>JARFJB010001382.1:3640000-3805000 GCA_036346205.1 Vesta saturnalis | reverse complement strand
CGAAGTAGTTAAAGCACTTTAGATGCGTGGTCAGAAAATGTATTATTTGCACTGGACTAGTTTATATGTTGATAAAAGTAAGCATGTTTAATAGCAATAGTAGGCGCCATAAATTTTCTAAAATACAACCCTAAAAATTCAAAAAGGGAAGAGAGCTAAAATAAAATTTTAATTAGCACATATAATTTAAAACAAGGAATTAAATACTGAGTAATTAAAAATGTTAAGTTTGAGATGTTGAAACATTTATGAAATTTGAAAAGTGAAATCGCAAACATAAGCGTGCTTTTAAAACAATAGTTTGATAAACTTATAAAGTCAACTACGGAATACAATTTTAGTAAAGAATAACTGAACCTTAATAAATTAAATATTGTTAAACTGCCTTAAACATGACAAATCAGAACACCCTCTAACGAACGAAGACTAACAGTGAAAAGTGTCATGTCAATTACCAAATTTAACAAAATTTAATCAAACTATGATTAAGTGTAAAGTTGGGAAAACTTTAATTTGATATTCAATTCAATTCATATCAATTAAAAATCCAGTCCAATCTAACCAAGAAATAGTTTTGGTAATAATTGTGTTATTTTACAGTGAAAACTCAATGTAGTACATCAAAATTAGATTACCGAAATTTTAGTTCTGCAGAACGCTGTAACACTTCAAAGTAATTTGTTGTCTGTTAACATTATTGTTCTCAACGCAAGTAAAACTAAAAGGAACGGATACCGTTGAGCTCCAGGTAGTATGTGCTGGGTAAAAGTTAATACTTTTGCCTTAATCAAACCGATCTTTATGTGAAACTGTCTGTATTTAATGTTAATAATAAAGAAAAATAATGCTCGTGGCGCAAAGTAAATAGAATTTACATTAAAGTTCCAAAACACCAACAATATGACACATGCTACAGTTATTTGATTGACTGAAAGAAAGTTGTAAAGAAATGCGTTGAAGTTTAAAAATAAAATAATACTGTTTTCTAAAATATGCTTGGTAAGATGGCTTTTAGAGTGCTACAAAACCGCGCTCGATTTAGAGGTATCCGCGACATTGGCTTGTGTTGGATGCAAACATCTATATGAATTTTCATATTACTGACCACGTGTAGAGGGTTCGAAGACTTAAGAAAACGCTTTTAGTCATGAACTTCAATAATATCGATTTGTTCGAGTTGCATTTGCAATACACGATGCAGTCCATAAAAAGAACAAGGATAAATATATTACAGTTACGTCAACCTTTTTATTCGGGGATAATGTATAGTGCCGACACTCTTCAGTAAATCATGACGGTGTTCACTTTCTCGCCTGGCGTATTCACTGAATATTTTAAGCCAGTTCTCTGAGGATGCAATAATGATCTTTATTGAACATTATACCACATGTGACTATTGTCTGCTTCGATGTGTGTTCTGAAGGATTTTGTAACGAGATTTAATTTTCGTTCTCTCAGAGAACGAGACAGATTTTCATGCTTAAAAATATTTCCAAATCTCACGGGTTCACAATGAAGAGCCGCGAAAAAGGTTACACATCTTTATTACTCACGATTGATGCTCGAGACGATTATATTTTTTCATTCCGAAGGTTGGGGCAGAACACATCTTAATAGAGTCGTAAATGTCTTCCTTGATAAAACTAGGACTTGAACGATGTCATTCAAATAAACTGAGACGCTTGCGATGTTATTTAATTCCGATGAAAGGTTCTCTCAAATCATAATGGATGGATTGAAACGTCCAGTATTTTAATATCCCCAAATAACAAAGAAGGGACACAGAACTACATTCAACCCTTCCTACATGTTGGGCTTTTAGTTTGGTAGTACTTCTGACAACGTACCTACCTTCCTGTATGTCTGTATTTAAAATGTTGCTCCTCCTATTTGGTCATCTATTTAAATTACCCAAGCAGTTTGAACCAAAAGTGGCCTCTGCTCTTCGCCTATCTACAATCTCTATAAACCAAATGACGTGATGAAATGCATAATTCTGTAGTGTTCTTATTGAATGGAACGTTATTTTTCTTTGTCTAACTTTATGTCCTTTAATAATAACGCTGATAGTCGGCTATTATTTATTTATACAAATTATATCATCATTTGGCTTCAAAATACGTTAATCGCTTTTATCTAATTTTATATACACAGATTTCAAATCAAATCCAGAATGTATGAATATGATCTTGTAAGCTCTCAATGTATTGCTGGCCTGTACGGAGCCACAGAAGGGTCACACATTTTTTTATATAACTCCAATTTATACCGGATCAAAGAGTGGTGGGGTTGCTAAAGATCGACTGTCGTTAGGGTAGTAACATGCCATACCTGGTCCCAGACATTTTCGACTTATAACTTACAACCCATCTACGGTAGTAGTCATCAGGCGGATGTAGGACTAGGTATAATAGATGCGCTTTCGTTAAAGGAACGACATCCCATACCTGCCTCCGCCGATCCCGAGTTATAACGGATCTTCGTTAGCGAGTGTTCAAAATTTCAGATTCTGTCGGAATTTTGAGTGTTTGCCAGAATTCTGAGTTTTAGTCGGAATATTCGAGTTTAAATCAGAACTTCTGTATTCACATTTTTGTAATAATAAATGTACTTGCTGTAGCTCAATTATTAACCTATTTAAAGTTTAACTAATTGTTAACTGTAGTATTGATTGCCAAAGTAGGCGTGTGAAGTTAGCAATAAATATGTAAGAGTGTATTCTCTTCCTTAATAGACTTAATATACAGGGTGTCCCAACGATAGAGTAAAGTATGTTTATGCTTAACTAGAATTATTTGTGTAAATATTGTATGGAGCATGGGGTAGAGGTAAGAAGTGTGCATTTTTTAAATATTGAAGTTATACAGGGTGTGCCAGAAAAGCAGGACGTGAAAAGTATGATTTTTTAAATAGTGAGACAGAACATGAGAAAAGGCTCAATATGTGTATTCAGCAAGAAGGCCGTCTATTTGAGCATTTACTAAGACGCAATGTTGAATAATTATTGAATTACTGTTTCTCATTAATAAAAACTGTTAATATTCTCGCTCAGGTGGTTTGTTTTATTTCGTCGCAATTGTTTTCCATGGCTACCACGATCCACAATAATGTTATAGTATCGTATGTAACGTAGCTAGTGAGAAAAATCGAAATTACTCGAAAACTATCAAAGATAGATATAGGATATATTTGATAAAAATGATAGATTTTTAATCCCGAATAAAATGAAATAAAAATATATAGGGTGTGCAATTAAAAAACTGATTTTTTTAATTTGAGAATTTTCAAATTTGAATGGTTATAACAAACACCCTGTTGAGAAAATTAGAAATACTACTCGGTCTAAACGTTAGTATAATATCACTCATTTTTCACACGAAATATCAATTTTTTATTGTGAAATAACGGAACAATTGCCCATTCATCAACCCCACGAAAATGACCATAATAATCTTTAAACGCGAATATCTCAAGAACTAAAACTTTCAGCCAATCTTTTGTATGACAAAATATGTTTGTATGGACACGTAGAATTAAAAACTAAAATCAAATACGGGGTGTTCTATTTAAAAAATCATACTTTTTCACGTCCTGCTTTTCTGGCACACCCTGTATAACTTCCAATATTTTAAAAAATGCACACTTCTTACCTCTACCCCATGGTCCATACAATATTTACACAAATAATTCTAGTTAAGCATAAACTTACTTTACTCTATCGTTAGGACACCCTGTACAATTGAAGTCAAAGAAATAATCCTTTTTAATAGAAGTTGAACCCATTTACTTAGTGAAACGTAATGACAAGTTGAGTTCATTTGAAGTACTAGGCCAATGATTTTAAGAATTTTTATTTATATTATTATTTACATATATTCTACATACTAGCAATAAACACTAATAAAATTTTGCCACAAATGAGGTCATTTGACGTATTTGGCACTCAAAAGTAAAAAAAATTGCCTACTGCATTAACCAGGTATACGAAAATGTTATCAAAGTTTAACTTTTTATGCAAAAATTATTTTTTGGGGTATGTAAATATATATGTAAAATAAACATTTTTAAAATCACGAACCTAGTACCAAAAATGTGCTCATTTTGTCATATTCACTAAGTAAATGATAGTTCAAAGCCGTTCTACTAAAGAAAAGATATTAAGTGATTATTCTTGAGGATTGACTTTATTCGTGTGTCTTAATTCTATGTGTATGAAGCAATCTAATTAACTATTGAGAAAGACAACGTATTTTTGCACGTCTATTGCAGGAAGGTTATTGTTAACTTTATACTATGTATGCAAAATCTATTGCTGGAAAGTTATTGCTAACTTCACACTTGCCACGTGTCTAACCACCACACTGCACAATACAGGAGAAATGAGTGAGCTTGGCTAAAACTCAGTCAAACGGTCTGAAGACCGCAGAGCACTCGGATTGCATGGGTGTTTTGGAGGTAACGATAACGTAGGTTAAATTAGAGTTTGGTTAGTGAGAAAAGAACCGAAATAGGCGCCACAAGCTTTAAAGAAAAAAAAAGGAAAAGAAAATAGGTTCTTATTCCTTGGAAGAGGGAGAGAGCCTGTAAAGCTTGAAACAGGGAGTAATAGGAATAGTAATTGGCAATTCCCTCAACAAACGTAAATTTATTTCTCTCCTTAAATTAAGAAGGCAATAAGTCTAACGTTACTGTACAGTTAATAAATATATGAATGATAAATGAGAGAAGTTACACACAGTATATATGTATTATCCCCAAAACCAAAATAAACAATTTAAGTTAAAATAAGCTTGACGAGGGCAGGTCGTGAGCTAGTACTTACGCCCACAGTAATTTATAATTTATCAGTATAATACCGAAACAAATAATACCCCTTCCGGCCGACGCATGATCTTACGTACCTTAGCCTGAAAAGACCAATTTAATATACCTATTAAATCAGTTATTTACAAAAAAAAAAAAACAATTAAATAATTCAGCTTGTCTTGTTTAACAAACTGAATACAAACCCCTTTTTGATTAAAAATACCTAGATACAATTGGAAAATCTCGTTCAGTCCACTTCTCGAATAAAAAGAATATTTGTAATTAAGCAATTTAAGTTAGAAAAAGAAATTGGTCCGAACAACCTTATCCATAAAACAATGGTGTATATTATATAATATGAGTTACCGAATAGCATTTGAAATAACACGACCTTCGGGCTAACACTGACATGATTCAATATCACGCTATATAAAAAAAAGTTACATCTGGTATAAACATAAAAGTTGCAACACAGCTACTGCGCACACAGGAGTACAAAATTAATTATTCCCAAATTGTAGGTTGTACATGAGCTCTCTAAGAGCGTGACACATAATCTAATTTTGACAAAAATTATTCAACATGTTGATTGTTAAGTGTGCGTTAAAATCGTAAAGAATGGTTTAATTAACATATAGCAGATCTACATGAGAGAAATTGTGTTGAAAATTAGCTGAAATCAGGTATCAAAATATCACCGAACTTATAATACAGGTATTATGTTTAACCACTACTCATTGACAGAATTAATATAAATGTATTTAATCTCGTTGTAGACAATCGAAATCTGTTGAAGGCAATTTATACATGCAGTACAGAAAAGAGCTGACCTGTGTTTACGAAGGCGTGTGCATTATTCAAGGTAGCCAGAATTTTACCAGATCCAATAAAAATATAACTTCGACGATCACGCAATCCCAAATATGTGAGCCACAGTTGGCCGCAGTACACTATCAGTACAATCCAAATAATCAGCCAAAGAGATATAGAACAGATAATCTTGTTACATCAATAAAGACAAAATACGGGAACTTCATTGTACGGAATCTTAATTGTGCAGAACCATAATTGTACAGAACCATAATTGTACAGAGCCATAATTGTACAGAAGCATAATTGTACAGAACCATAATTGTACAGAACCATAATTGTACAGAACCATAATTGTACAGAACCATAATTGTACGGAACCCTAATTGCTAAAACGAATATAAAGCATTACAACGGTGTTTATTCAGTGATAATGTATTACCTCTAAGGTCGAATGCGAGCGTTAGTGTAAATTTGTTAACTCAATTTCCTTGAAGAAGTATTAGGAAATTCTTTTGTGTTTGAAATCTGAAAGAGAAGTTTTAATTACAACGAGGTTAACAAGACCTGATACGGCTTACCAAAAGGTGAAATGGAGTGAGTTATTTAATAGCGATTATACCGCTTCTATACAACAACAGATCCCTGTTCAGAGTATACTAATCACCAGAACTACGTACATCGCTATAGGTGTTAATTGAAATTAATTTTTATTTATTAGATGCTAAATAACTACAGAAAGCTTTAATACGTTAAACTAGCGGAACTAAAAACAAGTAAACTTTTGAAATACAAAAGTGATTATGAGACGGAAATAATTTTCGTATAATGTAGGAGCGTACGTCATAAAAGAAAATCATTTGTGAAGTAGCAATTAGCTACAGTACAGGAATAATTTGTATATTATTTAATCCATTATACTCATTAGTAAATACCGTAAATACAGCAATTTTAACTCAAGGAAAGAAAATAGATATTAGTAAGCTTAAAGCACATTACTAAATGCCCCAGATACTTATTTAAGGTAGCTTTTAGTAACAGTAATCAGATAAAATGATGCAATAGCGGGATTAACTCGAACACTATACTCTATCCACGTATACGAAAATATCAAAGCTCATTTTTTTTAAAACGTGGCAAAATTGTATTGATGTTAATTACTTTTTAGCGTATGTAGAATATGTAAAATAAAAATTCTTAATATCACGGACTAAGTACGTCAAATGTGCTGAATTTGTCATCTACATTTTCATTAAGTAAAAGAAAAATCAAAGGTTAAGTGGTATTTTGGAGGATCGACTGTAATCCTGTTTAATTCTATGTAAATGAAGCAATCCAATTAACTACCAGAGGACATATTATTGCTTATCCATTGCTGGAAAGTGATTGCTTACTTCACATGGGTCTCAGCTATTAACGTAAACTAAATAAAATGGAGCATTACCAAATAAGATAATGTAAAGCTCGCCGTGAAGAGGGCTCGGTCTTGCTACGGTTTAGCGGGATCAACGTCATTAGGAAATAAAATTATAATGTAGGGATTAACACGAACGTTTGGAAGTCCACAAGTTAAAGTGCCTGGAAAAATATGATCCCAATGTTTGATTTCTATTGATTCCAATCCAAGGGTTGACTTTCTGCAGATATTGAGTATCTCTTTCCAGACACCAATGCGTATTTTCTGAAGCCTAGTTAGTAGTGCGTATTTTGCTTATGTTCAACTTAAACATAATTTTGTCAGATCAGTAAAGCAAATATATTTGTGGAAATTCAGATAGTCTTCAAACTTATTATTTCTTCACAAAGTTCTGTGCATGAATTCAAATCATCTACAGTAGTTTTCTCTGACATTATCTCATTTTGCGATAACTTTGTTACCACAACTTGAGAAATAAACTATTATTATTATTATTATTATTATTAGTTGTTGAACTTGACTAGATTTTTCCCGATACTAATTTGTCATTCTTGTAAGTTTTATGTACTTTAGATTAATGTCATCTAGTTTCAAGCAAATCGACGAATAGAAACGTTCGGATATTCCACGAAACACAACATCACATTTACATTTTCTTTATGTCTGCGGTTCTACCCATTCTTGGTAAACCTTTAACAGGCTCGTTTCCTGAAATTTGCTTAACATCATTCTAACCTTCGACTTAGAGCGATAAATATTACTGAAGAAATCATAAACTTCAATCAGCGTTCTTCTTCTTACTTCATATCTCAGGATCATTAAAATTGCAATGCGATGTTTTTCGTATAATTGAGCCACTTTAAAAAAACTGACTTGGCTGACAAGATGTGAAATAAATGAGGAATTTTGGACTAATTTGTTGACATGTTTCTATGGTACCATCATTTGTTTCAACAACAAATTAAATACCAAATAACATATTTGAAATTTTGATTTGCAAAGTACTTGTCGTAGGTTCAAATCCTACTCGTGTAAAACTTTTTATTTATGTGTTTAATAAAATTAATAATAATTTTTAATAACTTATTTTAAACAGTTTTCCGTAAAATGGATTTACTTAAATATATAGATAATTCCATACTTTTGGGACACTATATTTTTGTTGATAACTAATAATTTTTTTTCTTGTAAGACAGTAAAAATTTGTTAGCGCTCTATAAATTACATTTTTAATTTGAGACTTACTACCGTTTGAAATTAATTTCTGTACATTATAATAATGCCCTCTGGAACTATGGTGTTCTCTTGATAATATTTAATGTTTAAGTTGAAAGTATTTTACATTAATTTTTGGTGTTCTTTAATTTCACTTTTGCTTATAGTTTTGTACAATAGAAATGTTTTTGTTAAAGGAACGTCTTCAGCAAAAACTGGAAGAACAATCTCAGAGATATGAAGAACAGCTGACAGAATTACATTCTGTTATAGCGGAATTAACACGTAAACTACATCAACAACGATCAATGGCCATAGTCGAAGAAGACGAAGTTTCTGGTAAGTTTTGGAATACATTACGTTATTGCAATAACTCTCATTCTGACATTAAGACTCTAAAATTTGACCATTACTACGACCGAATACAAAACGCCGAATCACGAAGGCGCCGATACAATAATCATCGTGTTCAAAACGCCAACCGTTTAGAGGAATTCGCCACTCAGTTTCTTATAATTAAATGAATGAATTACTGAGAATAGTAAAAAAAAATTTGTAACATCCCATTTTGAGTTGTATTAAAATATACCGTAATTTATGTTCTTCGTTCAATTAGATGTAAATATAAGAAAAAATTTCAATTATTAATGAAATTAGGTAGGTGGTAGGCAACTTAATTTGCATTTTGGTGTAATTTAAGTTCATATCTTATTAAATGGTTTATACTCCCACTTCTTTAAATTATTTTGTTTCTGCTCATATTTTCGCGCAACGCGTCATCATCTGATATTCTAAGCGTCCATTTTTTCACTTCTTGGGGTACGCTGTCTGATGCAGGAAGCCATTTTTTGGGTTTCCATCTAAATTTTGTGAAAAGTGCCATTGATTTAATGGTAAGATAATTTAACTGGTATTATAATAAAATCTAAAACATTTGCTCTTTGCAGGCACTTATATTTTTTACTTACTTTTACTTTTACATTTTTACCACTTTTGGTATTTTTGATGCTTATGATTGCAATTTTGCATTCAATGCAGATCTAAATTTTGATCACACCTTTTTATTTGAACCTTCAAGATCATGCAATAAATATTGGTTTATTCAATTTCAAGAAGATAAATTTATAAGAAATAAAATTCCATTTTGATGGTTTACAACGTAAAGCATTGTTATTTTGAGATATTGCGCAATATTGGTGCAAAGATGATATCACCCTTGCTTTACATTTCCGTAATTGTTTAGATACCAGAGGTTATTAAAAAGGTTGTGTAAAAAAATTTTCCGAACAGGTATTTATATCCATAATTTAGTAATTTAAGGCTATTACAATTAGTTTTTAAGATATATTTTATATAATTCTAAAGTTAACTGTTAATAAACATAGTGTATATATTTTTATTTTTTACATTTTGGTAAAAGTTTTATTGTAAATTGTAAATCTCGGTTTAGTTATTCCGAGCATAATTAAAAAATAACTTGGCGTCCGAGATCATTTTTACTAGTGTTACATTGTTTTTTCTATTTTGATGTTAAGTGAAAATAACAGCATAAATTGTGGTAATTAAGCAAATCAAAAGATTGAATCGGCCCACTTTAAACTACCGACTGGGACAAAGGCATTATTTTTGGTGAATGGTTTGTATCTCTAGTTAGTTCAACGATTTGTTATGAGAACATTTTTACACCATTTATACTATTATCACACTTAGTTATAAATTACAAAGTATACCTTTACCTAATTAGTTACACATTTGCTTTTATAGGTAAGGTTCACTCACAGCGCTGAATTTATATACAGGGTTGGGCAAACGTACGGAGCATGAGAGGTATCTTTAACACCACTGAAGTGTCTTAAATGATAATATAAAGTATATTTAACTTCTATTGGTATAGTACACTTTTTTCACAGTTAAAGAGTTTAGTACCATTGTGTTTAATAAATATATATTGATTAAAGTTCTGTCGTATCTTTATTACCCTAACGATTCATAAATATTAAATAATAAAATATTAAGAAACGTATTATTGTGGATCAATCATAAACATTTTGTAACGTGCAAAAATCGCTATTCGATCAATTCGTATCGAATTCATAATTTTCTGTAGTTGCTGTATTAAAAATTACCTTTGTATTGAAAATTAAAGGCTTACATTTACTGGTTTACTCGATACCTATTTAAACATTACCTGATCCCCACGTGGGCATATAAAATAGGGTGTAGGTGGGGTCAAAAAAAATGAGGGGAGAGGAAGGTGTCCCGGTTCTACTGTTATTTATTAATGTAATATTAAATGTACAATTGGT
Source organism: Vesta saturnalis (assembly GCA_036346205.1). NCBI lineage: Eukaryota > Metazoa > Arthropoda > Insecta > Coleoptera > Lampyridae > Vesta > Vesta saturnalis. The sequence continues at coordinate 3,794,446 of JARFJB010001382.1, read as the reverse complement.
AAGTTTATTGCTTCGACATAAATTGAATTTTGAATCAATAAACACGATTAAACAATTGTCGGGAATATTTCGCTATCGGAATTGTCGCACAATTGTGGCTCTGATTGGTCCAAATACTAAATTAGTTGACATGGAGAGGGTGCGTTGAATAGTCAGAGCTATTTATTAATGTAATATTAAATGTACAATTGGTAAGTGTTGCATTTTGAAAATTGGAACCGTACAGCGATGAAGTAGATTCTTTTGAAGTATTTACTGATGGTATAACTGGCGATTTGGGCGATGACATCGGCGATGACGATGCTATTAGATTTCCTGCATGTGTTTCCGTTACCACAGCTTCGTTTAAATTTCATATTCTGGCAGCATTCTCTTTTTTGTTGCGAATAGACTGTTCTATATTTCCTTCCGTCACTGAAGTCAACCTACAACCCTCGTGGCGCTTCAACGAGTCTGCCACCATCAATCAGTAATGTAGTCGAAGTACGCAGTGACCGGTATATTCTTGGACATTGCTTATTTTTAGAAATTTGGCGACTTCTGGGTACAGCACTGATCGTATGCTATCGGGAATTTTTATTAGGATTACATTTCCCATATCTTCAATGTCATCTATATTCATTTTCATCATCTCGTCGCCTGCATGCGCCGGTTCACTCCGATTAATAAAACAATCTGAATAAATCAGATTACATTGGGAGGGCACAATATACTTCATCTGTTGCGTCCATTAAAAAATCTTCAAATATTGAGTTAATAATTAATTCGGATTTGATCATGGAATACCGAGACCACATTTTCGAAGATCTTTTTGCATCAGGTTAAAATACGCAAGTACATTTTCCGATTAAATGTTCACATTCTTTTCGTTGCACCATTGAATAAAGTGTTGACACGCAGCAAAACAATTTTCACCGGATTTCGACAATACTGCTTCAGTCGCTTCAACGGTAATTTCAGGCGGCGTGCATTGCATTCTAAAACCAACTAATTTATAACAACTATCTTTTTAGTGATTTAATTAACTTATTTCTTTCTTATTAAAAATTACCAACTGAGAAATAATTTTTTCACTCAATAATAACATTATTCACTGCATTACCAAGGAAGCAGCACGTACATATTCATGAAAACAAACCTACCCACTTGACAATGGCGTTTAATTTAACGAACGCTAATAATGTCCCTTAAAAACCTATCATTAAAAATCAATATCTTGCGCAAATTTCGGGAAATTTGAAGAAAAAATAGCATATTTTATTTGGAGGAGAAATTACTGCCTTCTGTTAGCCGGCTCACTCAGTTCGACGGCTCAATACAGGCGCGCCATGAAAAGTAATAGTTCTCCAAATAAAATAATCTACTATTTTTATAATAATCTCGCGAATTTCTGTTTTTTTTGTCGCGATTGCTATTCCCATTTTATGACATTAGAGAAAAGATTTACTCCGGTACCTACAATATGCAGGTATCCTGACATCTTCCGTACCTCACGTTTTCATTGTCAATGTTACCACCTACTGCCTGAAGGATAATGTATTTTTCAAACATGTAGCAGTGTCATAATCTTTTATTGTACGAATGTATGGAGAAGGTTTTCATTATTCATTTAATCATTAGAGCCTCCTGTTGCAGTGACTATGCACAAATAGTGACTGTTGCAATTATATTAAGATAATATACTCAGTGACATGGAAATTGACCAAACTTGTCAGAAAAGTTTAACTACCAAAAGTCGCAATTGATTAAAATTTCATAGAAAAAGAACAAAATATAAACATAATTTTTATTAATAATGAGTTCGTTTCCCCCTGTTGGTTACACACTCCTCCACTCGTCGTGGCATCAATTCTAGCAGATGGCTGATGTCCTCTTGAGGTATTGTGTCCCAAGTGTAATTTGTGCTGTAGAGCTTGCAGCGCCTGTGGAGGATGCTACAAGATTCTCAGTCTTCTCCCCATAATGTCCCAAACCTGCTGCAAAAGTGGGACTTCCAGCTGTTTAATAAATGGAAGAATATGGGGTTCTACCACCTCATCCACTTATCCTTGGGTGTTCATATTGCCTCGGATGATAAGTTATAGCACACCATACCATAATCCCTACGGTTTGGTGCACATGCATCAGAACAGAAAATTCAACATTTCGACGTTCCGCACGTCATCGTCTGACCTTCGTAACGCCCATCATGCATTCCCAAACAGAACCGGGATTCATCATTAAACACCACCCTATGCCACTCTTGGTTCCAGTGCAGTCGCAACCTACACCTCTCCAAACGTTGCCGTCGATGTTGAGCCGTTAGTGGTAACACAAGATGTGGCCATAGGATTGTAAGCCGAAAGCTCTGATTCTGCGGTAAACCGTTCGAAGGGTTACAGGACGACCTTCGTTAGCTAACCATTGATCGGAAATTGATCTGGTACTTGAGAATCGGTCTCTTGTTGCCATACGTTGAAGATGGCGGTCCTGCACCTCATTTGTTCTTCTTCGCCCCCCGGTTTCTCTTCTGCGGCGTTCCTGACTCTCCCTAGTCCATTCCTGATAGCGCATGATGGTGCTTTGGGTCTGGCTAAGGCGATTCGCGATTTCTCTAAACGAAAAACCACCTTCGTCCTAACCAACAATACAACCTCTGTCGAATTCGCTTAATTGGCGGTAATTTCCACGTTGGCGCACTCTAGGCGTGATCACACCCCCAAAGCAAACAATCAGAAGCGAAAACAATAAAGAACTGAACACAATCTCGCACAATATACACCTGACAAAATCGTTCGAAAAAACTGAACGAACTGTCAGATAAGCCATTACCGCTTGATCCTTATGAATGAAATTTTAATCAATTGCTACCTTGTAGTAGTTGTCTGTCAAGTTTGGTCAAAAAATTCCTACCCCTTCTTGGTGTTGCAATTTCCATGTCACTGAGTATAAATAATGGGATTTCTTATATTTATTCTTGTCCATCTGTTCTTTTATGGAAATCGTTTATTAATTACCTCGTGGCTCAACATTCAATTCGTTGAATTAGTTATGACACATTTTAATATCAAAATTTTTTGTTAAATAGGCTTGGGCTAGATAATTTCCCACTGGTTAATAAATTACTAACTCCATTCAAACAGAAAATTCGTAATATTTGCATTAGATTTCAAAGAGTACACTAAGACTTGTTTGAACAAACTCATTAAATTTATATGATACTAGAATAATGACCAAACAACTGTTAAATAAATTTTGTATACGTCAAAGTTTACAAATATTGACAACGCTACTTAATGTTTGCACCAGTAAATAATTTGTGAAATACTATCACTTATACTTTTACTTTTGCCCTAGTATATTCTACAAAAATGCTTATTTTTGCCAAAATGAGTATTAACCAATTAACATCGAACCAATCTGGGTGAAGGTGTAGTAGCATTCATAGATACTCATGTGACGTTAAATCTATTTTATAAAATTTTATATGAAATAGGCTTTGTTTCCATTTGCTACATATATTTATTTATCTTAATAATGACCAACGTAATGTCTTGTAATTATTCCATAAGCATTATTTAATTTATTAAGGTTTTGAATTTTTGCCAAAATGAAATTAATTTAGCAATACTTTTTGCAACGGTATTCCCGTTATATACAGGTGTGAGAGTGCCAATCCAATAATTAACTGGACTTGAAAATTGTGTGATCTCATAAATCCTCGACAGTAAAGATATAATTTTCATATAACGTTTACCCTTAGTGTTAATAACATCAAAGTAACTTTCAATGTAACTATCAAATGTAGTAGACGGCTCGTCTTAATCAATGCATCTCAAGCTTATCCAAAGTCCAAACAAAAATGTGTAAATTTTGAAACATTTAGGATGAGTTCTCTGAAAGAAAGTGCTTTGCTGTAAGTAGTCGCTTCATTAAAGTAAATAATTGTAACGTTTAAAAACAATACGTCGTGTGATTCACATAATCTACAAGTGTGATTTATGACTAGTAGTAATGAATTATCCTAGTTACCTATTCAAAATCTAAAGACCCAGCATCCTTTACAAAATGTTCGAATTAATTATCCCGTGTTAATCAAATTTCGCAGAAACCAACAAATAATTAATTTTATAATCTCCTCCGACGTAGATTTCAAACAAAACATTGAATGTTTTTAGGTCAGAGATCACGCCAGTATATCAACCAATTACCGTATTAGCATCCCTGCAAAGAAGCCGTCCCCGCGTACAGCGGATCCTCTATAAAACCGCGAGACGCGCTACCGTAGAAAATGCTTGTGTGTCGGGCCTTTGCCGCGACCACTTGCTACTCGTGTGCGATCCTGTCCATAGTCTACCTCCTGCTTGTGCGTTGGGCTGTTGCACCGACCGCTTGCTCGTAGATTCGTGCCGCCGACGCTACCGAATAAACAGAATTCTGACCAGAAGCCTAATCGCTTATCGCGATAAATCCTGAAAATCCTGACCAGAATCCTGGTCGCTTATTGCGATAACCCATACCCAGACCGCGCGCCTGCCGCTATTATTCTCGTTGTGTACACCGCCGACCTGTCGATTGCCGCATTCGTTCGTCCCGAACCGTCGTGTATCTTTTGTCGCGTTACTTCGCCGCCATCACCTGCAAATCAGCTCCATATAATCAAGCTGCTGGTTGATGCGTTCTGAGGTTAAAAGCACGTGAGTTTTATTGCACATTAAACAAATACTACACCATACACAAATCAGCCGATGTTACGACGGGCTTAGATCCCGGAGTCATCTTAAACAGTTACTACAAAATACACAAATCGGACGGTGTTACGACTGACTTTGACTACCGGAGTCATCTTTCACATACTCCGCTGGGAAGAAAGGTCATCGCCTTAATTCATTTATACAGCACAGTACGGGTTCGCCCCAGATTCCTATAAATGGCCCTTCACCTAAACATCTATTACACAACATTACACAACCGCGCCTCACGCAAGGCAATATAAATAAACCAAAAGTGCCTGCAACCGTATATAACGCTAATTCCAGAAGCCGCTTCGGGAGAGATCCGCCAGTTACATAAAAAACAAAACGTTACGCGTTCCTGTCCGTACTTTATATATTTAATCGCCTCAAACGTAAATAAAAATCGATCGCAATTAGTCATAATTTCGCGCCACGTTAGTTTTGGTCTAACAATACTTTTCCTGTAAAAAAAACCATTCCTGTCATTAGTAACGAACTAGTTATCCCGCTCCTGATAATCCTGAAATAACTCGTCCTAGGAGGGTTGAACACCTAATAACGCATTGCAATAAAACCGCGACAATTGGCACGTATTAGCTATCCTTTCCTTTAGTCCTGTAGTAAACAGTAACAATTCCATTTTTATATCATACAATTATAAAACTTCATTTGATAAACACTGGCTTTAAAGGAATGCACTTATTCAGTCTGAAAGCAAAATCATATATGAGAATAGTCATGCGCACCAATGTTACTTTAAATTATTGATTATTTTAAAACTGAGCTTCTCACAAACGCAGGACAGGCCTAAGAATTCTTAATAAATTATAAAAAGTCATCAGTTAGGATTTTTTTTTATAACTCGAGTACCCAATTGACATAAGTGTAATATTAATTCCAATTTACACAGAAACGTCTCAGGATCTAGTGAGCCGACCACCTGCCGTCCAAGGGCGCCCATCCAGAACGGGCGTCCCAGGGAAAGTTCATTTATATTTATTTATTGGACCTATTTTATTTTATTTTTCATTTTATCTTAGTCTTAAGTTCAGATATTTAGCGTTGTAAGGAATAGTTCAATATAAGTATCAAAACCTTTCCTTCTAATCATTTAGTGTGAACAGTGTTTAGCCAAAAACTATCTATCCAAGCGAACCCAACCCCGTCTTGCTAGTACAAGACCCGGGTGAGCTAGACCGAGGTAAATTAAAATAACCCAAATTAATTATCGTAAGCAAAGTGGCTTACAAAAATAACAAACAATGTAAATAAATGATGGTGGATGAATGGGAAACTCCATCATATATTTTGTATATATTACATAACCGCACAAACAGATCCAAAATGGTTTTCTGTATTCAACCACCAGTTGCAAAAACAGTTATTAAAAATTCAAGATGTTTACACTACTCCTGTTTAAAATACTGTAATTTTCGAGATTTTTCACCTATAAAAGTTTACTTCGAGAAATATTTTAGTACAGATTAAATTTAAGCAGAGGATGCAAAGGCACACAAAACAGAAATCACTATAGGCACCACGTGCTTAATTTCTGGAACATCTGCTTGGAATCTCCACCATTGTACTGCTGATACATTTTTTATTATTTCATCCGAAAACATAGTTTTGTGAAAAGAGTCTGACTTGGCTTAAAACTTAATTTGCAATGGTAATAATCCTGTCTGCAAAATATTGGGAAACAATATCTAAAGCATCTCTCTTTTATTCAGCTTGTAATGGACATTCTTTGTTTCTATATATTGCAAGATCCAACATATATGCCAAAAAGTGAGAGGGGGTTAGAGCTTGAACATATCTATTATTAAATATTTGATACTGATGCAAGATTCTTTCTTCTACAAAACTGTGTCAAAAATAAATAAAAGTCCCCTTTTTTGTTGTATTACGTCAAGTGCTGTAGAAATTGGTTTTAGCAACTGTAGAAAATCTTCAGGCATCCTTTTAATATAGATATCTGAAACTTTCTTTAAAAATCACTTGATCAATTTCTTCTTTATCCTCTTCGCATATTAATTACAATTTCGGCCATTCATTTACATAGATCTCAAGACAATCTGAAAGTGTATTCCATTGAACATCTTGAGGTAAGACCAATTCCTTGTCCCCTTTTTCTTTATACCAAGCATTTGGCAAATGGGTATTTCTGTAGTATTTCACAATTTGTACTATATGTTCTTTTACCTGCGATGCTTCTAAATCTTTGGAGAGCAAACTAAGCAAGTGCGTCGAACAACTATATATAATTATAGGATAACTGAACGACTCGAAAATTTTTTTCTTCATACTGACCATGTTGGCCGCATTATCTGTCACAATACTGGTAACTTTACAGTTATATTAATTTTTACACTTATTACCAACTAATCAAGGTAGTCAGCTGTATGGGGATGACGGGATGTATGTACGCGTTATAAGAGAACATTGTTTCCATCTTCTGCTATCAAAACGACACGGATTATCGGCTCATTATGTATATTGAACCATCCATCTAAGGACATGCAAACAGACTGTCCAGAAAACTTCTTAAAACGTTTAGATTTTGCTTCCTCAAATATTTCATTCAGGAGCGTTGACGATAACTGAAATCTAGATGGAGGAATGTAACCGGGTCTTAGCATTTCTGTGGCTTTTCGAATTTCCTTATTTTCTATCGCTCTAAAACTGCAATTTGTTGCGTAAACGGCTTTGGCTATTTGTCTGTCCAATTCTTTCCACTTGTGTTGTCCAGTTCGCACAACAAAAGAACCCAAATGACCACTATATCCACTATTTTCACTTTCACCTATACTTCCCTTTTCACAGTTCTCGTTTCTTTGTTTCTTTTGCTACTGGATAATTTCATTCTGGCTCGGTCCAGGCTATAACTGACAATCACCATGAACAACATCAATGATATCACTTAGTCTGTCCACTAGACTTTACAATTCTTTGCCACACTTTTTACACCCTGCTCTGCGCCGGCTTGCCATGACTCCAAATGTCTTGCTAGCTTACCCACAGAATCAAAAATATTACTAATAACTAAAATAAGTGCGTGTCATTTATATAGCTGAGCGTTTTCTGCCAGTTTTTACAAGTTTGAATTCCCTAAATGCGTGAACAAAATTGTCGAGTTTTGCTTCCTATCTATACTATTCCTGCCTGCTAGGGTTGCAAAGTTTAATAAATAGATTTTATTAAACGAGTAGAAACTTGTATTAAACATGTTACCCGCGTTTAAACGCCCATCAAATAAACATTTGTGAGATTCTTAAATATCTGCTAATAAGACTAGAAGCATAAAGTCTACAAAAATCGTGATGTATAAAGGTATTTAGTTAGGTAAATGATAGTTTTTATTGCAAGTGAAACTATCCTAAAATACTCAATGCTTCTAAATATAAACACACTTTCATTGTTGTACATTCAATAGAAATAAGATTGATGACCCCACATGCAGTATGCAGTAAATAAAAAAGCTAACCTAAATGTGTAAGGTGAGTATAGAAAAGGACTTCTGCTAAATAGCTAAATTAAATATAATATAACTATTTGAATCATCACAATTTCAAGAGTAAAGAATAAAGATTATTCTAATTTAAAAATTTATATTCTGAATAAAAATGCATCAGCACAATGAATGAATGCTGTTTGTTTACCTTATCTTGTTTGTTGTAGTTCTAATAGTTTTATAGTGGGTTTAATACTCCCATTGTTGGCTTGAAAAATTGCTGACATTGAAAGGTTTTGACGGTTAAACGCGAACTTATAACATTTTACCTATGCAAGGACGTTTAAACGTGTAACTATAAACGTTTAATCGCTGCAACCCTACTGCCTCCGAATATTTGTTTGCTTAACAAAACATAAACAGCTAGAATTATTTGAAAATAATATATTAATAAAATCTAGTCAAATTTAAAAAAAATTTAAAAAATCGTGATTTTTTAAAAAATCATCGATTTTTGATTTTTTTTTAAATCATGATTTTTATAAACCCTGCATAGAAGTTCTATTTGCGCTGTAAAACAGTAAAGTCAGCATATTGTCTAGTACAGGAAAATTAAGAATTCTTTCTGGAAACATCAATTTCGATTTTCATATTCATTTATCATTATAATGAAACAATAATTAAACTTTTATGTTACACCCGCGAATAGACTGTTATATTTGTTCGCAAAATTGTAGAAATTCCGACGTTCCATTTCTATAAAATTTCGATTATACTAAGAATTGTGAAAGAAATCTTATTTAACAAATTACTCTCCGTTCGAATGTAAATCAATTAGTTACTTTAACTTGTAGTAGTTACCGTTTACGTTTTAATTTATAAAAACGGTGACAGGCAGTTGCGTCCCTATAATTTTGATCTTTTGTATACAAGTTAACCCTTCACTGCGCAATGTATTAAATATGAGACGCCACGTAATTTTCCTTAAGAAGTGTGCTCGAAGCGCATTGTATCATATTTACGACACCTTTATACACTCGTTACATTATTATTATTATTATTTGTTCTAATTTTGTTATGCATCATAGTCTTTCATTGTGGAATAATTTATAAAGGTATGATCTTCATTTTCATATAAAACAAGGGTGATTTACTGCTTTATTTTTCGGTAGATATCTTGTATTTCTTGGATGTTTCAAATTCGAGACAGTGTTTTGAGACATGTCTTCGAATAGAAAATGTCTAACGTAAGCTGAATTGGAAGAATGCATAGCACATCTATATGATAGTGAGGATGACTTAGATATTTCCGTTGCTGATGAAGATGAATTTGATTTGGAACATATTCCTATTGAGTTTGAAGATGGCGTTGTGTTATTTGAGGAAGTGATACTGAGGATGTAGAGGCAGAAAATAGTGCAACAACGGCAGGCGATAAAGAACCTGATACAAATGAATGTAATAAAGACGCGATTAATGAAAGTTTAACTGCAAGTAGCCATATTGAATCTAATAAACCCAAAAAAGATAAGAAATCTAATGTCTTATGGAAGAAGAGAAATTTAGTTTTGGATGACCAGGCTAAACGATTCAAGGGAAATGATCGACATGGAGTAAATTTGATAAATTTAGATACGCACTTATTCTTTCTTCGCATATTTTTGCGATGGCCAACTCTTGAAAAAAATTGTTGACGAATCTAATTTGTATTTGATACAGATAAATCCAAATACAACGGAAACAATTTCGATTTCAGATTTACAGAAATACCTGGATATATATATGTATTATATATATATATATATATATATATATATATATATATATATATATATATATATATATATATATATATATATATATATGTCTATCGTTCATGTGCCTAACGCTAGTTATTTTTGGAGTAGTAAATGGGGTTTTACTCAAGTAAAGGAACAGTGAGTCAAAAACGCTTTGAAGCCATACGGAAAGCAATTCAGTTCAACGATAATTTGCAAATGTTGCCCAGAGACAATGAAAACCATGACACGTTGTACAAACTAAAACCTGTTATAGAAACACTGTCCTCCAAGTTTCAAAGTATTCCATATGAACAGAAGCTATCTGTCGATAAGCAATTATGTGCCACAAAGGCAAGACATCATCTAAAACAATATATGCCGGCCAAACCACACAAGCGGGGGTATAAATTGATTATTCTTAGTGGTGTTAGTGTATTTTCGTACAATTTTAAGGTATACACTGGTGTAGAGAATAATCCGGAAGTCATATTACCAGAGGAACCGGATTTAGGTGCCGCCTCCAACACTGTCATACGTTTGTGTAGATCTGTACCCACTAACAAAAATTACGTACGATACTTCGATAATTACTACACTTCGCTTCCTATTTTGTCATTATTGGCGTCGAGAGGTATATTTGCTTTGGGAACTGTTAGTAGGAATCGAATTCCCAATAACAAATTACCTTCTGACGATGTCGTGAAAAAACGAAATCGTGGCAGTTCTTTTGAATATGTTTGTTATTTTGACGGTGTAGAAGTTACATGTTTCTTGGAAAGACAATAAAAATGGTTTATTATTATCAACTTTCACAGGGGAACTGCCAAAAGGCATCGTAAAAGGATTTGATAAAAAGCTAAAGAAAACTGTGGTCAATAGTCCTAATCTCGTATTGGAGTACAATAAACATATGGGAGGAGTTGATCTCATGGATAGCCTTATTGGTAGATACAAGATAATTATGAGAAGTAGAAAATGGTGCATGAGGCTATTTTATGATCTATTAGATTTGACTATGGTAAATGCATGGCTGCTTTACAAAAGAGCTGCTGCTGATATAAAACAGAAAAAATGCTGAAATTGGCAGAGTTTAGAGCCGAAGTGGCTGACTGCTTTTGCAGGATTGGAAACCCAAGACCATCTAAAAGAGGACGACCTTAAGATGTTGAAGTCAAAATTGCAGAAAAGAAGAAACGATCAGCTACAACTTCTTATATCTCACCAAAGGACGTCAGTACTGATGGTCAGTCTCGTTGGCCCTCTTATTGTGAAACCCGACAACGTTGCAAATTTCCAGGTCGCAGATAAAATGCAGTAAATGCGATGTATATTTGTGTCTTAACAAAAATAACAATTGTTTTACTCAATTTCATGTAAATTAATATTTGACTACAGAAGTGACATAAAACATTAATAAAAGTGCTTTGTCTCAAATTTAAGACAGCTGAATTTTTTTTTTTTTTTTGTTCTTAACTCATTTAAGATTTTTTAAATCATTTTTCATGGAAACTAGGTAAAATTCTAGACAAGATCATATTTTTTTCTTGTGCGTATGAAAAATTGCGTATTGAAGGGTTAACGCATCTAGTTGATTAGTCATTAGTGGATCAACCTAAGAAGATATCAATGTTGTATTGAAAATTATAACAAATTTGTAATCAATAATCTTTATTGCAAGAACATAAATAACGGTGTCACCTTTTATTACTGTTTGCTTTTCTACACAATTTCGATGGTAAATAAAATATGTACGCTTTAATGAGTTATGTTTGAATACAATTTGTAAGGAAACCATAATTTCCGTTACCAAAACAAATACCATTTCTCAAAATGTTCCACAAACTCGCTAAATGTAGATTTATTTCACCGCCCGGTATTTTTAATTTAAAAAATTAATTGATTGAATAAATTTTTACACAATACAGATTTATTAATTCAGATGTAAGATGTAATAATTTTACTTTAAATGATTATCATTATTATTGTATAAATTTAGATTTTGAAACTTTAATATAATAATTTTCCATTCAGTAACAAAATATTCCATGTTCAAAGACAAATTCCATTATCGAATGCGCCAAACGCGATATCTTTTGTTAGCATTATTGCAGTTGAAAATTATGATTATTATAAAAGAGAGTGTGAGTGTGTGCGGAAAAATTATACCTTTGGTGCCTGATTTGAGTAAGCATAAACGCTTTAATTATAATTTATGCATCACTAAGGTGTGGCTGTGATCCTTTACATGTATTAATTAGTAAATCACCCCGAAATTTGTTTCGTATAACAGCGTTCACGATTACTCTAAAAGAATAATTTACTTAGACCGAACTAGGTACCTTTTCTAATAATTTTTTTTATGTATAAAAGCCTGTGTAGTTGTCACCTGTTTTATCCAGTTAAGAAATTCCTTGGCTGTGCATTTGGAGAATTAAGTTAGGACTTTTTCTTAAATAAATTTTAGGTTTGAGAACATTTGCTGAAATACATTTTGTTTACATTTTATCCGATACCGACCGGTTAGGTAGATGAGAACTGTAATAATTGATTTATTGATTTAAAGTTTCCGTCACCGGTTGCAAATTTAATGTTTAAGTTTAGTATTAAGCATTCGCAGACATCCAACTAGTTTAATGTTGTAATTGGAGTTTTACACGGAATAACCGCTCACAAATTAATTTTAAGTTGGAGTACGAGCTTTGGCATGAACGCACCTCTTCTTATATTTTATTTGATTGTATTTTCTAATCAGAATTTTTTTTCGTTCTTTGGTTTGGATTGAAAGTATGAAAGCAAAAAGTATTTTCAACGTCGCCCTGATTAATTTTGGTACTGTCCGTTTAGATAGATAAGATCAGTAATAATTAAATTATTGATTCAAGGTTTCCATTACCGACTGCACTTTAATTTTAAAATTTAGTGCATGCATTTACAGAGACGCGATTTCTACTCTGCAGCTCAGTTGGTTAAATTTTGTAATCAGGATTTTTCTTTTAGGTTAGTTCTAAAAGAATAAATTGCTCGATAATTTTTTTGTTTTATATAGCCGCCATTATTAGTGTCTAAGCTGTTTACGCAAACTCATAGTGTTTCTATTTTTTTCAGGAAGTTAGTTTTAGTTTTCCGCCACTAGTGATACCCGTGTATATACCGGGTATCACTAGTGGCGGAAATTTGCTATTGGGAATTCGATTCCTTCTAACAGTTCCCAAAGCAAATATACCTCTCGACGCCAATAATGACAAAAGAGGAAGCGAAGTGTGGTAATTATCGAAGTATACTACGTAATTTTGGTTAGTGGGTACAGATCTACATAAACGTACGACAGTGTTGGACGCGGCACCTAAATCCGGTTCCTCTGGTAATCTGGCTTCCGGATTATTCTCTACACCAGTATATACCTCAAAATTGTACGAAAATACACTAACACCACTAAGAATAATCAATTTATACCCCCACTTGTGTGGTTTGGCCGGCATATATGGTTTTAGATGATGTCTTGCCTTTGTGGCACATAATTGTTTATCGACAGACAGCTTCTGTTCATATGGAATACTTTGAAACTTGGAGGAAAGCGTTCTATAACAGGTCTTAGTTTGTACAACGTGTCATAGTTTTCATTGTCTCTGGACAACATTTGCAAATTATCGTTGAAATGAATTGCTTTGCGTATGGCTTCAAGGCGTTTTTGACTAATTTTTCCTTTACTTGAGTAAAACCCAATTTACTACTCCAAAAAGATATATACAGGGTGGTCCTTTTAAAGTGTTACAAAGCGATATTGAGAAAATGGCTGAATGAAAATAAATGAAATATCTAGGGATACTATGGGTCGTTGGGGGACACTTTTTGACAGAGTAAGTAATCTTTTAACCCTTTCCACTTTTTAGGGGTGGGGGGTTACTTTTAGATGTTAAATAGAAAGGTGTATTCTTTACAGATGCGTAATCTCCAGAAAAAACTACGTTATAATCAATGAATAATTTAATGCCGATGTCAATGTCACTACGCTAAATTCAACAAAATTAAAAAGAAAATCAACAGGAAAAAACTGATATTAGGTACATTATTTTATTATAATAGGTGTTCAAAATGACGACCATTTTGTTCTAAACATTTATCAACCCTCTTTCGAAAAGATTTCCGCACTCTGAATAACATATCTGGGGTGATTTCACGAACTGCACGCGTAATCCTTTCTCTCATGTCTTCGGCTGTAGTTGGAGCAGTCACCATGACTTTTTCTTTGACGAAACCCCACAAGAAAAAATCAGGAGGGGTTAAGTCTGGCGATCTTGCAGGCCAATTTACTTGTCCCCCACGTCTAATCCATCTGTTAGGGTAAGTGTCATTCAATATAACACGTGCTTCTCGACAGAAATGTGGTGAGCCGTCTTGCTGGAACCAAATTGCTTCACGTTGTTGCTCTGGAATATTTGGCATCAATCTTTGCAAGTCATTTCGAAGGAAATCGCAGTATCGCGGTCCATTAAGATTACCATCGAAAAAATGAGGTCCAATAACAACATCGCCAAATATCTCACACCTGGTATTTATCGACCAAGGGTGTTGATTAGCGACTGTTCGCATCCAGTGTGGATTTTCTTGAGCCCAATAATGCATATTGTGACGATTGACTTGACCATGGTTAGTGAATGTTGCTTCGTCAGAAAATGTTATGTTTTCCAGTGAGTTGTTTTCATTAATCCATTGTCGAAACCACCGACAAAATTGCACCCGTCTCTCGAAGTCCTGTTCATACAATTCTTGATGTAAGGTAATATGGTAAGGATGAAATTTAAAATTGTGCAAAATCCTGAGAACGAATGTTTTGCACATCCCGGCGTTTTTGGATAAATCTCGGGAACCAATATGAGGGTTGAGAGCTACTGTTCCCAAAACTCCTACCGCCATGTCGTCGTTCGTTTTGGTTTTTCTCCTGCTGCGTTTTCTGGATGAGAGTTGGCCGGTCTGGCGACTCCTAGTCTCTAATCTTTTGAACGCCATGTGAGATTTTGGTGCTAAATGGGGAAAACTTACCGCCCAAAGTTCAGAAGCATTGCGGTAGTTTTTTCTACATTCTCCGAGAATTAACATCATGTCAACTTGGCAGTTGAATTCATTCATTTTAAGGATACGTAGTTAAAATCTCAACTAAGATTATTAAATACGGACAGGAACAACAGAGATAATTAACAAACGAACAGAACTAACACTGACTAACAATAAACGAACACAATGAACACTAATTTTAACAAGTCGCTTAAACTAAAGACTTTAAACTCGAAGATAATTTAAGGAAATTACTGGCAATGTCATAACATGTCAAGTCGTTCGTTGTCATGATAACTGCAACAGTGGCGGCTGGTGAATCATCGCTGCAGTGCCACATAGCTTCAAAAAAAATCATGAACTTTCTAAGAAAATAATTATTAACTACATAATCTAACCAAAATACAGTATTTTTTTACCCAGTTGACATGTTAATTCTCGGAGGATGTAGAAAAAACAACGACAATGCTTCTGAACAAAATGGTCATTTCGAAAATCTATGTATTAATAAAATAATGTACCTAATATCAGTTTTTTCTTTAGTTGATTTTATTTTTAATTTTGTTGAATTTAGCGTAGTGACATTGACATTGGCATTAAATTATTCATTGATGATAACGTAGCTTTTCTGGAGATTACGAATCTGGAGAAAACAGCACCTTTCCATTTAACATTAAAAAGTTACCCCCCACCCCTAAAAACTGGAAAGGGTTAAAACTTACTTACTCTGTCAAAAAGTGTCCCCCAACGACCCATTGTATCCCTAGATATTTCATTTATTTTCATTCAGGCATTTTCTCAATATCGCTTTGTAACACTTTAAAAGGACCACCCTGTATATATCCCCAGGTATTTCTGTAAATCTGAAATCGAAATTGTTTCCGTTGTATTTGAATTTCTCTGTATCAAATACAAATTAGATTCATCAACAATTTTTTTCAAGAGTTGGCCATCGAAAAAATATGTGAAGAAAGAATATGTGCGTATGTAAATTTATCAAATTTACTCCAAGTCGATCATTTCCCTTGAATCGTTTTCATCCAAATTTAAATTTCTGTTCTTCCATAAGACATTAGATTTCTTATCTTTTTTGCGTTCATTAGATTCAATTTGGCTACTCGCAGTTGAACTTTCATTATTCGCGTCTTTATTACATTCATTTGTGCATGCATTTACAGAGACGCGATTTCTATTCTGCAGCTCAGTTGGTTAAATTTTGTAATCAGGATTTTTCTTTTAGGTTAGTTCTAAAAGAATAAATTGGTCGATAATTTTTTGTTTTATATATCCGCCATTATTAGTGTCTAAGCTGTTTACACAAACTCATTGTGTTTCTATTTTTTCAGGAATTTAGTTTTAGTTTTCCACCACTAGTGATACCCGTGTATATATCGGGTGATCCAAATATTGCACCCACTGCAGTAATTAATTCTATTTCTTCTAAAAGATTTTTTATTAACAGCGAGTAGCCGACTATTAATTACCATTATTTTGTTTTATAATTTTTGGATCTTGCACGCTTTGTTATTTAAGTTGTCAAATTATAACACTTATTTAAGTTATACCGTTAGACCGTTTCGAACGGATTAAAAGAATTTATTGTTTCATTTTGAGTATAGCCGTTGTATTAAGTGATAGCCTGGTTAGGCCAATACGATTTCGTTTAGATATATTTTTTTATTACTGCAAGTTGAGTTTTGCAACTGTAGTGAATATTCTTGTTTACGTTCTTTGTATACTTAGTCGACACCTAAGCATTAAGGCTCGTATTCACCAAAAGAGTGAGCAAGAGCAAACATTTGCTCGTGTTCGTGAATGTTTACTCCTGTTGAGAGTAAATGCTCGTTCTCTGTCCACACCGAAACGAATTCGTTTAGGTTCTCAGTTGATCCGTAGTGTCTGTGGAGCAACCACTATGGCGGATCATAAGTTACTTTGCGCAAGTGCTAGTTATATTGTGCTACACAGCTTATTACAAAAGATTAAGAACAAAAGGAAGCAAGCGATTTTATTTAAAAATGGACAAATGTATAGTGGAACTCGTTTAATGAAGGATTTAAATGCAGAAGAGGATTATGGTTAGTTTCGGAATTTTTTGTCGAACGTCCACAGAAGATTTTGAAAAATTGCTACAACTTGAGTTAAAAATTATGAAAAAGGACACCAATTACAGAACAGATATTCCTGCAAGGGAGAGACTTGCTGTAACACTCCGGTTCCTTGTCACAGGAGATTCCTATAGTAGACTTATGTATGTGTTTAAAATATCTAAACAAATCATATCAAGAATAATACCTGAAGTATGTGATGCTATCACAGAGGCCTTAAAGATAAGCATAATAATTTCTCATTATTGTTTATTCCAGTGAATATAGCAAATACAGTTACATGTAAACATAAAAAAAACTACATAAACAAATTATTTAACACAGTGGCAAAGTATACACGTATGCATAAACACAAAAAACATTATATACACGCACATCGTGTATGTTAAAGGCAAAAAATAGTTACATCGTATGATGGGTCGTGTGTGAAAAGAATTCAGCCATAGTATGGTCTTCGTTTCCTGCATGTTCTGAAGATGTAGATGCAGTACTAGATGCGTTATAGTGTCCCTCGTTGCTGGTAGCTGTAATATTTGCGGGAACAAATACATTGGATTGTGTATACACCCCCATGTCAGCATTGAAAATAATATTATTAATATGGTGCTCCACTATAACCTGAGTTCGTTTATCGTAACTCCTTAGTTTTAGTGCTATATGCTCACCGTAAACAGAACATTGGTTTCTATTTTCTGTTTCAATTTTTTTCATGATGGCATATGCTTCATTGATTCGTGGATCTTCACTGGTCTTCTGCTTCTTAGTAATAATCCGCTTTGGCGAGGCACATTTCTTACGTTTTGGAGCTCTACCTTCAGTGGATTCCGTTTCGTCTTCCGTGTGTGTAGGAGTAGCAATAATGTCCTTTAGAGTATCTTCATTCTGAGACTCAAAGTCTTGCGTAGAAGTATACCAAAATTGATGCATTTAGTTTCATGTACTTTCAATTTTTCATACATATGCGCACTGTACGTTCGTTAATGTTTACCTTTAGCCGCTTGTATAATAATAAAACTCAACCAATGATTTTTATTTTTAGTTGCCGACGTGTCAAGAAGAATGGCTTGATATTTCAAACCGATTTGAAAGATTATGGAATTTTCCGAATTGTATTGGCTGCATGGATGTTAAACACGTAGTCATACAGGCACCAAAGAACAGTGGAAGTGAATTCTTTAATTACAAGTTGACATTTAGTATCGTTTTAATGGCCCTTGTAGACGCAGATTATTATTTTACTTTTGCCGACATTGGATGTCAAGGACGTATTTCAGACGGGGGTGTCATCAGAAATACACTGTTGTTTAAACTGCTTCAGGAAAATCAATTACATTTGCCGGAAAAAATGTTTTTAAATTTGCTTTGTAAGGCTTTGTTAAATATTGATTGAATCTCACGTACACTTTTATTGAACATAAATACAACCCTTGTAACACTAAAACTGAACAATAACAAAACTAGTATAATGATTGATCGACGGCTATCGATCGTAAAGTTCGTCGTTTTAAGAATGGACGATGCAACTCGCATACGGATCCAATAACTGCTCGGTGGTAGGGCAGACGCGGAAAGCATCGATAGTTGCGCAGAATGGGCGCAATATAAATAGGAAGCAGAGGGTTGACTAAACGTATCGCCCCCTTGAAAGCCTCCCGGATTTTAATACTGTGTATATCACTGGCCTTGATCTGGGACAATCTCTCCGGGTAGAACACAAATCTTCGTGACAGGTATTTTGAAGATTCCAAGACTTGTTTTAATGGATACAGTTCGTATTACTTCATCAGAACGAGGATGTAGCTTAACGATTCTACCTATAGACCACTTCAGGGGTGGTAGACCGTCTTCCTTAATTAGAACCAAAGCTCCGATTTTAAGGCGTTGTGGGTGCTTGGTTTTCCATTTGGTACGGCTCTGAAGCTCAGCAATATACTCTCTGGACCATCTACGCCAGAAATGTTGAACAATTTGCTGCATTCGTTTAAAGCGAGAGAGTCTATTTTCTTGAATGTGCACGTAGTTAAGCCCCGGAGTTAAAAACGTCACCAATAAGGAAGTGTGCGGGTGATAATGAAGTTAAATCATTGGGGTGTTCAGGTAGAGGACATAAAGGACGTGACTTTAAACAAGCCTCCATTTGACAAAGGGAAGTGCAAAATTCTTCAAATGTAACTGACGCATTACTAAGCACGCGCTTCAAGTGGTATTTTGCTGACTTAATCCCGGCTTCCCAGAGACCGGCAAGGTGTGGTGCTCTGGGCGGTATAAAATTCCAATTTATACCATCATTTGTTAGATTTGAGACAATATTAGATCCATGTTCAGCTAAGAAACATTTTAGTTCGTTATTAGCTCCTCTAAATGTGGAACCGTTGTCGGCATAAATTTCAGTACATTCGGTTGTCAAATCACTAACAACTTCAGTGTGTATTGCCTTAGTGACAAACCGTATAAAAAGAACTACATACGCCTTGATGACCTTAAAATTACGGCCCTTCCTATCCCGCATTAAAAAGGGGCCCGCCTAGTCTACTCCTGCCTTTAAAAAGCGTCTAGTAGGAGTAATTCGGGCCTCAGGAAGATTGCTCATCAAATATTGTTGTGGGCTGGAATTGAACCTAAAAAAAATGACGCAATCGTGTACTATTTTTTTACATAAATTTCTTCCTGAGATAGGCCAGTATTTTTGTCTTAGGGAAGCTAGTAAGGCCTGTGGCCCTGCATGCAGCAATCTAAGGCGCTCATTAAGAGCTATTAGAATTGTCGAAGGGTGCCTATCGGGTAAAACTGCGGGATGTGTTTTGTCAAACTTATATTCAGAATTACGAAAACGTCCACCAACTCGAAGGAGTTCATCAGAGTTGTCAATAAATAGAGCTAGCGGTAGAGTTTGGTAGTTGAAGATTTGTAATCATCATAAAAGCCTTCAAGTTGTGCAATTTTCATACGCTTGTTGAGTGAAAATTCTAGTTCAGCAGACGAAAGAGGATCAAAGCGTCTCACGTGCCCTTCTGTAAGCTTAGTTTGACAATTAATTTTAAAACGTATTAAAAATGCAACAAGTTTTGTGAGGAAGGAATATTTTTTGAAGAGCTCAAAGGTAGGGCTTGTACTCACAGTATTGGTTAACGAAAGTATGGGTTTTTTTTTTATGATTGTGGACCTGAACAGGCTAAATAAGGCCTATCGTGCTAAAGCACTCAGGAACACTTAGGAGGATGGCTAGAGGGGTAATGAATTGCCAATAGATGCCTATGAACAGCTACCTTAAATTTTCTCATATCATAAGTGAGAGGAAAACAGGAACTAGGGAGATCATTCCAGAGTTTAGAAGCCGTGTAGAAAAATGTGGATTGCGCCCGTTTGGTACGACAAGTGGAGATTTGTACTGCATACTGATGATGTGAATGAGCGAACCGAGTGTTTCTCGCAAACATAGCTCGAGATGGTATCAAAGAATGTAATTCACCACCACAATAGCCGTTGTAATAACGATAATACAAAGAAAGAACTGAAACCATCCTTCTATGCTCAAGGGACTGTATGTGAGATGAGGCCGAATTTGGGCCTTATACAGCAGAAGGAGTTGTCGAGAGGTAAAGTACTGCTTAAATCTGTACAAAAAGCCTATTTTACGAGCAGCTGTTTTGGTAGCTGACAGAAGATGGTCAACCCATGAGAGATTTGAAGATACAGTCATACCCAACAGAGTAATAGAGTCTGAAAACTTAAGAACTGAGCCATTCATACTTACAACAGGAAATGATCGATCTTTTTTGGCGGACATTAGGCAACACTGAGTTTTGCTAGCATTAAATTGAACTAGATTGTTGCTTCCCCATTCGAGAATACGTTGAATGTCTTTGTTGATTGAATTTGCCATTTCAGCTTTAATTTCTTGATTTGACATAGAAAGTGGATTATCACTATGAGTAGACTGAGATGAACTACAGTGAAGAGTGCTATCGTCAGCAAAGCAATGGATGGGGTTAGTTGTTGAAGAAATAAGGTCGTTTATGTACAGCAGAAAAAGTGTATGCGCTATAACGGATCCCTGTGGTACGCCCGCGTTAATGCTAACTTCTTTTGAAAAAAAGCCATCAACTACGACACGTATTCGTCTTTTATCAAGGAAACTAGAAACCCAGTTGATGAGCGTATCATTTAACCCAAACGAGATGAGTTTGGCAAGTAAACACTTATGCCAAACTTGGTCAAATCCCTTTGAGATATCTAAAGCGACTACAACTGTTTCACCGGACTGCTCTACTGTATTGTTTCAAACTTGGGTCACATATGAAAGCAGATCGCCTGTTGAACGACTTTGCCTAAACCCATATTGGTGGTCACTAAGGAGTTTATTAGTTTCAAGGAACGTGAGCAGTTACTGATTGATGGCTTTTTCCATTTTAGACAAAATGGAAGTGATGGCAATTGGTCTGTAATTTGAGGGATCGGTCTTATCACCTTTTTTGGGAATAGGTTGAACATTTGCTAACTTCCATGATGAAGGGAATTCCCCAGAAGATATAGAGATCGTATAGAGCTTAGATAGGACTGGTACTAGTTCGGGGGAACATTTCTTTAAGACAATAGCTGGGATGCCGTTTGGGCCAGTCGCCTTATTGAGATCAAGCCTACTGATGATCGATTCCAAGAGCTTGTACCGAAAATGAATTGGTTTCATAACGTATGAAGAAGAGTTGACTAGGGGCACATCTTTTCCAGAATCATTGAGACGCGAGTTTGATGCAAACAAATCCACAAAAACGTTGGCTTTGTCTACAGAATCAGCAACAACCGATCCGTCAATAGATGTCAGGGGGGGAAATGAAGTTTTTACTAATGGCTTTTGCTAAAGACCAAAATTTACGACTGCCTAAAGGAGATGTAGCTAGTTCATCGCATTTTCGTTGTTCAAACAACTTTTTAGTTTTAGTGATGACACCTTTGCAGATATTTCTAGCACCAACATATTCTACATGACTGTCAACCGATTTATTAGACTTCCATTTAATGTAACATTTATTTTTTAAAGATATTGCATCTTAACAAGCCTTATTGAACCAGAGTTGGGAACGTGAATGACCTACACGGTACTGTTTTTTCGGAATGTACAACTCCATTCCCATGAGTATGACTTCAGATACTGAAAGAGCGATGTCCGAAGAAGAGGACGACTTAAAACAATATTCACGCCATGGAAAGGTTGCAAAGAAATCCCGTAAATCACTCCATCGAGCTGACTTAAAATACCACAAGGTTCTATCGGTTTTGCGAACAACAGTGGAATTAGGTACAGTAGAAATGATTTTTATTAGACAATGG
Organism: Vesta saturnalis; assembly: GCA_036346205.1. NCBI lineage: Eukaryota > Metazoa > Arthropoda > Insecta > Coleoptera > Lampyridae > Vesta > Vesta saturnalis. The sequence goes on along the minus strand of JARFJB010001382.1, from coordinate 3,772,011 downwards.
TCGGAAAGACCTAAAGGCGAAAGAACGGAAGTTTAAAGTATGGTGTTGGGAGTATCAGAAAGTTCAGTGTTAGATGGACGTACCGGATTGGGCCATTCTTCCGGAGGAGAAGCGAGTCATTTAGGGCCGTGAAACCAAATAGGACAGTCTAATAGCCTTAAAGGTAACATACCCCTTGTAAGACAATCAGCGGGGTTATCGGTAGTGTTGATATATTTCTGTGTGGGATTCGGTCAAGGTTTGTATATGAGAAATTCTATTGGGTACAAATGTCTTTAGCATGTGTGGAGACGTTTGAATCCATGCAAGCACTATGGTGGAATCGCACCAGTAGACCGTGGAATCAAAATGAAGTTTCATGGAGGATTTAACGTTACTCATACGTTCAGAGAGTAGAAGAGCTGCACAAAGTTCAAGTCTGGGGATAGTACTTTGTTTAGTAGGAGAAACTCGTGTCTTTGCACATAGCAGATTGCCAAGAGAATCAGCATAACGTATATAAATACAAGCTCCATATCCCATTCCTGCAGCGTCGGAAAAGCCGTGTATTTGAATTGAAACAGAGTTAGAACAAGGAACATGTCTCGGTATTTGAAGATTGTTAAGTTGGATTAGTTGAGTTCTGTAAGTAGACCAAGTTGTGTGAAGATCTATACGAACGGGTTCATCCCAAGATATTTTTAAGCTCCAAAGTTGCTGCAAAATGACCTTTGCAGTGATTGTTACCGGTGACAAAAGACCAAGAGGGTCAAATACTTGGGAAATTGAGGCCAAAATTTGTCGTTTTGTAATTTTACTATGGTAATCTGGTTGGGTGAATATTCCAAGGAGTCAGAATAAGAATTCCAAAGTAAACCAAGGGTTTTGTTAGATTCGGATTGACCTATTGAAAGAATCTTATCACCCTCGTTAAGCTCAATGGTTTTATCATTACTACGCCATTTTCTAAGAGAAAATCCAAATTGCTGTAAGACGTATGAAATTTCATTTTTAATTGACATTACTTCATCAGTTGTTTGGCCTCCAGTTAACAAGTCGTCAACGTAGAAATCATGTAAAATGATGGAACTAATGAAGGGATTTGTTTCACTATGAAGGTGGGCTGCTTCTTGTAAAGCACGAGTGGCAAGAAAAGATGCCGAAGCGGTACCGTATGTAACCGTGTTGTTCGTAAACAGAAATTTCTTCATCACTATTAAAACGCCAAAACATTTTTTGTAATGAACGTTGCTCGTCTTCAATTAACACTTGACGATACATTTTTTCTATGTCGGCACTCAATACTATAGGATACTGCCTAAATCGTAATAAAATTATGAATAAGTCATCCTGTATGTTAGGTCCGACCATCATTAAATCATTCAAAGAGTAACCTGAATCTGACTTAGCTGAACCATCAAAGACAACTCTGGTTTTTGTTGTTGTAGAACTCTCCTTTATGACTGCGTGATGTGGAAAAAAGAATCCAGAGTCATCATTTTGATTTGAAGCTAAACGCATGTGATTTAGTTTCATGTATTCTTGTATAAAATTTGAATATTTTAATTTTAAAACCAGCCTTTTTTTTATATTATTTTCAAGGCTTAAAAATCGTCGTTTCAGTGGGATAGAGACAATGAAACGACCTTCTTCGTTTCTACGAGCGTTTTGTTTAAAATGCTCTTCATATGAAGACTCTTCGGCTGAATAAAATTTGGTTTATGTATAGTTTTCCAAGTCCCAAAATTTACAGAGTTGCTTATCCAAATTAGCAGCGACAAGAGGTTTTGAAGTTGTACTTGGCATTGGAAAGCATATTCCCTGACACAATCCAGCCTAGTTTAGTTTTGTGTAAGATAGGGAGATTATTTCCGAGTTTAATTTGTCCGAATCATAACAATTCCCAAAATGTATCTGCTCCTAATAAGAGGTCTATGGGGCCACAACAGTTAAAAGTATTATCTGCCAATTCAATGTTTTTGGGAATGTTTAAAGTGTTAAGATCAAAGGAAAGTGAGGGTATGTTCCCTGTAATAGTCGGTAAAACTAAACAAGATATTTTCTTTTCGTAACCAGTGTGTTTAGATTGAATCGTGGCTAGAACCCTATAAGAAATGTTTTCTGTAATTTGGTTGATACCAATGACAGAAAGTTTCAATGTTTGCTTTGGAAGTTGTAATATATTTCATAATCTTTCAGATAGGAAGTTTGATTGACTTCCATTGTCAAGAAGCACCCGACATCATTTTGGTTTTCCAAAAGAATCTAATATTTTTACCATGGCGGTGGATAGTAATATTTGACCTCTAGGGTAACAAGTAACACGAGTTGTCAAATTGACAGTGTAGAAGAATTGACGGGCAAATTGTTAATGTTTTGCTCAGGTGGTACAGCCTCTGTTGTTGGCTGTGAATTATACATAGTCGTAACTGTTTAGCTGAATTTAATTTTTCAAGAGCTGTTAGTTGCAAAAAATTATGACAAGAATAAATAAGATGTTCACTTTTACAAAAGCAACATTTGTTTTGTAGTGTAAGGGTAAGAAATGTTTTGTCGTTTATTAACGTATTTAATTTGTGTAGGTTGAGATCTCAAATTGCTGCATGTCTGGTCAACTGACTCTAAAATTCGACAACGCCCTTTCAGAAAATCTATAAATTTTTGTAGCGTGGGAATGTTGGCTAAAATATTATTTTCTGATTCCCAAGCTCGCTTTGTGACATTATCAAATTTTGATGAAATGAGGTGAATTATGAGAGCATCCCAATGTTGTATAGGCATTTGCAAAGTCCCCAAGGCGTTCATGTGTCTTTGCATACCATTTAAAAGTGCTCTCAGTCCCTGATGCGTTTCCTTTGCGAGTACAGGTAAATTAAAGAGTGCTTTAATGTGATTGTTAATCAAAAGTTGTTTATTTTCAAAACGGTCGTGTAATAAATTCCAGGTTACAACATAGTTCGCATCAGAAACCTGGAGTGAACCAACTGTTTCAGCAGCAATGCCCTTTAAAGAAAGGCGTAAATAATGAAATTTTTGTATGTCTGAAATAGCATTATTATTGTGTGTTAATGAAATAAAAGTGTCTCTGAAAAATATCCATTGATCAAATTTACCATCAAAGGTAGGTAATGTAATAGGAGGTAATTTTATTGGTTTTATTAGTGGCGAGGCCGGTGGTAAAGTACGATCAAATAAAAATTGTTTAACTTCGCAAACAATTGTATGAAATTTGTTTTCAAAATCTTCCCTTTCGGGTACATGTACTGTAGTGTAAGTTTGATCACAGTCTTTATCATTGGTTTCAATACATAATTGTGCCTTATTAAATTGTGGAAGTAAAAGTTCACATTGTGCTAGACGGCTGTGTAATTCAGTTAAATTACAGTCCTGTATATTTTTAACAGTGTTAAAATAATCAATAAAACGTAATAAGCTGTATTTTACATATCTACGTTCGCCTTTAGCCAAATCTCCCATAGTTTCAAATTTTAACGAGTCAATTAACTGGCTAGCAAATGTAATCACTAAAACAATTAAAAAATACTACCTAATTTTCTAGCAAATTCCACCTGATTAGCTGTACTGATGAATGATGACAAATCGTATATAAAGCAAGTTAATAAATGGAGTAAAGTCAAATTAAAGGTTTTAAGAATGTAAAAAAAAGGTAAGTAATTAAGATATGCACACTAAGCTTGACGTTGCGTATTTTTCTAACCTTTTGTTTCTGAAGAATTTTCTTCAAATCATGTGTACATAGGTTAAAGTTCACGGAAAGTTCACCGACTGCAATTTATCGACGGAAAGTTCACCGAATGAAAAATGTACCGACCGGAAAGTTCACCGACTTGAAAATTCACCGACTCGCAGTTTGTCGAATGGAAAATTCCTCGACTTTAAAATTATATAAATAAATATAAATAATTTAGGTATCAATTAAGTAGAGATAAATCTAAATAATGGCGTTTGAAAATGTTACCTGGTTTTGACGAAAACGGATATTTTTATTCTAGTCAATTATAAATAAAATAAATATTTATTCATTGGCCTGTTACGGAAAATTAATTTTACGATGGTCATGTAGAGATGAATCGAATCAATGACGTTTTAAATTGTTGACTGACTACACAGATTTTTATTGAATTTATTCATTTCACTCCAAATTTATTCACGAAATATTTGGTTATCAAGTTAACACGAAATTTTAAAGAAATACATAATCCATATAACCAATAAGTACATAATTTGAATAAATCGTGTTAAGACCGCCGATAATCGGTATCATTAGGAGGGAATTATTTTTTGTTGTAAAAACGAACTTTACGATCGATAGCCGCCGATCAATCATTATACTAGTTTTGTTATTATTCAGTTTTAGTGTTACAAAGGTTGTATTTATGTTCAATAAAAGTGTACGTAAGATTTAATCAATATTTAACAAAGCCTTACAAAGCAAATTTACATATTGGTCCTTCGAACGCAGATAATCAAGAATTTGCAAGATTTGATTTTACCAGTGATACAATCCATTAATGTGAACTTGCAGTTGATTACAATGCAAAACTGTGTTGGCCAGCTGCATATCGATTTACTTACCGCTATCGCAATAGCTAAACATGGTGTCCGGAAAGTTCACCGACTGCAATTTATCGGCGGAAAATTCACCGACAACACTTCACCGAATGAAAAATGTACCGACCGGGAAGTTCACCGACTTGAAAATTCATCGACCCGCAGTTAGTCGAATAGAAAATTCCCCGACTCTAAAATTATATAAATAAATATAAATAATTTAGGTATCATTTAAGTAGAGATAAATCTAAATAATGGCGGTTTAAAATGTTACCTGATTTTGACGAAAACAGGTATTTTTATTCTAGTCAATTATAAATAAAATAAATATTTATTCATTGGCCTGTTACGGAAAATTAATTTTACGATGGTCGATGAATCGAATCAATGGCGTTTTAAATTGTTGACTGATGATGATGAGAACACACATTTTTATTGAATTTATTCATTTCACACCAAATTTATTCACGAAATATTTGGTTATCAAGTTAACACGAAATTTTAAAGATATACATAATCCATATAACCAATAAGTACATAATTTGAATAAATCGTGTTAAGACCGCCGATAATCGGTATCATTAAGAGGAAATTATTTTTTGTTCTTGTGCGAATTTCAATAAAAACATTTTAAATTTTATATATATTTATTTATATTTATATAAAAAGCCCATAAGAAATTTGCAGGTACGTATTTTTTATCAATGTATCAAATAATTAATTTCAAAGTAAAGAGAGAATTAAAAAAATAGTTTAATTATATAGTCGGTGTTATATATTCTAGTGGGTAGAGTAGACTTAGTGAAGAATGCAATAAAAAAATTAATTATAGAAAAAGGAAATTTTGATATTGAATTTCATTTACAAAAATTTTTATTACACTATCGTAAAACAAAAAATTTAACAACAGGAGATTCACCGGCACAATTACATTTAAAAAGAGATATTCGAACAAAAATCGATTTAATTAGATTACCATCAAAAAAAGAACATAATTTTCAAGAAGCTTATGAAAAAAGACATTTAATGTAGGTGATACAGTACGTTTTCGAAATTATAATAGAACTGGTATGTGGAAATTTGGAAAAATAATAGAGAAGGGAGGTAAACTACATTACTGGATTGACACAGAAGGAACAAAAGTTAGAAGACATGTGGACCAAATTGCCAGAAATGAAGTTACATTACCAAATATATATAAGTATCAAGGTAAGGTACCTTTAACACTTATACAAGAATCAGAAGAAGTAAATTTGGAGAAAGATTCAACGAAATCATGTGACAGTAACGACTCAAAAGGAGAGGAAAATAATACAAAAACTAGACAGGATACAGAAAGAAATGATAAGGAGGAAAAAACTGATCATAATGAAAATGTAAGGGAAGAACAGAGTGAAAATACAGCAGTGACGGAGCTAAGAAGGAGTAGGAGAACTAGAAAATCCATTGACAGATTTAGCTTTAAGTGATGGGGGAAATCTGTTATATATTCTAGTGGGTAGAGTAGACTTAGTGATCGTATTAGTCTGTATCTTAGTAGGTAACTTGGAGACAGGGGGTTGACAGTATTGCATTGTCAATATATTTTTACGTGTTGTAAAATAAACAAACATTAGAAAATACTTATAGAATTATTGCATACATTATAGTCGGTATATTATTTATGTGGATAATTTTGAATTACAAGTACAATAATATTTAATTAATAAGTAATATTATGAGCTACGTCTCTTAGGTACTCTAAAATATTATCCCTGTTATAATTGTTAACTACAGCGAAAAGTCTGTCACCACAATCCCTGTATTTTTTACGTCCAGGTGTACCTGGTTGACCACTTACATATTGTTCGATTTGTAGAGACCTGATGCTTTGTTCGCGCTGAATCGCCTCAAGGAATTTCCAAATATTAGGATGTTCTGCAGAAATTTGGGTTTCAAATTCACGATGCCAGCCTTCAATTGCGTTGTTTGTCTTTGGAAGATGGTGTATTACTCCGTCGTGACAGTTCCACATTTCTAAGGAAAAGCGGGTACTTCGACGACCGCGTCGTTGTGGACGTCCAATCCAACAATCTTCGAAGTAATCTACTACTCCTTGCTCTTGTTCGGGCATGTTAAGAGCCTTAAATGCCTCTACTACATCTTCAGTTGGGACAAAGGCCCATGCAGGCAGCAACCTCATTTCCATTGCAAATTGGACATCAGTTTCATACATTCTTTGAAGACCTTCTTCCTGAATTTTTCGGAATATACACTGAGAAAAATGGAAGAAGCATGCCCGATGCCTAGCTCTAGGAAATGCTTGACGGAGAGCATTTATAACGGCAGGTTCAAAATCTGTCATAATTGTTTCCGGGGAGGTATCTGGTTGAAGTTGTTTCACTTCTTGTAAAAATCTAACGTATGTCGCCTCTGTTTTGTTTGGTAACAGAACATATAAAAGTGGAATTGAAGTGTTCACTTGAATACCATGAAGTGTGTAGAGTTGATAAAACAAATGAGGTACAGTTTTAAACGTCCCGTCCCCAAACCAATGTTTAGATGCGACCAATAACCGAAGAGTTATTTCCGTGGAAAGTATTACTATTCTATCTTCCGTCGGTCCACAATCAGAAAGCAAGAATAGTTCACCGTTTTTAGTTATCTTGTACTCCTCAGGAAATATAATTTCCTGTCGCGTCATAGGCAAAGCTGGCGCTGCTTGTTTCCTTATTCTAACATTTCTAATTGTTCTTTTTTCTTCTTCGCAATATGTCCTGCTGCGGCTTGACTAAGTCCCTCAGATGCAATAGATATAATACGTTGGGGGCGCTTCTTGGCTATTTATTGTACGATCACGTATGTATTCTTGGGCCTTCAAAGCTTCTACACGAGCTGCTTCTGCAATGTGGTTGTGGGCGTTCTTTACAATCTCAATGGTGTCTCCAACTGTTATTACACGAACCTTGCACTTGTACTTCTGATACATCTTACATTTCCAATACGTCTTAGTGAGGGCTTGTTTCTCTTTGTAAAACAAGTGACCATCAACTAACATTTTATTTTCTCGTTTTACACTTGCGGCGAATTCAAGAGCCATTACAGGTAACTAAATAGGTACTTATGCCACGAGAAAGAATGGTTTGAAACTGAAATCGTTCAATTTTAAATTAGTTCTGTACTAGGGCAAACAAAATCATATGAAATCATTAACGTTCGACAACTATCTGAAATATTTAATTCGAATTTTATTACCCCATTAGCATAGACCCGTTATTAGAATTTTCTAGTAAATCTCTTTTGTCTTCTAATGTCGAAAATAAGTCGAAATAAGTAATATGTTTTTAATTAAAAATAAGATATAATTAAAATGTAGTAACAACTCATCAAAATAATCTCTTCTTAATGATACCGATTATCGGTGGTCTTAACACGATTTATTCAAATTATGTACTGATTGGTTATATGAATTATGTATTTCTTTACAATTTCATGTTAACTTGATAAACGATATTTCGTGAATAAATTTGGTGGTAAATTATTTATATTTATTTATATAATTTTAGAGTCGGGGAATTTTCTATTCGACAAACTGCGGGTCGATGAATTTTCAAGTCGGTGAACTTCCCGGTTGGTACATTTTTCATTCGGTGAAGTGCTGTCGGTGAACTTTCCGCCGATAAATTGCAGTCCGTGAACTTTCCGGACACCATGTTTAGCTATTGCGATAGCGGTAAGTAAATCGATATGCAGCTGGCCAACACAGTTTTGCAATGTAATCAACTGCAAGTTCACATTAATGGATTGTATCACTGGTAAAATCAAATCTTGTAAATTCTTGATTATCTGCGTTCGAAGGACCAATATGTAAATTTGCTTTGTAAGGCTTTGTTAAATATTGATTAAATCTCACGTACACTTTTATTGAACATAAATACAACCTTTGTAACACTAAAACGTAATAACGAAACTAGTATAATGATTGATCGGCGGCTATCGATCGTAAAGTTCGTTTTTAAGAATGGACGATGCAACTCGCATACGGATCCAATAACTGCTCGGTGGTAGGTAAGACGCTGAAAGCATCGATAGTTGCGCAGAAGGGGCGCAATATAAATGGGAAGCAGAGGGTTGACTAAACACCCGGTGCTCAGGTATCTTTACCCTATGGCCGACGAAGCCTTTCCTTTGCAAGAGCATACTCTCAAACCATATCCGGGTGTCCAAAAGAAAGGTTCTAATGAACGAATATTTAATTATAGACTATCACGAGGCAGAAGAGTGGTTGAAAATGTATTCGGCATTATGTCTTCTATCTTCAGAGCGTTACGAAAGCCCTTCCTTTTGGAACCCGAGAAAGCAGAAAAAGTTTTAACGGCTTGTGTATATTTGCACAATTATCTAAGAAAAAGTAAAACATCACGAAATATACACACACTGCAAGGAAGTTTCGATTATGAAGAATATGGACGGAACGTGGAAACAAGAACAAACTGACGGATCAACATTGCAATCTATTCCAAAAACTGTACGTAAATCTGCAGTGGCAAATGAAAGCAACAGACAGCAGTATGCCGAGTATTTCACAATCACCGGAAAAGTACCTTGGCAAGATTTATATGCATAGAAAATAAGTATCTACAGTTAACAGCAATTTGTACAAGTAGGTTTATTTACTTACCATGCTCTGTGTATTTTGTGTTGCCCTGGGCTTATTTTTGTCGTTCAGGAACAATAAACTTTTAAAAGCAAACCATTTGGTAATATATTTGTCTTCAACGTCCATTCCAGAATGGGTTACTCGTGTTTTTTGTCGTTCTCTTCTAAAGGATGCCAATAACGACTGGATTTTCTTCTTAACGTCGCATGCATCAGTGTCCATCATGGCTGCTATCTCTGCCCAAGCATCCTCCTTTTTATTTCTATTTTTAAAATATACATCCTGGGAATCCCATAAAATCGATTGCTCTGTGTAAGCTTCTATTAATTACAACACGTCATTATTTGACCACTCCATTATTTCAACAGTAAAGATTTACGTTTACTATACAAACTACGCTGCACAATTAATAAACAATGGCAAACCACGTGCTGAGTGCTTACGGTCCTGCTGAAAACTAAATGTTTGTACAAATCACAAACTGCTTTAAAATCCCCCACCAGGCACGCACAAACATGTCATTTTCTTTGAAGTATCGACAACTGCCGGATCATCAGCGAATGCGAGCGAGCAAACATTTGCTCGCCCGAAAACAGGTACACACCAAACAATCTTTTCAGAAAATGCTCGCTCGATTATGTTTACTCTTGCTCGTTCTTTTGGTGAATACGGGGCTTTAGAATAACTTTTTGGTTTCTTGATCGACTTGATCAACGTAGGTTTTGTCGCACCGTAACAACCCATTTTTTACGAGTATTATTTTTTGTCTGAGCAATATTAATTTGATTTTCATTTAAATGCGATAACGACATTAAGTTTTCTGTTTGCCGCAACCAAGAGTATGTATTAATTTTTTTGTCATTTGACTTATTGTATTCCCTAATTTACAACGTATACTATTTTTTTATTATTTTGTCCGACATTTGTACCAGGAATTATATTTTTTTGTGTGAATATATAAAAGTAAAGGTTGAAGAATTTTTTGTTGCATATTTTGTTTTAATTAAATTAAAGTCGGGTTCCTTACGTTTCGCACGTATTTTGTGCTTTTTCAAGAGAAGTTTAATTGAACAAAATGGAACAGTAGTCGTATGTGACTAAATATGTATGTGAATAAATCGTATTAATAATTTCTTGATTTTGTGAAACTGAATAAATTGTTATAAATTTATTGCATTATTCAATGTCTGTTTTGTCATTCATGTATATTTTTTGTTTATACTTATGTAAAAAGACTCTTCAATCAAACGTTTTTAAGTATGTATTTCTTGTTCTAAAATTTTAGTTTTATTGTAATCAAAAAAGGGTTGCAGTTTTTTTCGTGTTTTCTGAGAGCTGTTGTACAATTTTTTGTGTATTTATGAGCATTTAATCTATTGTATACTAGTTGTGAAGTGTTTCCAATATACGATTTGTTGCAATTACGACATGGAATTTGATAAACATTAGATTTTTTTGTTAAAGGTGTTTTGCGTTTTAGTTTTGTATAAAAATGAATTTTTATACAATATTTATGGCGTTTATGACTAAACCTTGACGTCATGTTTATTTAAAATACAGTTAAGTCTTTTTCTTTCATCAGTTTTATTTTTAATTTGGTTACTATCTATTTGGTGATTGTATCCCCGTCGGGTTCTTTGTATGATTATTGACTTAATTTTATGTAATGGGTAGCTATTGTGCATTAATGTCATTCTTATTTTGTTAATCAAACTTGGTCTGTATTCAGGACTTGAGAGTTTTAAAGTTTTAATCCGATAGTAGCACTATTTTTATGTGAATTCCGACTATTTGAGTTGAAGTTTATGTATCGTCCTGACCAAGTGTCATCATCAAATAGTGTTAAGTCTAGGAACTTTATTTTATTGTTAATTTGTTCTTCTATGGTGGACTGAATTTTTTGATGAAAACTTTTAAATGTATTAAGTATGATAGTTGAACTGTCATTTGGTACAGCTAATATACCAATTTTCTTCAATATTAGGGTAGATTCTAAGCTGTGTGTTGTTTGTATGATTGTAAAATGACATTTTATTATAAAATACTTATCCTTTTTGGGTTTTTTAATGGTGTGTTTTAAATTATACCATCTAAACGTTTTAATTATACTTACATTTATCTTCGTCAGTAGTGATACCTATTAAAAGTATTAAAGATGTAAACAATTTTGTCAAAGTTCAAAAATTAGAACATAAACATCAGCCTGCTATTAATATTGCAGTTTGAGAAACGTATAAAGCCAGCTATAGAATTAAATTTTAGTAAAGAATAACTAGGTCATTAAAAATTAAATACTGTTAAACTGTCTTAAAAATGTACAAAGTTGTGAAAAATGTTATGTTAAATTACCACAGCACTATAATTTAACATAAGTAGTTGAAATTACGATTAAAATTAAAAAATTACAAAAAACGTTCTGCATTATGCTTTTGATTGTTAACAACACTTGCAATTATTGAGAAAGATATCTTTGTTAGATTTAACTGGATTATTTTAATTCATGTCATGTTTATATTTGTGAATGCTTCTATCATTTTGAAATTGAAGTTTTTCACAACTTTACACTTACATTATAATTTGATTAAATTTTGTTAAATGTGTTTTTTGGCTGAAATGTTTCATTGTTAGCCTTCGCCGTTAGAGGGTATTCTGAGTTGTCATCTTTAAGACAGTTTAACGGTATTTAATTTTTAATGACTTAGTTATCCTTTACTAAAATTTAATTCTATAGTTGGCTATATACGATTCTCAAACTGCAATATTAATAGTAGGCTGATGTTTATATTTTAATTTTTCAACTTTGACAAAATTTTGATAGATATCACTACTGACGAAGATAACTGAATGTGCTATCGAAACATTTAGATTGTATAATTTAAAATACACTATTAAAAACCCAAAAAATATAAGTATTTTATTATGTGTGATAATGGTGAAAGTTTACATTGACATTTTATTATAATTAGGTGATATACGTGGGTGCATTTAGTTCCTAATTATAGCACTTCCACCCTGTGCTTGGATATGTAATTTAAACTAATTGTGCATTCTATCACTATAAAATGTATTTTTGTTATTTTGATTAATTTTAAACCATGTTTGTTGTAAACAAAATTTTTATTTCGACACCTACATGTGTAAATTTTATACTCTTAGTCTTAAGTTATTAGTTAAATGCAGCAATAATTAATACCCGTTATTACAGTCATATTTTCGAATGGTAACGTTTTTTCTACAGCTGTATGTCGAGGACATCTATATCTTTCACATGTAGTACACGCCTTCATGTACTTCCTACCGGCCGATCGAGGACACCCAAAGTATCTGCATTTCTTTGCTAAACTTTTAAATGCCGCACGAGTTCGCGTCCTTTGGGTTCCCTTACAACAGTCCGCCTTGTAACTGCTTTACTTAGAATATTGTAATAACCAAATATAGCTAAAGCACCAATATAGATAGGACCCAAACCAGCTGTTTGTGATCGATGTGCCATGTCTAGCAAACACAATTCCTTACACAATGTCTTTAGGAAAACCTTCCTTCCAGATTGGCGTTTGGAATTATTTAGTTTCCAACTTTCATTTGATTTATAAAAAATTACGTAAGAATTAACCGCAGCAATGTCCACCAAGTTAAAAAAAACACGCCATGGGCCATCTTCTTGTGTCACGATCACAACTATATATTCGAACACATTTATCTAGGTTATCCACACCTGCTTTTGTTGAATTATAGTACATTATAATGTCCGGTTTCTCTTCTTGCACCCTCATTTCCCTGTGTTGAGAGGATAAAAGAACAACAACTTTTTTTTTGGTACATAGTTCACAAGGGTTTCGCTCTCTGGAAACGCAAAACCTGGAGCGGATTTACTAAAGGTACGTTTCTTCTTATACTGCGTATAGTTCCAACAACGGTAAGTTTATTTGCAAATAGTTTAGCGGTTGTATCTAAGGCTGTAAAATTCCTATCCATTGTAATATTCCCACCAGATTTATCTAATCTTGCTGCTGCTACTAGACGCTTTACGACTTGTCGCCCACTATTGTAATCCTTAGGTTGATTTCTAATTTTCCCAGTGTATGGCTCTAAAGCAAAACAGTAATAGTTTTCAGAATCACACAAAACATTGGCATCTATGCCGTACTTTCCTGGCTTAGTCGGAATGAATACACGGAATTTGCGTCGACCATAGAACGTAATTAGCTCTTCATCTATCACTACGGAAGCTGAGGGGTTCAAAAACTTCGGGAAAGTGTTAGTAATACAGTACCATAACTCACAATCAGCAGCATAATTATCTAGCACTTTTCCTTCATCGCAAGTATTTCTATCATCAAAACACAAACATACCAATAACAACATAACCCGATAATTTGCCAGTATAGCTCTATATATAGGTAGTCCTTCTTTACCAAAAATTTCTGCAGTTGGATCCCTATTTTGTCTATAAACCCCACTTGGTATAATACATCCTGTGAAACCTAATATCTCTTCCTTTATATCGGGAGTTTTGCATAAAATTGCTTTTAGTTTGAATTGAAATCTAGTTAACAACATTAAAAATTATTAAATTTATAAATACATAAAATAAAAAGTTTACCTCGAGTAGGACTTGAACCTACGACCTGTACTTTGCTAGAGTACTGCGCTATCGAAGTACAAGCCCCAATCGATGTAAATATTGGCTTTATGTATGTAGAACTGATGTAAATTCTAAATTTAATGTGATAACAATCAAATTACTTATATTAATGGAATGTGCGCCTGCTATATCGCAAGGATTCACACATACCAAAACAACTTGACTAATATTAAATTATTATAAGTTTTGTTATGAATTTAGAATTTACATCAGTTCTACCCTTGTTTGTATAAACAAGGATTCTACATACCATAAAGATATATATATATATATATATATATATATATATATATATATATATATATATATATATATATATATATATATATATATATCTAAAATCAAAGACAAATCTTACAACAACCGTTATAGTTAAAACAATATTAAACACTTTATTTAGTCAGAATCGGTCAAATAGTGGTATACAGGTAATAATTAATCCACCACTTTAGAGTAATCCTCATTATATTGATTATATTGATTTAAATATAATGAGGATTACTCTCTAAAGTGGTGGATTAATTATTACCTGTATACCACTATTTGACCGATTCCCTGACTAAATAAAGTGTTTAATAATATATATATATATATATATATATATATATATATATATATATATATATATATATATATATATATATATATAGTGCGTTCAATATAATCGGACGCACTCAATAACTCTTTTGTATTGCGTTTCACAAGAAAGTGTTTAAATAGTTTTTTATTCATTTACAAATACTCTATTAAGTGCTTGGTTTAGATAATTATTTTTTAAGCTTCCGGTTTGACCGGAAGCGCACATAATTTTATTTTTTTAAATCACACTGTATGTATATGTTTGCATTTTTGCATTGCTTTTTTTTTCTCAATACATGCGTATAAAATTCTTATAGGGTTGTATAAAAAAAAATTAGAGAAAAATGCCATCGAAGGTTTTTCAATTATATTATACGATTAGAAGAATCAAACAAAACCGTAGGCAGCGTACGTCAACAAAATCGCATCGCAATTGTTTTTTCGTTTATTGCAATTGACAATCAGATAAAAGTTTAATTTGATTTCAATCGAAATAATTGTTTAAAATGAATAACAATGAAAAAGTTGACCTGTTTTCGGTGAATGTAAACGTAATTCTCGACGAGCGGTAGAATTATACGCACAAAGATATCCCAATAGATACCATCCTTCCGAAAGTTACATACGAAAAATTGAACAATCGCTTAGAATGCGTGGAACATTACCAGGAGTAAATTATCAGAGTTTAGAACAACAAAGAAATGTTTTGACCGAAGATATTGAAGTACAAATATTGGGTTATTTTAGAGTAAATCCATTGTCATCTATTAGACATGTAGCGCAAGATGTAGGTGTATCAGTAGGCTCAATTTACAGGACATTAAAAAAATTCAAAATGCTGCCGTATAAAGTCGATTTGGTTCAACACTTGCGGCCTCAAAACTCTGATCGGAGATTAACTTTGATTGCATGGATAGTTGAGCAATGTGATCACAATCCATTATTTTTAGATCATATTTTATGGACAGATGAATCCAAGTTTACAAATAATGGAGTTATTAATAAACAAAACAATCGTTATTGGTCTAACGAAAATCCTCATTGGTCAATGGAAACTAACCATCAAACCGTATGGGGTACTAACGTTTGGTGCGGTTTAATTGGAAACCAATTACTAGGGCCTTATTTCTATGATGGTAATCTAAACGCCAATAGGTATCTTGAATTTTTAGATAACGTGCTACCAACAATGTTCCATGAGTTTCCTCTGCTTCTGCGATAACAATTGTATTTCCAGCAAGATGGAGCTCCAGCCCACAACGCGTTGATAGTAAAAGAATATCTTAACCAAACATTCAATGAACGATGTATAGGAACTAACGGCCCGGTAGAATGGCCTGTGAGATCACCGGATCTTACACCGTTAGACTTTTTCTTGTGGGGTCATTTAAAAACAGTGGTGTATGCCGATCCACCTTAGATGTTATAGACTTAAAGAATAAAATTACAGCTGCATGTGTTAATTTAACTACGCAGCAAATCAAAAACGCAACTAACCATGAACTCAGGCGACGTTTAGAAGCATGTCTAGAACAGAATGGTGGCAACTTTGAACAATTTATTCGCTAATTATAACTAATTTTGTTTAATTTTTCTAATCATATAATAAAATTGAAAAACTTTCGATGGTTTTTTTTTCTAATTTTTTTTTATAAAACCCTCTAAGAATTTTATACGTATGTATTGAGAAAAAAATAGGCAATGGAAAAATACAAAAATATATATACAGTGTGATTTAAAAAAATAAAATTATGTGCGCTTCCGGTCAAACCGGAAGCTTAAAAAATTATCTAAACCAAGCACTTAATAGAGTATTTGTAAATGAACAAAAAACTATTTAAACACTTTCTTGTGAAACACAATACAAAAGAGTTATTGAGTGCGTCCAATTATATTAAACGCACATGGGATAAATCCGTAGCTCAAAAATTGAGAAAGCAAATAAGAAGTGGAAGAAACGTTCAAAACCAAACATTTGTATATAGGGTGGGTGTCTTACTGCGTGGACGGAGGATTTCTCCTTCGCTATTAGAGACATCAAAACCAATTTTGGTGTGGTAATACACGATCATTGGACCTACATTCTAAAAATATTTAGGTATATACAGGGTGATTGACAAAAATATGCCAACCCAAACCTGTGTTTTTTTTAATGTAACACCCTGTATATTTTTGCATCTTTGGATTCACTGTTACATTTAGAATAAAAGTATAGAAATTTGTATCTGTATCATTAACCGTTCTACAGGTATCGTTACTTTAGTACCAAAATAGTTAACTTTTTAACCATGATGCGAGCGTTGTCACCACGATTTTGTAAATCTGTTTATACCACCGACTATTAATAATAGTCTACTAATAAACAAACTGGGAATTTTTTTTCGAAAACGTAAAACTATACAGAATGATTATCTTACGCGAAATGTAATTTTTCTCAATTTTTTCAAATGCAACACCATGTATATTTTTTCACATTTTGATTTCCCGTGAAAAGTAGATACTAATTGATAATAGGTTTCATAGCCATAACACGGACCCTTCTTGAGATATTGACACCCATTTGTTAAAAATGAGATGTGTTGTTGACTTTATAGTAAATAAACCTCGAAATAAACAACATAACAATTTTTACTGAAACAGTTACTTTTATGGCATTTTCGTTATTGATTTATGTAATCTAATAAATCTGTCAGTAACATTACCCAGGAAACGCTTAACTTTTGTTTGATACAAGATGTTTTATTTTCTTAATAGCGTTTTAAATATAACGATTTTTCATGGGCATGTATGTAATCCCATAAATCTGCCAGAAATGTTATTAACCAGGATTAATTTTATCTGTCCAAGAAATGCTTACCTTGTAGATTTATGAGGGGCGCTGCCAGTCAAGGAAAACGTTGCGTTTAACTACGCCTAATTTTGGCATATATTTAGAAAGTTAATTGTGAAATATGTATATATATATATATATATATATATATATATATATATATATATATATATATATAGTCCATAGAGGTTTCAAAATTAAGACAAAAAGTTAATATAAACGTAGGTTGCCAAACGCTTAGTTTTGGAGATACAGGGTTTCAAAGTTTTAATTTTTTTTCAGTTCTTTTAATTTATCTTCAAAACTATTTAAAATAATAAATCCAAATTTAGTACACATATTACACTTCTTAAACTCAATATTAAGAGTAGTTTAACGTTTATCAATATCTACAGGGTAGTACATTTTCTGGGGTGGTACACCCTTTATCCCCCCGAACTTTTTCATGGGACGCCTCTAACTCATAAAAACCAAAAATTTAGATTGTCCATTTGATTTAGGAACTTTTTTGTCTTCTGATTTTTTTTCGAAAAATGCATAATTTTTAGATAAATTAGCTGTAATCCATGAACAGCTTCCAAATGGTAAGTAAAGAACGTCTGATGCTCCCGCAAAAATAGTGTGCCATGAAAAGAACAATAAAAAAAAAGCTGAAACCTAAAATCAACCATATATATATATATATATATATATATATATATATATATATATATATATATATATATATATATATATAAATGTTGAGACGATATGTTTGAGTGTTAAATATGATAGTTATAAAGAAATAAAGTTCATAATAAAGATTATAATAGGATTAGAATTAGTGTGATGAAATTAGATAAACATATATGTAAGATCGCAAGTTACATAAATTCATAATAACATATACCTAACTGAGTACATATGTAGTTGTACAGCACATTGTGAGCTAATTGATTCGTTTTACAATTATTGCATTTTAATGGTTGTACAAGATAAATTTCGCATTAGTAGTTTCTGATCACATTCCGAAGATATAAATTATGTATTTTCTATAATATTGTTCATCATATCCATTTGGAAAAAGTAAATCCTGTTCTGGTAGTATAATCTGCTTCGATTCTAAAATAAAAGAAAATAGTACGTATTAGATAACATGTCGATGAAAGAAATTGTATGATTAAAGTTAACTATAAAGACACTGTTAAAAAGATTCACATAATTTATGAAGTTAGGAAGAATAATACTGAAGAATTAGTGTAAAAGTAACTTACATTTGCGTTAAAAGAATGTGTAGCCACATAAATTAGCATTTTGGCTCAATTAACTAAATGTATTGAGAAGATAAGTTATGGACATTTTGAACTCCGATTGTAAGATAGTATTTTTATTGTTGACTGTGTTGATGTTAAAGTTAGTGTAACTTTATGTTTTTCGGGACAGAGAATCCAAATATGACCATAATTTTCGTGTAGATAGCAGAATAAGTTAGGTATAAGTAAATTTCTGTATGTAAAAATGCATAATTAGGATGATTATCATAGCAAAATAGTTTAAAAGCGAAATGAGGTATCATTTTAAAAGAAATTTGATGTAGAATTTAATGCTTATAATTTTTTTAAGATCTATTCGGTATAACAAAGATATTTATAAAATTAATAAATTGAAAATTTCAAAAAAATGTTGAACCATTCAGAATTAAGATCGGGTTTGTTTGTATTATGTTGTAGGTACAATCAAAATTGTGTTTTAGAAAAAAATGATACTACTTGTGTAAATTTTTTAATGGTATCTTACTAATCTTGAAGGTGAAAGTATGTTACTTTTGTTCCTAAAATGTAATAAAAATTTAAGATTGGTGTTTCATAACCTTATTTACACAAAAACAAATCCTGTTCGCAAAATTTGAACAGTTTAAAACCAAAGTGAGGTTAGTGTAATAAAAAATTAAGTGAATTGTTAAATGGATACTTCTATTGAATTAGTAAATATTGTTATGGAATTTTTTTAATATAAACTGCAAACTTCGCTGTAAATGCAAATACTTTCATTTTAAGTGGACCGACATGTAGGTTTTAATTCTTCTTTAACGTTCTGTATTAAACTACACGCATTTATGATGTAGATTAATCCCAATTAATAAATAATCTCAGACGAGAGAGAGAACGGGCTGCGTTGGACGAGCTTCCTTCCGATCGACGACTCAGTACGAATCATTAAAGAATGATATTATTTTATCGGCCGATTTATTAAGAATATTAATCAAAATCTCTGGTATGAGCAGAAGGATTTTTTTAATTTATATTATACAATTTAAGGTACATATTAAATGAGGACAGCAGAAACAATAAATAGTAAACTACAAAAATCAACAAATAATTGTGTGGAATGTGAAATTGGAAAATACGTAACAATAATGACTATTTAATGCACTTTCTGTTATATTTTTAATTTGGTTAAAATGTAAACTATACTATTTATTATTTATATAGAAGAATTACGTGCAAAAACTGACAAAGACCTTTACATTTTTGTTGAGGAGCTTGAAATGTTTAAACTACTATCGGAATCTTCTCCTACATTTATTATTAACTGTTCTACGTGCACATCAGTTATATGCTCTTTTTGACGATAGTTTTCCTCAAGTTTTTTTACATGTTCTACGCAGTTGTCCCACAAATCGCCCGGTAAATTATTCATTACTTCAGTACATAACCTTAACACATCATTTATTTTACATGTGTTATTTTGCTTTGCCACTTTATTTCAACATAATTCTCAAGAACATTATAATTTGCTGCAATATAGCAGAACGTGCATTAAATAGTTATTATTATTACGGTATTTTCCAATTTCACATTACACACAATTATTTTACTATTTATTGTTTCTGCTGTCCTCATTTAATATGTACTTTAAATTGTATAATATAAATAAAAAAAATAACATAATCATAATATCATACTTTAACGAACGTGTATTTTAGCAGTGTGAAGCTCGATTTCGTGCATCGCGCATGCGACGCCATTCGTATTTAGTCGTCGATCGGAAGCTCGTCCAACGTAGCTCGTTCTCTCTCTGTCGTCTGAGAATTTAATTGTTTACTAATTGGGATTAAACTACATGATAAATGCGTGTACTTTAATACGGAACGTTAAAGGACAATTAAAACCTACATGTCGGTCCACTTAAAACGAAAATATTTGCATTTAGAGCGAAGTTTGCACGTATCGAGAACATGTAATTTTTTTCAAAATTTAAATATTTTTTCAAAATTTGAAATTGCAGTTACCTTTATATTATTTTGATATGCCACTGTTTAAAATTTCGCACATTTTAAGACAAAAATAAGGAAGCTATGAGCACTGAAACCGACCGTATGTAAAACACGGGCCGCAAAACTATATTTTGTATGATAATTTAATTTTTAATTCACAAAGTTAAGTGTCTATATTTTCTGGTGTTATTATATGCCTACAGGGAAGATCTCTGCCAAGTTTTACATCAATTGGGCTTACAATAAAAAGTTATAAGCTTTTAAACTGACCTATCTTGCTTTTTGAAACCGATAGTAGTTACTTTATGTAATCAGGATCTTTAAACCAATCTTTATTAAATTGGCAGTTTCTTATCTTAGCTTTTTTCTTCGACGATGTATTTGGTATTTTTAGCTTAGTATCGCCATCGTCACTCATATTTATTACGATCAAGTATTTAAAATTATTTGGTAAATAAGCAGTGGACAACCAGAAACTTCCACCAGCAACGACATTTTAAATCAACTAACCCAAATCGCAAAACTGCACATTTAAGCATAAAAATAAAACTCGGCGAATCCCCTGAATCTCCGGAAAGTAGATCGACAGATTGCGACTACACAGAACACCAACCAAGCCATCATCTTAATTTGGAAACCGCTATCTATCAATAGATGGCAGACCTTGTTGAGGTTTCTTAGTTTTCTTTTTGGAGATTTTATTGATTGATCCGAGAAATTTTTTTCAAATTTTATGAGGTATTTGCTATAAATGGTAAAAAAACGGCATATTTTAGAAACTGACCGGCGCCCGGCTTTGTTAACGGAAAACCGGCAATGTGACCTACATACATTAATGTAAATGAGCAAGTAGATAACTAGTATCGTTCCAACAAAATTTTCAGAATATGAGTAAGAATGTTTAAAATGCATTATGCAATGCTGATAAATCAGAAGTATCTTATTATCTATTAAAATTAAAAATGTTTAAGCGATTATTAAGCGCAATAACGACGCAATTTAAAGCGAAAAAAAGTCACATAGAATGCCGCAATTTAAAAGGCAGTAAAAGCGTTGTATTAGTCTCTTAAATTAATGATGTTTTTTAGGCCAAATTATATTTCCTGTTTCAGAGCTTTTATATGAATTTTTCTTTCTTTAAAACTATATTTAACCATAAAATATTCAACTCTCCTCTAAAATTCTGTGGTAATAGCAATTTTATATTTTTTCTTATTTACGATCTCTTTTTTACTACCTTTAAATGCAAAGCTTGGTGCCTGACTTGCATATTTGCAAATGTTCGATTTTTTGTTTCGTTACTATAGTATTTCATCTATATTTGTACGATTTCCTTTAAAGTATCACATTTCATCTGATCTTTCGATTGATTTTTTTGTGTTTGTATAAATAGTAAAATAATCCATGAGAAATTGAAATAAGAAATAATGTTTCTAGTGGTACATTTTTATCATGAAAATTTGAATGGTGAACTAATTAGCGATTGTAAATCAATTTTTGCTTTAACATTTTGATTATTTTAGGCGAAAGATATCTTCAAATTTTAAATGATTATTTTCGATCGCTAAATTTGAATTGGAACCAATAGTGGTACCAAGGTGACGGAGCGCCACCCCATAATAGTGCGTTTGCAGATATTTTTTTGGATCGTGTGATAGCAAAGAACGGTCCCCTCGATCGCCCGACCTAACCTCATTAGATTTTGTTGTTTGGGGTCGTATTCTACGCCACTCACAACAAAAGAAGATTGCCAGGAAAAAGTTCGAAGTGTATTTCGATCTCTTTCTCCGGAAGAAATTCAGAGTGTTAAACTCATGGCGGAATTGAAAAATGTCTAGACGTTGGAGACACTCAGTTCGAGCATTTATTATAATTTAACAGTTTTTGTTTTTGTTTTAAAATTGTATGTTTAGTGTTGTTAATTTATAAAAATAATCATTAATTTAGTTTCTATTGTTATAATCGTTTCAATTACGTTTGATTTTAAAAAGAATTGTTTTAATGTTTTATTTTTAGGAATAGAGGTAAGTTTACAAAGTCTCTTTATTTTTTTAGTATAGAATCCATTAATGCAGTAAAAAATAGGGTTGCTATTAAAAAATCAACTTTTTGAAAGTGCAAAATTTAATGCCGTTTTTCGAACACCCTGTATATTTTTTTAATTTATTTTTGTATGATTCTGTAATCTGTGAGTTCTGTGTGCAAGTATTAAAAAAATATTTGGCCTAGCTCGCATGTACCTTGAGATATTATATTTTTTGTGAACAGGTATCTGTCAAAATTTTGGAAAAAATAAAATAACTCAAAAACGGTGCATTTTAGACGTAGGATGCTTTTTAGAAACTCACATTTAAATTTAACGTAGATTTTAAAAATATAAGAAAATTGGGTACATTCATAAAACATGCATAAAACAAAAAAATTTGGTTAAACTAGATTTTTTTAAATAACCCCTGTATACAGATTTTCAAAAAAGTAAACGGGAGGGATGATTAACCCTAAATAAAAAGCCCTTATTATCAAAACTCAATTTATTTTAAAATAAAAATAAATCACAATTTTATACTGCGTTTTATATACGTATTCCACGACCGGCTGCGAGCTCTGCTCCTGCGTCGCTTGACCGCCTTCGTCCGTCCTCACACGCATGTGTTTGCCCCCAGCCGAGTGGGGACCAAAAGTGGGGACAGCATAGAACTTTGTTAACACGGCCTTCCTGCTTTCGTAGCGTCCCCGCAACGCTTCTCTTGGATTGTTGGAAATAATATTGTAGATATTTTGTTATGGCAACGATTATTTATATTTGTTATTTTTATACGTGTTTCTTTATTATGACAACAAACTGTTGAAAGTCTGCTAATAAATTATAAAAGTTACGCTTTCAGTTAAATTTTCAAAGACGTATAATAATAACTTCATTATGTCTGGTACT
The DNA here is from genome assembly GCA_036346205.1 of Vesta saturnalis. NCBI lineage: Eukaryota > Metazoa > Arthropoda > Insecta > Coleoptera > Lampyridae > Vesta > Vesta saturnalis. The sequence continues at coordinate 3,748,579 of JARFJB010001382.1, read as the reverse complement.
GCCACGTAAACTTGTTTCTCCTTTTTTTGCAATTTAATTACAATGGTGCATTTAATTTTGCTTAAAGGTGGTACTGCCACCAATTAGGTATAGTGGTACTGCCACTATCCTCTCATTCTCTTTTTGCACTGGTACTGCCACTACTTAATAAAATAAAGTTCAAGTGGTTCTGCCACCTTTTTAGGCATAGTGGTACTGTCACTATTCTTTTTTTTAAGATCTTGTTTACACAACAGTGCGATATTATTTACTTCATAATTTTACTACCTTTTTTTATAATCAATACCAAGGTTATTATTACTCCTTTTTTTTACTCCTTTGAAGGCTAGGGTCTTAGTTACTCATGTGCAGCTACTGTAGTTCTCTGTCCTTGCTTATGAAGAACATATCTTCATTTTCTAACACAGTGCGAACGGAATGTGGTCCTCGATATTTCGGCTTTAATTTTCCTCCACCAGCCAACTGAAAATCTTCGACAGCCATAGCGTCTCCTACGTTGAACCTTCTGGAGTGAGAGTGCGTAGCGTGGAATTGTTGGGCTCGGTTGTTTGCGCATATCGGGTTACTGAGTGGATAGTCGAATTTAAATTATCTTCTATTTCAGGTAATATTGAAGTCCAAGTACTTTCTTTTTCAGCTGTAAGGGTAGCTCGTAATAAATTGAATAATGTTCTCATAACGCCTGTTGCTATGTGATGGATTTGTACATTCTGTTCACTTAGGAAATTTCGAAATGTTATTAAGGTAAATGCAGCGGCGCGATCAGCAGTAATTCGCACTGGGTTACCCAATTCTACAAAAACTGGCATTAATCCACGGATAGTGTCTTCCGAAGATTTCTTTGGAATTGGTTGTAATTTACAAAATTTTGTAAACGCATCGATTATGACCAATATTTGAGTGCAAACCATTGGATTTCACTAAGGGCTCTGCATGGTCAATATGCCACGTGTGTAAAATGTCATCTGGTTTTTCACCTTGTAATAAACCCTATCGTCGACCAGTGTGCGATTTTCCTAAAACGTATGCTTGGCAATGTTTATGTATTTTTTTAAACATTGTCCCATTTTTGGCCAAAATAAATCTTCTCGCATTTTTGCGATACACTTGTCCCAACCAACATATGACGATTCATCATGATATAAACGCATCGTTAGTAAACGAGCAGCAATTGGAACAACACATTTTGGAGATTCAGTTTTAGTTACTACAGTATTGTTTATTATTTTGTAGTTCGTACCACCATTTGGTTTATTGAAAATATCACAACAAAATGAGTCACTGTTTTAAAATTCACGTAAAGTTTCTACTTGTGAGATTTTGTCTATTTTTAATGTTTTCAATGCACATACTTTTAGAATGTTTTCTTCGGTTATTTGATTCCGGCTTAAATAATCCACATGCGCCATTTTATTACCAGGTCTATGTTCGATATCAAAATCATAATCCTGTAATTTAAACCACCAGCGTGCAACGAGTGGGTGTAATTCTTCTTTTAACGCTGTTGCACGAACAGAATTACAATCAGTGTAGACCTCAAAATGTATTTCATACAAATAAACACAAAAATGTTCTGCTTCAACGATGGCAAGTGTCTTCAAGTCATAAGAATGATACCGGGACTCATAATCTGTCGTACGACGACTGTAACACGGACAGGTCTAGCAACAACATTTTCTTTTTGAAGAAGCGCGGCGCCAATACCCATCGGTATGGAGCTTACAACTTAATTCCGGATTGTACATACGTAGCACAGGTTTTTCAGTTAACTTACTTAGAATTAATTGTCCTGCATTTTCACATTCTTGAGTCCAATAAGGCTGTTATTGGAGAGGTTATTTGAGAATATCCTTTGATAAATCGCCGAAAATAACCAGCAAGTCCCATAAATGGACCTACACCTTTTACATCGAAAGGGAGGTGGCGTTTACGTTAAAGCGGTCACTTTCTTTGGATTAGGACGTATTGTTCCTTCACTTAACACAACACGGAGGTATTCTGTTTCAAGTTTAAAAAATAGACCTTTTTTATAATTTAACGAGAATCTGTGACTTGACAAAGCGGCTAATACTTAGTCCAAATTTTGTAATCGTTCTACGATTGTCCTAGAGGACAACAAAATGTCGTCAATGTAAACAAATACCTTGGTTCCTTTTAAATCACCTAAAGCTTCGGCTATCACCCGTTGATAAATGGAACGGGAATTAATAAAGCCGAAAGGCATGCGATTAAATTCGTACTGACCATCGGGAGTTATAAATGTCGCGATGTGCCAGGATTCTTCATCAATCTCCATTTGGTAAAAACCGGATTTCATATCCAAAAGAATATAATATTTAACTTTACATAAAGCACTACTTGATCTTCTATCAAAGGTAATGGATACCTTTCTTTAAAGGCTTTTTTATTAACGTCACGATAACACACATTCTTAATTCACTGTCTTTCTTTCGAACCAAAAACAATGGGGCTTGCATATTCTGAATAGCTCTAACTAATTATTCCGGTATTTAATAAATCATCTATTGTTTTCTTCAGCTATATTCTTTCTTGATATGCCAGTCGTCGCGGGCGTTGTCTACTGGAGTTCTGTCTTTCAACTTGATCCTCATTTTTCCTGTAGTAATATGGGCAGTTGTTCTATCTTTATAAAATGTCAAACGTTTTTCCACTTGTAATTTTAAAACAATCGATGGTTTAAAAGTAGTAAACACTTTACGTATATTGAGCAGGTCATTGTTTATTAAATCAAGTTCCCTAATAACTATACTGTGTATAGATGTGACCGAAAAGACCAAAAAAATGTGGGGCGGTGGGGTTTTAATTGCTATAAATAATATAATTTCTGAACAATTGGACCTGTCAATATTAATCGATGCGGCGTCCGCAACAGATCTTGCAGGTTGTGAAATTAGCTTTAGTTTTGGTTCTGTGTATGTTATCGTAATTTATATTCCTCCAGACACTTTATCTATGGTTTTCCAAACTTTTTTCTAATTATTTGAACTGCTACCATTTTGTGAAGATAAAATAGTGATTTTGGGAGATTTTAATATTCCTTTGTATGCAGCCAGTGACTTAAACGATACTAAGTCACGAATATTACAAGACCTAATTGATGTATATAATTACACACAGTTCAATATTGTTCGCAATGTAAACGACAGACTTTTGGATTTAGTGTTAAGTAATATGAAGTGTTCGGTGTGTCGCGATGAACTGCCAATGGTGAGTGAAGATGTGTTTCACCCAGCATTAAAAATAAATATTTCCTGCAGAATTAATTTGACTCTTAATTTTCCTATAAATAATGAGATAAAGAAGTATAATTTGGCTTAAACGAATGAAAGAAATCTTCGCGATACTTTTTCAAACACTGATTGGTCACTGCTACAGGCATACAACAATGTAAATAACACTTGACAGCATTTTTATGACACGCTGTATAATATCTTAGATTTATTTGTACCTATCTATAAGTACTAAAAAACCTTTCAAAATAACTATCCTAAATGGTTTTCAATAGAAATCATAAAAAATATTAGAATGAAAACCAAATGTTTGCAACGGTATAAAAAATATAAATCTGAAGCCGACCTGCTTGCATGTAAACAGTTAAGAAAGTCAATTAAAAAGCACATTAAGTTTGCATATAATCAATTTATTCGGAAAATGCTATAGACAGTGACGTAGAAGCTTTTTGGAATTTTGTTAATGCAAAAAAGAATCAATCTCGTATTCCCGCTAAAATGATTTTTAATAACCACAGTTATGACTCACCCGAAAGTATTGTCAATGCATTTTTCAGTTCCGTGTATCTACCCGAAAATGCTAAAGACTTGCAGAATAATTTCTATGCGTTTAATAATATACCTATTATAAATGTACCAGAAATTTCTGAAGAAGTGATTATTTCTGCAATCAACAAATTTAAAAATAAGGCAACATCTGGGCCTGATCAGATACCCACGTGCTTTGTTAAACGTTTTAGCACTATCTTTGCAAAGCCACTGTGTATTATTTTTAATAAAGCATTGAAAACATGCGCATTTTGGACTTATGGAAGACAGCAAATATTTGCCTTGTTTTTAAAACTGGTGATGCAAGCGAAATTTCTAATTATAGACCAATCTGTATATTAAACAATTTTGGCAAAGTCTTCGAAATAGTTTTATATGAACTTATCTATCCAAAAATAAAGATAGCCCAACATGAATTTGTAGAACACCGATCCACAACTACAAATTTGGCCTGTTTTTCTCAACTAATATCCAAACATTACGACTTACAAGGTCAAGTAGACACTATTTATACAGACATTTTTAAGACCTTCGACCGTATCTCACACAGCATTATTATTACCAAACTTCATAACTTTGGATTTAGCAATAATCTTTTACTATTGTTTAAATCATACCAGAATAATCGTGTACAATATGTTACTTACAAAAATTTTAAGTCCGATTCTATTAATATTAGTTCAGGAGTACCACAAGGTTCCAAACTTGGACCGTTGTTGTTTCTAACGTTTATTAATGATTTGCCAGATAAATTATCTTGTGGTAAATTATTGTTTGCGGATGATGTAAAAATATTCTTACCAATTTCGAATACGGATGATTGTGTTATATTATGGCAAAGTCTAAATTCTTTGGTTGAGTGGTGTGCAAGTAATTATTTATCCTTAAACATCCAAAAATGTAAAATAATTTCATATACAAGAAAGCGTCAACCAATTAACATTGGCGAGACCTGGGAGTTATCTTTGACGATAAATTTTCTTTCTCTGAACACATCGACTCTATAACCAGATCTGCTGTTCAAACTCTGGGATTTATATAGCGTCATTACAAATCTTTCTCAAATATTAAATGTTTAAAAATCCTTTATTTTTCTATAGTACGTTCAAAACTTGAATATTGTTCCTTAGTGTGGTACCCTTTTTACAACAACCAAATAAATGTTTTGGAATCTGTGCAACGAAGATTTTTAAAATTTTTAGCTTTTAATGTAACCGGTAACTACCCTGAGAGAGGATATCCACATTACGAGCTACTTACTTGCTTTAATATAAAATCACTTGAATAAGGGAGGTTTTAAAATAGTGTAATTTTTCTCTATAAGCTTATTCAAAACCAAATTCATTGCCCTGACCTATTATCACTAATTTACTTTAACATTCCTGTATACATCTCAAGAAACTTTTTTACTTTTTATTGCCCTACTCCTAGAACAAATGTTTAAAAAAAAATCACTGTATTTACAATGTACCGCAATTACAACATTACGTCCCACAGGGTAGATATATTTAACTGTACGCTTAGCTCTTTAATGTCACAATTACAATACAAAAAGAACTTTCTATATTATGAAATAGCAAATCTATATTTTTGATTTTAATCAATCGTTTTCCTTACGTTTTAAATATGTTTTTGTTTGTATTTAGTAAGTAGTGTACTGCGTATGTAACTTAGTTTAGTCAAATTGTCCTGTTATTGGATATTTTTCTGTTGGGCAATAAATCCTATTATTATTATTATTATTATTATTATGATTACTATTATTATTATTATTAGCAATTAGTCGGTACAACATGCATAAATCTACATTACCCCTTCTTGTGGACAATGGTAAAATATTTTATTCGCAATTAGTTTGTAACATACCGTTTTTTTAACCGTTTAAAGGTTGAGAAGTGAATGATTCTACGGGTTTACTTTAAGCGGCCAGTAATAACAAAAAAGGAGACAGTAATGAGATGAAGCGGTCAGTAATTGACCACTTTCCAACCTGTGAAGGAGCTACTATCGATTTAAACTATCAATGTCAAATTGGCAACTTGCCAATTTTAATAAAAGGTCAAGAGTATGCAACCATTTTTGTCACGTGCGTAGATGGTGAGTGAACGCAAGCAATAGGTGGAAACAAACAACACGTTTTCTTTAACAAGTATATTTAATAAGTGAATTGTTGATGACAAGAAAAATAGTAAGCATAACATTTATGACTTCTCATTAAAGTAAAAATTAGAAGTGGAATTGTCACGACCTTCAATATTAAACGAGAAGCCTTGATGGATGTGTTCCAAAATTTTTTGATTTGAACTGTATAATGTTGCTTGTTCTTTAATTGTGAATAAAATCGTATACAAACCTCGGCAAAAGTACCATTCCCATTCTCGAGAACTAGTTCACCTGGAGGCTTCGCTTCTTGGTGAACTATTCTTCTCTCGACAGGAATGGAACACTTTCCGCCTCGGTATGTAATATACTATAAATGCTTGCGAATGAATTCATAATCTCCTCAAGTCTCAAAGGCCTCAAAAACTTGTTTTGTATTTTTTCCCACATCTCAATATTTTTAATTGTAAATGGTGACCAAATGGTTGAGGCACTAAGGAACAATACAACAATTTTAAACATCCTATAATTAGTTTTTTAGCTATTATCCAAATTACACCCAATTGCTTTAATGCATTTGCACATATAAATTGAATATGATTGTTGAAATTTAATCAAATAAAACTCCCAAATCTTTAATACAAATAACATTATTCAAAGTAATCCCTTTAATCTAATAACTGAATTTTAAGGCAAACTTACGCTTAAACGTAATACAGTTACATTTCTCTATATTAAGACGCAATTGATTCATGTCACACCACAAAACTATATTACTTATATCGTTTGAATTAACAAACAATCGTTAACAGAATCAACTTCTTTAAACAATTTTAAATCATCCGCATAAAGGAGATGTTCACAGTTTTCAATAACTTGAGATATATCATTTATGGGCAGCAGAAACAAGATTGGACAGCAATGCGATCCTTGGGGGACACCTGAAGTTACATTAATCGGACCGGACAAATACTTATTAATACGCACAATTTGGAAGCGATTGTTTAAAAACTTTAAAAACTTTGAAGTTTAAAAATCAACAACGGATATTTAACTTTATCAAACGTCTTACTGAAGTCAGTATATATACTATCAATTTGATTTTCTAGTTTATGTTGCTCTAGATCGTCCTTCCATGAACCCATGCGAGTTGGTGTAATAAAATTCTGTGATAACTTATATAAACGCGAGGCTATCAATTTATCAAAAAGCTTCGGAGTCAAAGATTGGATACTACAATCCCCTCTATAATTCATTATATCATCCTTCTTTTTAGATTTATAAATCGGAACAATAAACAACATTTAGAAGGAAATACTCCGTGTTTTAAAGAGATGGAAAATAAATTATAAATAAGTTGTGCCAAAGAATTTACAAAGTTCTGTAGAATATGCTTGGAATTAGGTCAGGTCCAATTCTTTTGGGAAAAATCGATTTCGTTTATTAGATTATAAACGTCTACGTATAGTAAAAATATCTGAAAAATTAACACCCTTATTTTAAGTAAATTTAATAATGTAATTGACCGACTCTTCTTTCACATATACCGTCGATCAGTACTCCGCAAATGAATTTGCAATATTAAGTTCACTACAAGGTGTATAATAAGTTATTATACAACGTTGTTCACTCCAAGATAATCTAATGCTTAAATCGTGAAGTAACTGTACGAGTAGAGCATTATTATGCTATATTATGTAATATGAGCCAAAATAATTCTAAACTTGAAAAGTTGCGTAAATGCAAATAATTTTATAAAAAAACATGTAAACTTATTTTAACGTTAGTAAAAAAAAATGTAAAAATAAACAGATGTTACAGTTACTTATTAATGTGGTATGTGCTAAACAAATTATATCCAAAGATAGTTTGGTTCTTGACGTAAATGGTTAAACACATAAATATGTGTAAATGAAATTCATCTTATAATAATTATAAAAAATTACAATTATCTTAAACAAGTATTTTGAAGACAAATAATAACTATGATTTCTATATACAGTGGCTCGCAACATTATTCGTACAGTATGCATATGTACATACAATTTGCTATGTACATTTATGTAAAGTGATTAAGTTTTTTTCTTATATTTTTCCTAAATTACGCACTGAATTCAAATTTTTTTAACACTTAACAACAGTTTTAAAACATTTATTTTCAAAAATACAACTATTAGAGAGTATATAACAAAAATCAATGTCACAAAATTATTCGTACATACTGAGTAATACATAATCAAAGTTTATAATGAAGGAAGAAGGAGTCAGTATTTTGTTGGGTATCCATTTGAGTGTATTACTGCAGATGCAGCTATTTTATTCCATTCATCAAGTAAGACACTTTTTAAGGGATTTTTATTGCAACTCGGATGTTGCCGAATTTCCTTACAATACCAACAGTATGTTTCGTATCATTATCTTGCTGAAACCGAAACATACTCTGCAAAGCAAGTAATATTTTTTGAATCCTTTAATATTGGAAAATTTAGAATTTTATTCATTTTGATAAGCGTGTACAAATAATTTTGTGAGCCACTGTAGATATAATGAAAAACAATTTTTATATACTAGGCTCGACACCAAAGAATAAACCTGCGTCATCACTTACAATAGTACTAGTTAATATTAAAAAAACGGATTCAAATTATTTCCGTAATAATTTCTTTTAATTAGTTACTCTTTTCCTAGATGGCGGTAGTGCAGTTACAGGTTTTCATATGATGTAAATACTGGTTATTGTAAAATTTACACCGTAAATGAAAACAATGCTTACTATATGAAAATTGTTCATTTTGATTAACGTATTAATGACCACGGTGAGCAATAAATAGAGCTCTAGCAAATATTTTATCTCAATGGCTTTGTAGGTTATAATATACTGAATACCATAAAAATTGCAACACCTGGAATTTGTTGAACATTTTTATTGAAATTTTTATCAACGATGTCTTTCATTAGAACAAACAAACGATTAAAATTTTAATAAAATCTAGCTAGTAGTTTTTTTTGTTTTTTTCTTTGCACTTAGTAACAATAAATTTGAAGAAATAAACCAATCAGTGTGTAATTAACTGTCAATTTTGCAAATTGTTTGTTCACAATTTCGTTCTGAACAATTCCAAGAGTACGTCAACATCAACATTTTTCCCAATTGACTAATTTTGAACGTGGCCGTATTATTGGCATGAGACAGGTCGGACTTTCGCTAAGAGAAATTGCTCGTCGTGTAATCCGAAATGTTACAACGGTATTGAGATGTTGGTCCAAATGGTCCGTCACCCCCGATCTGGACGTCCCCGCAGGACTACAGATCGCGAAGAGACAGATTTTCTACAACTCGATCGATTGTAAATGATTGGATGAGAGTTGTAGGACCCTGAATGTCAATGTCATTTGTTTATTGCCTGATAAGGTCTTACTTCACCCCGTCTACGCAGGCTAGAATGGAGCAACGAAAGAGCGAATTGGGCGCAAGAATGGCATCGAATTGTGTTTAGTGACGAGTCCCGATTTTGCTTGTTGGCCCACGATTGTCGTAGGAGGGTCAGACGGATGCGTGGAGAACGTAAAAATCCAACATTTTTTGTGGAACGCAACACAGCCCTCACACAAGAAGTGATGATATGGGGTGCAATATGTTACGGTAGCAGGTCACCCTTGCTGTTCATTGACGGCAACTTAAAGGCCGTTGGTTATATTGCCAATGTGCTAGAACCCGTTGCGCTTCCATATCTTCAGGGGCTGGAAAATCCCATTTTCCAACAGGATAATGCGCGCCCTCATACGGCAAGGGTTACAACACGTTTTTTGGAAGAAGCTATCATTGCTTCCTCCCATGGCCTGCTCGGTTACCTGATTTGTCGCCCATTGAACATGTATGAGATGAGGTCGGTAGGCGACTGGGTACGAATTCAAGAAGCTTGGGTTGATATACTACAGGCAGCTATAGATCACTTGATTGATAGCATGTCACGCCGTCTAAATGAATGCATTATGAGAGCAACTCATTATTGAAAAAAACATTTTTAGTTTTTGTTCTTTTGTTTCCAAATTTTAAGTGTTTGTTTGTTCTAATGAAAGACATTGTTGACGATAATTTCAATCAAATCGTTCAATAAATTCTAGGTGTTGCAATTTTTATGGAAGTCGGTATATATTCAACAGAACACTGTCAAGAGAGACATTGTATAATTCTTCCACATTTCCATTATGTTGGCACAATCCTGTATTTGACAAATAAAAGTGATATAAACATACTGCAAATATTGCAAAACCGCTAAATAAAGTTTATATTATTATATGTTAAGTTTTTCTTATGACATAAATAATTCTTAAGCAGTAGAACATTAAAGGAATACATAAATTCTCTCCATAATGAATAATGTACAAAATGGTAGTCTCGATATGTTTTTGTTGCTCTGGACTGGAGATACGTCAAATTAGAAATAAATCTCTAAGTGTGGTATATCTAATGTTTAAGCTTATTTTTTTAGTACTAGATATCTTTTGTGTTATGAAGTCGCAACTTTATTTCATGTGACCACAGAAGTACAAGGTGTGTGTTTGAGTTGATCTTAAAACAGTTACCATTATTCCAACTCTTATTAAATAGTAATTAAACAAACCATACATGATGACCTATATTATGCCAAATAAATAATTAAAATGAAATTTAATGCTTTGACATATTTAAGTGTTTAAATTCAATATATGCACAGAATAATTATATTACAAAAAATAAACATATCCTTTTCAATAACCTAAACTATTATGTTGTAACTATAAACTTAAAGTACCAAATTTTTAGTCACTATTCGTATCAGAAAGTTCAAAATAATTCCTCACATTAATCACCATCTTATCAACTGTAATGTCCAACATTTTGTCACGTTTGTACCACTGCTTTATAAAATCGCAATGATATGTTGGCAATCGTAACACTTCATGTCCATAACTTCTAATTATTTGATCTATCTCATACCTTTTCTCTATTTGCCGAGATTTAATTCGTGAATAAAGTTCAGTTTTAAATAGTGTAGGTTCACAACTGATATTTTTTTGTGTTAACCATGAAATCATGTAGACTTTTTCCAGGATGATGTTGGTACCTTCTCGAGTAACATTGTGTGGTACGGTGCATTGTCGTAATAATTAATAAAGGCTCTTTTAATTATTTAACAAATGCTCAATAAGCCATTTTTAATAACGTGAATAACAGTAAAGCGTTTACCATCATAGCCATGAGGTTTCCGTACACTCTTTACGTCTTTATTTTGCGACGACTTGTCTAGATTTCCTTTTGAGCAGATCTGTTTCATCCATAAATACTATTTGTCTTCGACTAGGTGAATTGATCTCTTAATGTATTGTTTGAGAAAATGAGTTCACATTTGTGCTATATTTTGTTTTTCCAATAAAGCTCTACGATTAGATTCTGTTTCGAACTTGAATCCTAATGTGGGTAATGCACGATTTAAACTTATATCACTTAAAAAAAATAAGACTATCACGGAGTTCAGCATTTAAAGCTCCAACTGTGACATGCTTTTCTGTAAATACAGGCATTTCAGATGTGAGAATATGTATACGTTAGATTGTACTCACTTTGTGCATACATGTTGTACAATTCCTAATGCACATTTTGGATGTTTCTAGCAGATCGTTCGATTTGTTTTTTTTACGACGTCGTTTTTTACCTTGACTGGATAAAATTGAATTCGATCTACTGCGAGATTTGATATTCTTCACTGTGGGCACAGATGTACCCAGAGCATTTGCCACACGCTGTAATTTTGCAATTACAATAATGAAATAAAAATAAATATTGTCTACCTCTTCAATGCACGGTAGTATGGTTATGTGCTAAAATTACGTCGTTGGTCAAATTAAAATTTGTATTTTATTTCTCTGTTCAATGTATAAAACTATGCAATGGCATATGTCGATTGTGCCAAATGCACTTCAAGTACGTTACATCCTTATTTTAAAGACGCTTTGGTTTGAGATGGCAGTACAGACAATTTGGATACCTGGGTTCATAAACTAATGACGCAGGCGATTCTTTCTTGGCGACAGTTGTACTTGAATAGCCACCTGCAATAAGGCCGCGGCCGAATAACTCTGTCAACTGCGCACGGAAGACCGGTTTGTTAACACTTACATCATGGCGTCTTAACGGTGCATTTGGTGGGTAAATGGTTCGAGCTCATTTTTAGAACGGGAAACAGGCGGAACGTGTAGAAACTGGATACTTTTTGACGTAAGTAAATACCCCTTCCATTATTGCGAACATTTGGTTGTTTTATGTGTCTGTTTTGATTGTTTTAAGCGAGAATGTAACTTCTTTTAACTTAAATACTTTAAGTAATTTTAATAGGCAATAGAAATTACCTATCATACCTGTATTTTAATACGTTAGTAAATAGTAATTACTGTAAATAAAACCTCTAAAAAAAAGTTTAGTAAAATCATACAGGAGGACGAGTGCTGCTTTATAATTGAATATTATTAAGACCAATTTTAACGCATTTAGAGGTCCTTATAATGCTTTTAAACATTTTTAAATGTATCTTAAATAGAACTTTTGTGTAATGAGTAACTTCTTTTAACTTATATAGTTTGATTAAGTAATTTTAATAGGCAATAGAAATTACTTATCATAACTGTATTTTAATATGTTAGTAGTTAGTTAGTGAACGGAGCTTTCTTTTCTAGGTTCCTCACAGAATTATTATTTTTGCAATGTTAATATTAAATCCATTATAAAAATTCTTGTCTCAATTGTTTCAAATATTTTGCTAAATAATTATTCAAAGGTGCGCACTAACAAAGTTGCATCTGACTCACATCTAAAAAGGCGGAAATTGACAATATTAATGTAATGTGTAACATGAAAGACTTGAAATGTACTTCTTAGGTTGTTATTTTCTACACCAAACCTGTATTGTTTCTAGAAATAAGTTTTATTTGTTTGTTTGTTTTTTGTATATAATCAAAGTATATAATATATAGTTTATGTCTTGTTACTTTTTCGAAATTGTTATATGCCTTATATTTTTATATTCAACTGCATAGTTTTGTGGAATGTTTCTTTAGTGTTTTAGGAACTGCACTTCCCTATTGCATTTTGTTTTGAGAAATAAATGCACCTGAAGTACGTGTTTTTGCTAACCTTACAAGTGTGAAATATGTATTAATTTGTACCTGTACCCACAGATTAGATAACTTGCTTGATTTATGTGTGCATACACTAAAGGTTAATACGTATGGATCGCATAATTCTTCATTTTATAGGAGTGTATACGCTGCAAATTTTTGGCCAGTTAACAAAATACAAACAGGTACCTACCGTGTACTGCTAATTGCAGATCTAACAATATGAAATAATGAGAAATTCAAAATTCAAGAGTGTTATAGCTCTGTTATTTCGTCTGTCAGAATACTCGCGCGCTAGGTGTAGGCCTTCCACTCGAGCATTTGCAGTGTTGCCATTTACTGCGACCGCGGCCTTTGTTGGAGGTGGCCATGACTTGAATGTAGTACAATAAAGTTTATCACTTAGATTTTATTAATTATACATAGTTTCCTCTTAACAAATTCACAAAAACCTCTTAATTTTTCAGGGTTCCAAGTACTAACCCCTTAAACTATTTTTATATGTAATATATCAATATTATATCACTATACACCGTGTTCAAGATAAGGATGCCCACTATGGGGATCTCGGAAACGGTAAGAGAGGGAAGGTGGTAACCCACCTTCCATTTAACAATGGAACAAAAGTTACGCATTTGAGAGGATGTATTTATGGTCTTTGTAGAACTAGAATATCTCTTTTAGTTTTTGAGATATTTGAAAAAAATTGAATTTTCTGATTTTCGTTTTTATTTTTTTCTGACCTTATTTGAAGAGCTACCAAGAAAAGAAGAGCACATTTTCATTGCCACTTTTCTAGCTCTACTTAATGCTGTTATTCAATTTTTGATACAACGTTTCGTTTGTTAGCAACCATCATCAACTTTATTTTTTTAAATACACGAAAAAATTATTTTTGCCATATTTAAATTCTCTCCTTGATTCTGAATTCAAGGATATATCACAGTTAAAACTAATACTAGAAACATTAGAAAAACGTAAAATTATTATAAAATTATGTTTTGTAATTTTAAACGATAGACACATAAAAAACAAATTTATTTTAAAGGTTGATAAACTCTCAAAAGATGTTCAAAAAGATTCCCGTTATTCTCTAAACATAAGTAGCATCTTCTAACTGTAGCATCTAAAACATTCTTCAGCATTTGAGGAGTACTAGCAAACGCTTCGAGAACTAATCTTTGTAAAATTTCTTTGTTTTCAATATCGTTTCCATAAATGTAATTTTTAATGTATCCCCCAAGAAAAAAATCCAAAGGTGTTATATCTGGAGAACGGGCTGGCCACAGTACATTTGCATGAGTGCCAATACATCTTTCTGGAAATCTAACTGACAGGTATTCTCTGACAACTCTGGAATTAATTATGTGCTGGTGTACGGTCCTGCATAAACCAACAACCTTCAACTTCTTGGAAAGGCAAATCATTCAAAGCTATCTTTAATTCGTTTTGGAGTAAAATTTGGTAACGTTCAGAATTTAAGGACTCGTGGTAAATGAAAGGACCTATAATTCGAGTACCGAATATAGTACCCCACATATTAAAACCGAAACGGTGTTGGTGTTTGGCCGTTTTGTACAGATGTGGATTTACTCTTGCCCAATAATGAGCATTTCTACGATTAAAAATTCCATTATTATTAACTTTCATCGGACCATATTATCTTATTCGGATAATATGCATTGTCTTGAGATTGACGTGTATACCATTCTCAAAATATTCTACGTCTTTCTGGGTCACCTGGTCGAAGTCCTTAGTAAATTCTACATTTATATGGATGTACTTTCTCCTTCTTTAGAACATAATGAGCTGTGGAACGGGCTATGCCAGTTGCCTCTTCAATTTTCCTAGTGGAAACCTCTGGATGTTCCGTTACACCTAATAAAACAGTATTGGCTTTTTCTTCAGTCCAAGGTTTTTTGCGAGATTTTACAGGTTTTTAGATTAACTGCTAATGTGCGAAAAGTTCTTTTGTGAGGTTGGCGCCTTTCTGGATATTTGTTTAAATACATTATTTCGGCTTCAGAACAATTACGTTGACACAAAATGTAACACGTCAGTATATCGAATTTTTGATTATTTGAAAAATGTACTCGTACCATACTGTTTTTAGGTAAACACAAAATGTAATTAACTGAAAGACCACCAAACAAACGTAATACGGACAACAATCAATTATGACAGGTAACAAAATGCAAAGCCAACTTATTTTTATCAAATGCATCAGTACGACGGAAGATGTATTTTAACTGTTTAATTAATAGTATTTTCACTAAATACACTAAAAACGTGCTCTTCTTTTCTTGATAGCTCTTCAGATAAGGTCAGAAAAAAATAAAAACGAAAATCAGAAAATTCAATTTTTTTCAAATATCTCAAAAACTAAAAGAGATATTCGAGTTCTACAAAGACCATAAATACATCCTCTCAAATGCGTAACTTTTGTTCCATTTAACCAACCTTCCATCTCTTACCGTTTCCGAGATCCCCATAGTGGGCATCCTTATCTTGGACACGGTGTATATAATAACGCAATATACAACACAATACCAATCAAAAATAAATAAATAAATAATAAATTAAAATATTATGAACTAGCTAAATTTAAGAAAAATTACTCACCACATAATTTAAATATGAAAATAGTTCGCGCGCCGCCTCGCGACATTTTCATGTCGTCTGATTTAAGCTTTATGTAAATTGTAATTAAACAAGGATTAGGATAGGTATTTTATAAAAAGATTTATTTAGTATATGATGACATTTATCGTATACTAGCTTTTTTTTTCAATCTTGATTCAAAACGATATGTATATATATATATATATATATATATATATATATATTAACAATATAAATATGTATATAAATTGAATATTGTATCCAAAACTAAATTTATTATTTTTTATAATGTTCAAATTGTCGCCCTTCCGCATCGGTACAGGCTTGACATCGTCTTAACATTGAATTGAGAACTCTGCCGAAGATGCCTGACATTTCTCGTAACTTCATGGTAGGCGGCAAAAATTCTGTTTACCAAGCTATGGCAATCATCAACAGGAGTGTCATAAACTTTATATTTGACATATCCCCAAAGGAAAAAATCAATGGGCGTTAAATCGGGTGATCTAGGGGGCCAGGGGAAGGGACCACTACGTCCAATCCAACGATCTGGTTACGTATTATTTAAGTAATTTCGGATTTGGGCCGAAAAATGAGGCAATGCTCCATCATGCTTGAATATCATCCTATTACGAATATCTAGGGAAATATCCTCCAGCAATTGCAAAAGAGAATTCTTTATGGATTCAAGATAAATATGACCGGTAACGTTGTGAGGTAAATTAAAAGGTCCAATCAAAAAATTTTGAATGGTCCCTCACCACGGATTAACTAAGAACCGTTGTTGATGACCACGTACGACGGTAGCGTGAGGGTTCCTGTGCCTCCAGATAGGACTGTAGCGTGTGTTGAACATACCATCCTTTGTGAAACATGCCTCATCCGAAAACATCACATCCGAAGCAAAAGAAGGCATAACTGCAGATCTCTCCAAAAACCAGCGAAAACATTCTGTTCTACGCGCAAAGTCTGATTGATCTAGCGACTGAACTTTTTGCTTTTTAAACGGATGTTGTCGGTCTTCATGTAAAATTCTCCAAACCAACATGTGAGAAACACCCATATCGTTAGCCACGGTACGAGTGCTTGTTAATGAATTTTCTGCTACACGCTCTAAAACCTCCTCTTCAAAACGCAATGTTCGCCTAAGCCTAGTTTGTCCAGGGGGGTGTAGGACGCTTGAGAACTCCAGTCTCTCTTAAATGAGCACGAATGCGTTGGACAATTTTACGGTTCGGATGCCGCCGATCAGGAAAACACGAAAAACATGAAACTGATACACAACAAGCTAAAATGGCTATAAAAAACTACCTATCAATTTTATCAATGACAGACTGATTTTGTTAAAATACATTATTTTAAATAATTCAAATGTAAGACTGTAAAATATCTAACATATCGCTGTAAATAAGGGCCATTTATTTTTCTACATTAAATTTAAAATTAAAAACGGGTTTTAGATTTGAAAAAAATTCAGTGGTATAAAAGATATGGAGGGAAAAAGGGGACCAACCCTGATTATCTACGCCACTGGAAGATATCTACAAAACCTGAAATAGTCAAATTGATCTTTGTTTTTTTAGTGTTCATGCCAACTTTCAATCAAAATCGGTTTAGATTTACACGCGTTATAAGCAAAAACTGTTATATTTCTTTAAACTTTGACACCCTGTATCTTTTAAATGAAAAGTCATTTTGAGTTGAAATTTATTTTTCAACTTAGAGGGGAACTGTTTGGCCCAATATCACTGAAACACCCTGTATACACACAGATATATATATATATATATATATATATATATATATATATATATATATATATATATAGATTGCAACAACTCATTTTTTCTGGCCAACCAGAATCGTCGTTAACGTTTCGTTCCTTTTTTTTGGACTTCATTAGAACATTAGAAACTAGCTATCAATAACTAAACAATAGTATACTGCAGAGAGATTTTATATAAAAAAATTATGAATTAATGATACTGTTTCGAGCACTAATATTAAAGTGTATATTTCTAATTCTACGTTTTTAAAAACGGTATAAATAGTAGTCACTGATTAATTTGAATATGATTAAGTAAAAAATCGCTCTTTCCGGATTGACCTATAAATTCCTGCGAAAAAAAGATTGAAAAATGATCAAAAAATCGTAAAAAAAAATCAGTTTTTGCGTTCTTAACATTGTTGTACCAAACTAAAATCTGAAAAAATGCATAGTGATTGTTCTACTACTTCTTCAACTTTTGTTTTCGAAAGAACGGTATTTTTTTATTGCATTTAAACATTTTTTTTAAATTACTTAATTATAGAGCGGAAAAAACCTTTAATTTAAAAAAAACATGTTTCTACGTTTAAAATAGACGAAGTTATGAAGGAAAAACGATATTTTACCTTTTTTTTTTTTTTTGAGGTTAATTTTTTATATATTGATTTTGGGAATCTTCGTTATTTTTTATACCAAATATGACCAGATTTTTTTTTCTTGATATCGCCTGGGTCTCTTTTGACCTTATCCGGCTATGCCCTTTATGATAATTGGATACAAATGATTTTAATATTTCTCTAATGGGCATTTTCTCCTTTTAATCAATTCATTCGTCGAGTTTTATTTGGCAGACTGAGTATTCAATTTGATTCTTTCAGTCAAATGATAGTTAGATTTTGGCTAAGACACAATTCAGCCTTTCTCTCCTTATCCTTTCTGCTTTATTGTGGAGGGGAAGGTGATGAAATATCATACTTTTAAATACCTGCTTCTAAAATGTTTTGACAGCTGTTTTTCTTTATTACAGAAGCCTGTACAAGTGCCCATGAAGACTCAATTACCTGTCCATTAGAAGTTAGTGAGTTGGATGCTGCTGAAAATGATTTATCAGATTTTGAAAATAAAGTAAGCATGTTAAAATTTGTATATCCAATTAAATTTTATTTTATTTTAGATATCTGATAGTCCAATTGAACTACCTGAACCAAAATTTACTTCATCACAACACGAAGGTGCAGAATTTTCATCGGAAATAATAGAATCTTTAAAATTAGAAATAATTAGTTTAAAGGCACAATTACTTGAAACGCAAACAAAATTAAATAAAGTCTCTTCAGATAATTATGATAGTACTGATAAGGGTTTGAATGCTTCATCACCTGATTCTCATATTGAAGCAGATTGTAATACTAGAATATTAATGGATGAGAAAAATAATATCAAATACAGTAGTATCGTGCCAATACACAAAAATAATGTAACAAATTTAATTGGCTTTACACCTGTAACTAAAGTTGCTGAACGCATTAAGTTAAAACGGGCAACAGATGGACAAAGGGAAATAAGACCAAATGATTTGGTTAATACAGATTTACCTACAGCAATTGCTGAACATATTGTGGGTGATATATTGAGGCAATGTGATGTACAAAGCGAAAAGCAAACAATTGACTTAGAATTAAGAAGTTTAACCGCCAAACTAGAACATAATCGAGCTCAGAATTCAGTTTTGGCGTTAACATTATCAGAAACAAAATCTCATTGTGATAGGTAATTTCTATACTGTCATATTATTGTTGGTATCTATTGCATGCATCTTACCACTCTTGAATTGATTCGTAAGGTAAGTGTTCATGTAAAAGTTGTAAAGGAGTAGTTAGTTTAAAGTAATTGACAATTACTATTGTACAGCTACAATAAAATATCCAAGGTGTTTATTTTTAGAGGAAGAAATTCTTCTTGAAAACTTTATATTAAAGTGGTAATCCAAACGTAATTTCACCGTCACTTCTACAAGGGCTTACCACTGGTTGATGAAACCATGTTAATGATAATGTAGAGTACATTCTTTACAAAAGTATATTTTAACACAGCCCTTTTAATACTTGAATGTTACGGCACAGTGTTTTGTCAACTTTTGATTTCTTTACTCAATGCACACGTGTAACTATATATAACATAGCAGAGAAGGTTCATTACTAAATGTATTTAAAAAATCAACTGAAATGGTTCATTTTATATATGGTAGGTATGTATAATAACTGACACTTTATAGAACAGCAGTTATAGTATTTAATTAATAATCATTTCAAATAACGATTGACACACAATACATATGCGCGCGCTCGCGCTGACAACCGTTCGCTTGCCTTCAGGTACTTAGCTTCGTCGAACTTTTAACATAAAGCTGAGCACTTCATAAATTGTACTTAGAAAATGCTTATCTTAAATCACTTGTTTCGTTTTTTTTTTCACTTGAGACAAATGAGTACACTATTTTGTCTTACAGCATACTATACATATTCTTCTTAGGACCTTAATGGGCTACAATTACTTTTATTGTGCTCTACCTCGAAATCGAAGGGTGGCGTGAGTTCTTTTAGATAGGGCTGATTGATTGCTACCTGGGGTTCTACACTAACGAGTAAAAAGAAATAGGTTTATACATATATTGTCCTATAATTTTACAATGCTATGTACACTTACACCAATGTAATAACAACAAAAACATATGTGCTCTAATCAAAATAATAAAACAAATTCCTTTTAGTCTTTTTCATACAGAAAATGAAAATTAAATAAATCAGACGGGCGCTTCTTGACTCTGGCACTCTGGGCGGCTCCCCATCCACTCGGAGACTTGAAACTACTCTTCTTACGGTGACTGAGAAAACAATATTAACGGTACAGGTAAAATAATGAATTTACACGAGAAGAAATTAATCCAAAATTTTAATACTCACTTTTGTTCACGTAATTTCTACTGATTGGAACTTTTAGGACAAGATCTAATTATCAGATCGTGGACGGGTTGTTCGCGTTCCTTCCGGAGACATTCTACACTTGGTAAGTTGTCTAGGCCGGTGTGTAGCTGTTTCCTTTCTGTTTAAATTTGTAAATAGCATCGACTCGCAAACCTGTGCGCTTTTTAGTGGGGGTCCGGTAGAATTTCGGCAGACAGCGTTTCTGTCCGACCGTGTAAGACTGTAAGTAGACAACGACACCGGACATTCATCTCTCGCCGTTATGTTCTCCACAGGTGCTTGTGTAGGTGTTGTAAAAGATGTGCAAGCGAAGGCGAATTTCACCGATAGCCGGTCATGGTGTGCAGAAGAATTCGAAAAAGGGTTCGAATGAAAAGTCTACTTTCAATAGTGGCTTCCTGTTGTTAAATAGATAACTTCGAAGCCGGGGACGGCTTCTGGTAGTAGCGTTATTTCAGAGATTCGCTGTTGTTTAAGTAGTGGAACTGGAGGGGACGTTGGAGGGGATAAAATTTATTAACTGAAATTCTGTAATTTTGGTAAAATTAATTTATAAAAAGAGTTTGGGAAGAGTGTTAGCTGTTTACAATGGATTATTTTACTTTTGATGCAAGGTGAATGTGATACATAAGGTGTATGATGTGTTAATAGATTATAATTGAATCAGTAATTTCTTCAGGTCCATCCATCCGTCTGTCTCATTTTCAGAAAATTGCTCAATCTTTTGTTAAGTCGATTTTTGATAAGTCATAGTATTCGAATTAAATTATTATTCTGTTGGTTTATTTTTGATCATATTCGACTTTAGGTGAAAAAAAAGTTATGTTTAATGATTTTCAAAAAAGCGGTATGCATTACTGTTTTTACAAATGACCCTGAAAGGCAATTATAAAGAACAAACTTAGCATTTTAAAAGTATAATATGAACGGTATACTGCGTATTCTTAAGGACTTCAAGCTGAACGTGTATTAAACTACAGGTTTTATACATGGATTGTCCTGTGGATTTTACATTACAGAGTAAATGAAATTTTGTGTTAAATAATATTTACAAAAGTAACTGGTAATAATAAAACTTTAAACACTTCACATAAAGGAACGAGAACCATGGCTGTCTCCCCTCCTGTGATGTGGAACATCGGGCGGTCTCGATCCAGCTCACTCCTCCATCAGATGGCTGAGGAAATTAATGTCAATATCGAACTCAGGGTTCTGATAAAATATTGGGTTTCTTTAACTCAAGAATACGGGAAGCAAAGGTTTATTTAAAACTTTCTGAAGACGGTCCTGGGGGCTAGTAGTTGTATAACAGCATTTTATTGTTAGAAAGGTTAAACACAAGAATGTGTTATCGCTCCCTCTTCAATTCAAACGTAATGTAAGGAACTGATATCTTTCTATAAATCGTTTTCTAGACCAGAGATAGAAAATCATTACACTGCTTTAGTTTTAGGTATAAATTGTTTCATTTTCTCGTATTAAAAATTACCTTGAAGTGTTTAACGTATTTAAATTAATGCTACTGGATTTATTAACAGGGATTACTGTTACTCTGTTATTTATTTTATTACAACATAGTTGATATGGGTGTCCCAGAATCACATGTAGAAACTTTACCGATGTAGATGTTTTGACTATAACTTTATCAAAACAAAATTGATCAAACCATCTTTGCTTTTGCATACTATGGTGTTCAATAATAATAGTATTCTGTGCATTAATCTTATGAAAATCAACTATTAATTGGTAGTTTATTCCTGGCAAACAACAGAGCCGTTATGTGCTACTGCAATAGTCATTTTATTGTTGTTTTCTGACGTAAGGTTACATTTGGTAAGGAAACACATCTCTTGTTAATGAAACGAACAAAGAGATATTTTAATTAATGAAATGAAGTGATGTAAATACTCATTGTTCTATGCCAACGTTCATAGCTACAAGTTTCAATTGTAATGAATTATTAAACACAAACAAATCATGTTTGAAAATCGCAAAAAAACAAAATAAATGTTCTATTTTACATATAATTCAGTATTTTGATAAATGAGTCCATATTAAAAAATATATATGGTTTTTACTTCCAACATATATTTTTGAACTCTTGTATACCATTAACAATTAATGAATATGTTGATTAAAATATACATTTTGGGATATTTTATTTCCATTACTCAGTGTACCGTACATAAATTTTTCTTTTAGTTCCCCAAGTTTACTCCTTATCCTCATTCTCACATTTGCGAAATGTCAAAATAGCGCTACATGACTTAATGTTTTTCTGTGTAGTGTTCTCGTACAGGTGTCCTCTTTTTCGAGCGTTGAAGGATGATTCACAGCTTGTAGCATTCTTTTTAAAAAATTATAGTTTCTAGAATATTATTAAGCGTCTCTTCTACAAATCATGTACAAATCAAATTCTGCTCTTATATGTACCTGGACCTGTCAATTTGACAACAATGGGAAACAAATTTTTATTATCAATATGGCAGATAGAAAATATTACATTTTACATGTTTTTTTAAATAAAACGACGTTGTAATAAAATAAATAAATGTTATTTACTGATACGATAACCTTGAAATCAATATTAGACACTGAAACTGTTTTAAATATGTACAATGTATATGGATACTCAGCTATAGTGCACAGTGTAGAGGTAGAAATATTCAAAAGGTTTTTAATTTACAAGAAAGATTCCTCAGACTTATATTTGGTGTTAATTGGAGAACATTGTCAAGAAATTTTCAGTAAAAAGAAATTCACCGTAACATCTGTATACCTTCTGAAACTGTTAACTAACATTCATTCTAATATGTAAAGTAGTTTCAAAATGTCGTCGCCCCTCCATGCGCATATGATTCAAACGCGTCGAAAGTATTCGTCAAATATGCTACTATTCAACTTATAAATGTAGTCATTCGATTTATTTACTTCATGTTGTATTCGTATTCTAGAAAAATAATCAAAAGATTTTATTATCCCTGTCGATCGTGTGTATGAAAGATTAGCAGAAGCAACAGGCATATCCAGAAGAACAATTAAACACATTACACAGGAAGGCAGATCGAAACCTGAAGGAAGCACATTTGGTTCACCTCGTGAAACAATAAACAAACCAGCACCTAGATTAACCATCAACAAGTTTGATGAAGAAGTTGTTAGAAGAATAATTTACAATTTTGTGTTAAGAGGAAAATTAAGCAGCTTTCGGTCGTTTGTGAAAAAGGTGGGTTTCAAATGGCAGAAGACTAAAGACAACAGGAAGGTCTTGTTGGAAACTTCCGCAATAAGGCCGAAAAGAACCACATTTTTAAGAAAAATGAAAAAGCACAGAGAAGAGGGCAGAAACATCATTTATAGTGACGAATCATACTTGCACAGTTTACATACGAGTTCCCATGGATAGTATGACAGCAGTCCAAGGGTGTGAAAGCACCTGTTTCAAAAGGACAATGCCTAATAATGTTACGTTGTGGTGGTGCTAAAGGATTTGTACCAAATGCAGTGTTGATGTTTAAATCGGGATTAAAATCAGGAGATTATCATGACGAAATGAATTCTAAGAATAATAATAAGTGGGTGACCGAAAACTTATTCCCAATCTCAAGCCTAATTCTGTGTTAGTGGTTGATAACGCATCTTACCACAACATATCTACCGAGACTAATCCAATGTGTGCCTGGAAAAAAAGGTGAAATACAGAAGTGGTTAAACGAACGTGGGATTGCATTTGAACAAAGTGAGACAAAACCCGATCTCTACGAGAAAATTAAACTTCATCGGCCAGTTCATAAAAATTATTTAATTGATAAGTTGATGACTGAACACGATCATTCTGTGGTAAGGTTGCCACCCTACCATCCAGAGCTAAATCCAATTGAAAAGATATGGGCTCAAGTTAAAAATTATGTAGAGAGTAATAATATTACGTTTAAATTTGAACATGTGTACCAAAAATCTTATCAGAAGTTATTCTTATTTTGTGTCGTTGAACTTCATTTTTGCAAATCCTTGATAAAAACAGCTGATGTCGAACAGGTTAGGTTATAAGTAATTTGATTGTAATCTCATTATATTTAGAATTTACATCAGTTCTACATACATAAAGACAAAATTTACATCGATTGGGGCTTGAACCTTGATGGCGCAGTTGGTTAGTGCGGTACTCTAGCAAAGTACGGGTCGTAGGTTCAAATCCTACTTGAGGTAAACTTTTTATTTATGTATTTAATAAAATTAATAATTTTTAATTACATATTTACCTTTGAACTTATTCGTTCATAACAAAAACTTATAATAACTTAATATTAGTCAAGTTGCTTTGGTATGTGTGAATCCTTGCGATATTGCAGGCTCACATTCCATTAAAATAGGTAATTTGATTGTAATCTCATTATATTTAGAATTTACGTCAGTTTTACATACATAAAGACAAAATTTACATCGAGTGGGGCTTGAACCTTGATTGCGCAGTTGGTTAGCGCGGTCGTAGGTTCAAATCTTACTCGAGGTAAACTTTTTATTTATGTATTTAATAAAATTAACTATAATTTTTAAAGGTTAGGTTATGTTTACTAACTAAAAAAATTATTTTAATGCAAATATGAAATAGGTAATCCAATACATACCTAACTTGAAATTGTTATAAATGATCATTCAATAAAAATCTATTCAGTCGATAATTACTCAACTTATTCATTTGCCGTATATTTTTTAGGATGGCATTTTTGTTACCGAAATTTCCCGATTATAACATCGTTTAAATTTTTCAAATTGTAGAAAATCGCGCCGCGCATCTCGAGTGCCACAACGTTTTGTAACTACTCTACAACTTTCTAAGACATTGCGATGTTCATGGCCATACCACCAGAAAAAAGAATAATCTTGTAATTGGTAAGGTTAAAAGTTTAAGCGGAAATTAAAAAAACTTATTGCTCAATAATCGATTTTACAATTTCAATGAATTTTTTCACCTTTACCTCAAACTATTAATACTATCTATTCTCGTATGTATAATGTAATATGTACACTATGTTGACGAGTCTTATTCTGTTAATGGAGAAAATGACAAATAAATCAATCATACCACAAGGCTTAATAACACAAACAGCATATGTGCAGTTGGATGAGGGGGATGTGTGGGTGTTTTAGGTTGGTTTATGTGTATGGGATGTGTTTGTGGGGGGGGGATGTTATTGTTTTTCTGGGGGTGTGCATGTGGATGTATGTGAATGTGGGCCATGCGAGTGTGTGTGTGGGTGTATGAGTGGAGGAGTATGTGAGTGTAGGTGGATGTATGTGTGGGGGTTGTAAGTGTTTATATGTGGGCGTGTTTGTATGTGGGGGGGAGATGCGGGGGCGCGAAAGCGCACGTGCGCGTGTGTATGTATGTGTAGCCAGGATAACTCGAAAAGTACTCAATAATCGATTTTACAATTTCAATGAATTTTTTCAGCTTTATCTCAAATTATTAATACTATCTATTCTCGTATGTAAATGTAATATGTACATTATGTTGACGAGTTTTATTCTGTTAATGGAGAAAATGACAAATAAATAAATCAGACCACAAGGCTTAATAACACAAACAGCATATGTGCATAGTTGGTTGAGGGGGAGGTGTGGGTGTTTTAGGTTGGTTTATGTGTATGGGATGTGTGTTGGGGGGGGATGTTATTGTTTTTCTGGGTGTGTGCATGTGGATGTATGTGCATGTGGGCCGCGCGAGTGCGTGTGGGGTGTATGAGTGGTGGAGTATGTGATTGAAGGGGGATTTATGTGTGGGGGTTGTAAGTGTTTGTATGTGGGCGTGTTTGTGTATGTTGGGGGGGGGGGCGCAAGCGCACGTGCGCGTGTGTGTGTATGTGTAGCCACGATAACTCGAAAAGTACACATCTGGTTTAATGAAATTTTATATTTAGTGTTTTCATTAGAATAGAGTTCTAGATGTTACCTTAACATAAGTTTTTTGTAGTGTAATGAATAAGTCCTTAAAAGCACCTTATGTGACGCCTTAAGGACTTTTTATGAATGTCATGAAAACCTTTAACTCCGCTTCATTAGGTATATATCTGTTTTTTAACGTAATTAAATTTTAAATAAGTTTTCTTTATAAAAGTTATTCACCAGAATTCTTAAAGATTAACTATATCAAAAAATTCAGATGTGTAGATTAGTGCAAGGTGTGCTTTGGATACATTCAGAAGCTATCGTCGAGATATGTGTGTAAACAGTATGTTACCTAATTTCTGTTTCTATATCATTAGATCGCAATCATTCATCATAAATGCTCAGCGCTATGTACGATATCATTAAAACATTAAAACATTAAGTGCACATATACATGTTGAAGCTATAAGTGCATTACTGTTTTGTAATTCTATGATAGATACAAATACAATTTAGATGTTTTGTATTGTAGTTTTTTAAATTGATTAGGCGGGTATAAATAAGTAAGAAATCGGATGGTACTTTGTATACTTACAAAATAATTTGATAATCCATAGATTATTATTTACTATTCAGCAAGTAATGAAAATAAAAATGACTTGCTAATATAGGGAATAAAACCTCGAACTGGTTATGGTAATTAACTTTAGTAATAGTAGAATACAGACACCCTCCCCTCCACTCTTTGTGACATCACAAGCCCCGCCCCTGGACACCTTCCCCTCCACTTTTTATACACGCCCACGTGGGGGTCGTATTTTTGCTGCGAAATTTGAATTTGTTTGTAGCGCCATCTAATGGTGTAGGGACTAATGAAAATTTTCTGTAATAATAAAGGTGGTGCCATCTAGGGGTATATTTCTAGGACTAATTAGGGATGCTTTGTGGCGCCATCTAGTGGTGTATTTTTAAAGTAGCGAGTGTTTCGTAATAGAAGGTGATCATGCACGCCTCTCTTTCGCTCTCTCGTTTATCCGTTTTTCGGCAAATAAACAAATCAATTAATCAATTCAAATTAATTAATCTAAAACAAATCATGCTCGATCAAATCAATCAATCAGATAAATCTCAATCAATCAACTAAAGCAATCTCAATAAAACCAGATCATAACTTACAGTTTGCGAAAACCAGCTTACAGTTCAAAGATACTGATTTGGTTTAATTAATTACAGCTTACTTACTCAAAATCAGCCACAGTTCAAAATACCAAATTGCTATAACAGAAAAAAAAGACAATAGGTTTTAATGGTTTATTGCTATTATATGTGAATCAATAACTACAAAGTTTAAAATCCACAAATACGTACCCGCATAATGTTATCACTTAAAAAAATAGCGTAACATTTACACGTTTACCTAATTAACTAAACAATGAGTTCAAATCGAGTCTGTAGAATAACAATTGACGGTATTGCAGAGTTGGTTTATGACGTCCTCCTCCTCCTATAAGGATAATAATAATACATTAAAATCTTTATTGGCATTTTTGTGAACAATATCAAGTAAAATATATATTAAAAATGGTACGCATATGTGTTTTTCTTTCGGCTGTTCTTATAATACTGTGTTGAAGAAATAAACTGAACTGAATATTGAAATATTTATACAACGTATACATACATACATACATAGGCTAACTAAACCTGCTTTGTGTTTTTACGTATGAATAGTTGATATAAAACTAGCTGTTGGTTTCCCCATCATTAAGTTAATTTAGGATGTAAATATACAAACAAACCTAATTATCTCTATCACACTTACTGCAACTCGTATTTACCTTTCCCTTTCACAGACTCGTTAGAGCGACCTTACATATACGAATTTATATAAAACGATGCTTATTATTTACAATATACATTTGAAATGATTTTACCTATATAATGAAACTGTTTTTATGGAATGGAATTATGATTATTAAACAGTTATACAAATTCTTTAATATGAATTGGAAAGTAACAATCACCCATTGACATCGTGTTAATTAATGTGTTTACAAATCTTTTTAAATTTTGCTGCTGCAAAATACATTAAGGTCTAAATTAAATATTAGGTGAAATACTAATTTCTACCCTGATATAATGGCGCTTTTTATATAGGCAGATTCTCTTTCTAAGCAGTCAGCACCTATACATTCGATAAAATTATGCATGATTTATTTGCAAGTTCAATTACACACACATGTTATATTGTCTTTTACCAGCTTTTTCTAATCTGAAATAAGAGTGACGTAATTTAGCTTAATTGAAATTTCATAGAGTGCATCACTATCATCAAGATTTGAGATACTTACCTCATGCATCTCATCGTTTTCATCTTGAACGATTATATTGTAATAGTAAACAGTAAAACATTAATATCCCTGATGCTGGTCATAATAATAATAATGCTCATTCGATGATGGTTACACTTTAAATACATGCAAAGGATAAATACAGCCTTTACCGGTCATTGTTATTACATAGATGTGAGATTATTCTTAAATTAGCTGTTTTCAGCACAACTCTGGAAATACTACACACGCTTTCAAACCTTCTTCCTCGTTCTCAGAAGCTGTACCGTATTCATCTTCTTGAATTTATCTTTACTCGATTTCGAGCCAGTAGTACGTTTTCTATTTTATGTTGAGATATTTTCTATTGTTACTAATTTAGTGAACCACTAATATTAGTACAATATAAATTATAAGGTATTTGAACTCACTTTGTATTATTGATATTTTATAGAAGCGGTCGATCCTAGAATTTTTTAATGTTAATCAAATAAGACAGGTATAGAAACTTTCTCTCGGGCCTTCACCCCCTTGGCTTGGTCCCCATGGTTGGAAATAGTATTCTAATAAGGGGCCCCAATTCTATCTCATAAGGCAAGTATAGGAATATGTGTTAGTGTCTGCGCCCCTTGTCATGACCCTGAACGATAAATAGTATTCTAATACGGGGTCCTAATGCTAACTTGTAAGATAAGTATAGGAACATGTGCCAGGGTCTGCGTCCTCCTGTTGTGCCCCCCTTGCATGATTAAGGTAAGTCAATTTGGTATTTTTGAATTGTGGTTGGTTTTAGCAAACTGTAAGTTAGTCCAATAAGTATTTTTGAACTGTAAGCTGGATTTCGCAAGCTGTAAGTTATGATTTGATTGATTGAGATTGATTTGGTTGATTGAGATTGATCTGATTGTTTGATTTGATCGAGCGTGATTTGTTTGAGATTGATCTGCTAAATTGATTTGATCAATTGATTTGTTTGTTTGAGTAAGAGACGAACACGATAAACCTCTATTACAGAAAACATTCGCTAGTTTAAAAATATACCATTAGATGACGCCACCTTTATTACAGAAAATATTTATTAGTCCATACACAAGTAGATAGCAACACAAATTCAAATTTGGGGGCCACGACAGGAGGGCACAGACCCTGGCACGCGTTCCTATACTTGTCTTATAAGTTAGCATTAGGGCCTCTTATTAGAATACAATTTATCGTTAAAGGGGCCATGACAAGGGGCGCAGACACTAACACATTCCTATACTTGCCTTATGAGATAGAATTATGGCTCCCTTATTAGAATACTATTTCCAGTCATGGGGGCCACGCCAAGGGGGCGAAGGTCCGTGAGCAAGTTTCTGTATCTGTCTTATTTGATTAACATTAAAAAATTCCAGGGTCGACCGCTTCTATAAAATATCAATAATAGTGTCATTTCAAATACCTTATAATTTATATTGTACTGCCTATATAAAAAGCGCCATTGCATCAGGGTAGAAATTATTATGTCGCCTAATATTTAATTTAGACCCTATTGTATTTTGCAGCAGCAAAATTTAAAAATATTTGTACACCCATTATTACTAGAACTGCCGCGGCGGCCAATTTGACCCGTGTCTTCTTTAAAATGTTTGTCCGTTGTGCTTGGAGTTACGGTGTTGAGGTATTATTAGGTTTTTGCCTACTTTTAAAATATATTACGAAAATTAAGCCGTTCTGAGTTTTTTTTTTTGTAGTATTTTGCCGGAACCGAAATTTTGACCGTTCATATATATTCATAATCAGTTTCGAGGTTGTGTAACAAACATAATTAGAACGTTGAGATAAAACAATGTATTTTACTATTATTGTGAGCAAGAAGGGAATTATCAATTTGTATCAAGAATAGCAGGGCTAAGTTATATTCTACCACAGTAATGTAAAATGATAAACGCACTTTGTCAATTTATGAGAGTAAAGTTAATAAAAATGTCATATTGCTAAGTTCGCTAGATCCAACTGTGGCTACAGATGGTAGCAAAAATAGAAGAAAGAACCAACCAACATCAATCGAAAAAACACTGTCATAAACATCTCTAAACGACAGTTGAACGAAAACGAAATGCAGGTTCTGGACAAAGACTTGAACTATGCGATAACACCGAGGTATATTCTGAAAGTAGTTGTAATAACCGCAATCGAAGAAACAGCTATGAAATTAGATCCTGAAGAAACCGAAGAATACAGAAGTAAGGTTAGATCAGTCCTAGATTCATCTAGGCGAACTAAACCTAACCTCTCTAATCTAGAAAGGAGAGCGGTCATTTCCCTTAAGAATGACCTAACGATCAAAATTCTCCCGGCAGACAAAGGAAACGCGACTGTTTTTAATGGATGTGGACACTTACAACAGTAAGATCCAAGAACTACTACACGGGTGCGAGTACAAACAAATACCAAAAGACCCCACACCATCAATCGATAGACGGATATACCTGACGCTGGCAAAATATAAGGGGGGGGGTCTCCGATTACCAGTGAACTAGACTTACCCCACACTACAGTAAACCACCGCATCTGTACGGCCTACCAAAGATTCACAAGGAAGGAATTCCTCTGAAACCAATTGTGAGCTCGAGAAATTCACCTTGTCACCCATTCGCACACTATCTGCTAGGTATCATCACACCCTTATCGGGAAAAACCGAGTCTATGTCTATGGTCAAGAATACGCATCACTTCGTGGAAACCATCAGAATCTTCCAACCAAACCACGAAGAAATACTGATACGCTTCGATATTGTGAGTCTATTCACAAATGTGCCTACCGATAAGGCACTAACTATCATAAGGGACAAGCTGGAAAAGGATGAAACGTTAGACGAACGCACGCAACTCTCGGTAAACACAATAATGGAACTTCTGACAATGTGCATTAGAACTACATACTTCCAGGTAGAAGACAAATTGTACCAACAAGAGTTTGGGATGGCGATGGGTTCCCCACTATCACCCATAGTGAGCAATATATATATATATATATATATATATATATATATATATATATATATATATATATATATATGGAAGACTTTGAAGACCAAGCGATATCCGAATTCACAGAAAAACCAAGGATGTGGCTTAGATACGTGACGATACCTTCGTAGTTTGGCAACACGGCAAGCATTGGCTAGATGAATTCCTAGATCATCTAAATAGCCGCGCACCCTCCATCAAATTCACAATGGAATTGGAGTCGGAACAAAAACTGCCATTCCTGGATGTACTTGTACACAGAAATGACAACACTTTCACGACACGTGTATACAGGAAACCTACCCACATGGGGAGGTACCTACACTACAACTCCAATCACCACAAAAACGTGAAGTTAGGCGTGGGAAAATGCTTGTACGATAGAGCAAAAACAATATGCTCAAAACAAGAGGACATGAACAAAGAAAAAGAAAATATCGCTAGAACACTCAAAGAAAATGGCTACCCCGATCTAACACCTAACCTAAACAGGAAAGGGTAACCGAAAAAGAAGTACCTAAATATACAGCGATAATACCATATATACAAGGTACCTCAGACAAAATACGAAGGATAGGCAGCAAATACAAGATACGCACTGCCTTCAAATCGACCAGAACGCTCAGGGGAATACTAACCAAAATCAAACCATGCAATGAAAATCAGAATCCCAAGAATTGTGTATACAACCTACCATGCGAATGCGGCAGAGCATACATAGGAGAGAGCAGTAGACCACTCAAGGTGAGAACTCAGGAACATAGGAACAGAAAGGGTGAAACAGAAAGATCAAGAATCGCCCGAACGAAGACCACCGCATCTAATGGGATAACATACAGATAGTGGCAAAGGACGAGAACACAACTCGTCGGAAACTCAAAGTAGCCACATACATAGCACTAGCAGAAAATCCAGTAATCCAAGCTAGTGTAGAAATGAAACCCATATGGATTCCAATAATGCGCGAAGAGCTTAAGCGCAATACACCTGCGCAAGAAGTTACGGCGCAACATGCGCAATAAACTTCTGCGCAACCACGAAAAAGTTTAAGTTCTAAAAAATACATATTGGGTTACTCAGTGACTCAGCGGTAAAGGTGTCAGACTGGTAAGTGAAAGGTACCAAGTTCGGATCTGAGAGTAGTCAAGTGCTTGGGAAAAATTATATATATATATATATATATATATATATATATATATATAACATGAATTCGTTTCAAGTGTGAAAACAGTCCTTCTCAGGACTAAGCCTGATGACGTGAGCAGAGTCCGCTTCTGAAACGTCGCGCTCAAAAAGCATAAACTGTGGAAATAGGCCGATAAACTTTACTAATAGGAAACCACAGTTACAAAACACTTATAATACAGAAAAAGGAGAAACCTGAGACAGTGTTGTATTACAATGAAACAAAGGGTGGGGTAGATGTGTTGGACGAAATGGCTAAAATGTGTTTTACAATGTTTTAGATCTTGCCACAATCAACGCCTGCATAGTTTATAAGGAAGTCGTAGGCAGTAAAATAAAAAGAAGAGACTTTATTTTCACTCTAGCTGAGGAACTAAGAAAAATCAAACTTCTGACGTTTGTTCAATGTGTAACAAATATGTTTGTGGAAAATGTGGAAGTGTAACAAAGACTGTTATTTATTTTAACTGTAGAGCGTAATACAGCATGTAAAACTGTACCGAATTCTAAATGTATTAGAATCAATTTGATTTTCATTTAATTAAAATGAATATTTACCTAAAATGTGTTTTTTTGTTTCTTTCTCAATTAAGTATAAAATATATAAAGAATACATCTCAAAATTACTCTTCTTGTCTAGAGGTTAAAATGACCGGCCACGTCAGTTTTAGGTATTTACAATAGTCGGCGATGCTAGTGTTAATTAACACGATGTCAATAGGTGATTGCGACTTTCCAATTCATATTAATGAAATTGTATAACTGTTTAACAATAATAATTGCATTGCATAAAAACAGTTTTATCATGTAGGTAAAATTATTTTAAATGTATGTTGTAAATAATAAATATCGTTTTATATAAATTCGTATATGTAAAGTCGCTCTAACGAATCTGCGAAAGGGAAAGGTAAATACGAGTTGCAGTAAGTGTGATAGAGATAATTAGGTTCGTTTGTATATTTACACCCTTAATTATCATAATGATGGGAAGACCAACAGCCAGTATTTTATCAACTATTCATAAGTAAAAACACAACAGGTTTAGTTAGCCTATGTATGTATGTATACGTTATATAAATATTTCAATATTCAGTTCAGTTTAGTTTTCCAACACAGTTATTATTAGAACAGCCAGAAGAAAAACATCTGAAGGTATGTGTAGTATTTTTAATGTATATTTTACTTGATATTGTTCACAAAAATGCCAATGAAGATTTTAATGTATTATTATTATCCTTATAGGAGGACGTCATAAACCAACTCTGTAATACCGTCAACTGTTATTGTACAAACTCGTTCTTAACTCATTTGTTTAGTTAATTAGGCAAACGTGTCAATGTTACGCTATTTTTTTAATTGAAACATTATGCTGGTACGTATTTGTGGATTTTAAACTTTGTAGTTATTGATTCGCATATAATAATAATAAACCATTAAAACCTTTTGTCTTTTTAATTCCATTATAGCAATTTGGTATTTTGAACTGTGGCTGATTTTGAGCAAGCAAGCTATAATTAATTAAACCAAATCAGTATTTTTGAACTGTAAGCTAGTTTTTGCAATATGTAAGTTATGATCTGGTTTTATTGTGATTGATTTATTTCAATTGATTGAGATTGATCTGATTGATTGATTGATTTGATCGAGCATGATTTGTTTGAGATTAATTAATTTGATTTGATTAATTGATTTGTTTGTTTGAGAATGAACCGAGAGAGAAACGGATAAACGAGAGAGAGAAAGAGAGGCGTGCATGATCAGCTTATATTACAGAAAACACTCGCTACTTTAAAAATACACCCACTAGATGGCACCACCTTTATTATTACAGAAAATTTTCATTGATCCATACATCACTAGATGGCGCTACAAACAAATTGAAATTTTACAACAAAAATTTCACCTCCACGTGGACGTGAATAAAAAGTGGAGGGGAAGGTGTCCCAGCGGGCGGGGCTTGTGACGTCACAAAAAAAGTAGTGGGGAGGGTTGGTATTCTACTAGTAATGAATATTATTCTAGCCAAAAAATGACTAAACTCACATAATTTTACACTTTACTCATTGCCAAATTTTTCCTAAATCTTCTAGTCCATCTATCACAAAAGAAACTTCAGAACTCAAAAGTATTATTGGTTTATATTGAACGTTGAAATTGGCAAGGAAAACTTTGTTATCATAGTCAACGCGATTGTTGATAATGTTGAAAACTATTGAAATTATATTTTTTAATTAGACTGTTTTTGTACAAAAATAAGTTAAAATACAGTAACAAGACTTTGTTTACAAATTCTACTGGTTGTGAGGATAATTAAAAAAAGATGCTTGAAATAGTTTCAGTGAATTAAATATAATGAAAAAGAAAAACATTTTAGCAGTGAATTTCCATTTGTTACAAGTATACATTTAAATTACATTATTAACACTACACAACTATAGGAAATTTCATGTAAGTTCAGTTGCACGTCATTAATTTATGTAAGTAGTCCCAACGTTCTAGATTGTTTCTGTCACCTTTTGAGTCATGAGGACATACAGAATAGTAGCATGAATAATTTGTTGTAACTGGCTAGATAAATTTATGACGTGCATCGGTTTTATCGTGGAATTGCCTATACATTAGGTTATTCGAATTAAATATTAAGAGAGACAAAGGTGAGGATGCATGAAAAATCGCCAACAAACTAATTGTATTGTTAAGCTCAAATACATACAAACTTTTCTAATTTGGAATACTTTTTTAGATTAGCTTTATTATGTGGAAAGTATGAATCCAATGCAATAGCTTTACGATTAGCTTTAGGGGTTATGGATCGGGCAGTAGAGGCTTATGATGTGCTATTGGCACTACTTGAGACTGAATTAGCTTTAAATCAAGACAATGAGGGTAAGTAATTGTTACAGTTGTTTTATACTATTACATATAGAAGAAAGCTAATGTGTTGGTTTAAAGTAGTACTTTGACTACATTGAAATTTGACGCTTTCACTTTGTTTTATCACCTTTAATCAATTTTCGGTTTAGTTAAAACTAAGGAATGAAAATGGTCCCTTTATCAAGTGTCATTTTAATTTTGTAAACCCAGAACGAGTTTGTTTAAAATCTTTACAATAAGCTCAATTTATTCTAATATAACTAATAAAAACTTATGACTGTCTAGAAACCGTGAAGAATAGAATTGAAGCAGAAATTATCGCAAAACAATTATTAAATCATTTAGATATGTTTCAAGAGACTGATGTGCTACTATCACCTTGGCAGAATCGTGCTTTTACTAGCCCGAATGTGGATAGGTATTTATTTATTAATGTGGTAATTGGTACTAACATTTAATGTTACAGTAATGTACAACCATGGACTTCAGAACAAGAAGTTAGATTACGAGAGCATGTTTCAAGATTAAAAGCGGAACGAAGCACAATACAAGGAACTTATGTGGTTCTCGAGTCTCCGCAAGTCGAATCGACAACGCTAAAGCTTAGTAACACGCAAGAATCGCGAAAAATGGACCTAGAAATGGCTGTTCTTATTCAGGTATATTCTTTGTTTCAATTCAGAATGTTTTTTATGTGTTCAAGCAATAGGTCAAGTATTTCTATTCTTACTAAGGCGCGTAGATTATATTTTACTTGACTAATACTAGAAATTTGTCGCTGGTTTGAAATAATTGGATCATTATGCCACTACAAAATTAGAGTAGAAATAGTGTAGATTATTTATGCTGTTACAGGAATTAATGGGTTTACGAGAGGAAAAGGTAGATTTAATATCAAAATTATACACATTAGAAAAAGATAAAAGTGGGATTGAATTGAAATTAAAATATATCGAAGGTCAGCAGAAAGCTCAAGCAGCCACTCTTAAAAATTTGCAAGGACAATTAAAGGATACTGAAGCCCTACTCGCCATTGCTACTCAAAACAAAGTATGTGTTACACAAAGAAATATTTTGTGATGCATACAAATTTTTAGGAGCGGGGGTATTCAGATGCTGAACATGCACAAGGTGTTGAATTGGAACTCATTCAAGCCTTAGCTCGAGAAGCAAGGTTGAAAATTCGACTACAGGAACTTGTATCAACACTAGAACAAGTTACCAGAAATGCAGAAGCCAGACTTTTAGAAGGTCGTGAAATGGTACACGATTTGAACAATACAAACAGGTGAGTAATACTATCATTGAATATAATATTCTTACGGTTGTTTTAGTATATTGGCCGAAACCGTTGACAGAAATCATAAAAAATATCAAGCAAGATTGACCAAAATGGAACAGCAGATGATTAATATGGTGGAAAGGCATAATTTGCAGGTAATGTAAATTTAATTTATGACTTGCCTGTTAAAATTTTTAATTTTCAGGTCGAAACCTTACAACAACGTATAGCTGCATTAGAAACTCCTCAAACTAACAGTTCTGATAATTCCTTAAACTCTGTACCTATATAGTAATTCGTTTCATAACATAAATGAAAAATTGGTTCATATATTTTGCTCAATGAGCATTGAGCAATAAGTTAATGTATATTTATTTTTTTTTATTATACTGCTGATCTTAAAGCTAAGTGGAACATAATTGTTAGTACTTATAAAGTACATATATATAATATAATTTTATTTATGTAAAATTTTTTAAGTATTACAAAATTAAGCAAATATGAGCTTCCATATCAAGCTTTTTAATTCTTTATTTCCTAATTTCAGCTTTTGTGAAATGGGATATGTATAATAAGATAAAACAGTTCTCATTTTGAGTTTCTGTTTTGTAATCCTAATTTTTTTTTAATAAACATGGACCTGGACAGGCTAAATTTGGCCTATCGCACTAAAGCACTTCGAAACACTTAGGAGGGTGGATAGAGGAACATTGAATTGCCAAGAGGTGCCTATGAACAACTACCTTAAATTTTTTCATAATATAAGTGAGAGGAAAACAGGAACTAGGAGATCATTCCAGAGTTTAGAAACCTTGTAGAAGAATGCGGATTGCACCCGTTTGGTACGACAAGTGGAGATTTGTAGTGCATACTGATGATGTGAATGAGCAAACCGAGTATTCCTAGCAAAGGTAGCCAGAAATGGTATCAAAGAATGTAATTCAGCAGCACAATAGCCATTGTAATACCGATAATACAAAGAAATCACTGAAACGATTCTTCTATGCTCAAGGGCCTGTGTGTCAGAAGTTACGTACGGGCCATTTATAAGTCTAATCGCTCTCTTTTGAATACATTCAATAATATCGAGAGCGTATTGGAGAGCACCAACCCAGAGATGAGAATTTTATTCTAGATGAGGTCGAATTTGGACCTTATACAGCAGAAAGAGTTTTCTGGAGGTAAAGTACTGCCATTGAATAACTAATACCGTTGAAGAAGTGCAACCACAATGTTAAAATTTCAGTCCTTACCCCCCCCCCCTTGCCGTTTACCACTAAAATAGAAGTTGTAACATGCTGCCTTTAACATTTTACGAGAAAATATAGTAATATACATTCCGGCCGATCTAGTCGTCCTTGAAACAACAAAAACACAAACACATTATGGTCTCATCGGCAATAGATCGGAAATAGATGTACTTCAGGTAAAGAATCCCATTCGTTTAGGACCGGAGTGCGTACGGAGAAAGATTGCTTTGGGTGCATAGGTAAAGTTCGTGCATTCGGAAGCGATCGGCATGTAAACTGCTTTTCTCACGTTTAACAGTGGCGTTGATTTTTATGAGGAAATAACTCACAGTGTTTTTACATTTATATTTTAGTAACAAGTAAGAAATTAATGAAAAAATACGTGTACAATATGTAAAATTAAATCATATATACTAATTAATCCTATACAAATTAAAAATACTTAAAAATTACATTAACAAAATCAAATTTACGCAATTCACTTACCATATCTGATTTTTTTGAATTACTGGTTGGGGCACGATCCACTTGAACATTGTGATATGGTGCGTTATCAATTACCAAAATTGATTTTGGAGGTTAATTTGGTATAAGTTTTTCACGTAACCATTTTTCATAATTTTTCGAGTTCATCTCATCATGGAAATCCCCAATTTAAATGCTAAATTACAGCCTTCCAAGAAACCCATTTCACCTCCTGATTGTAACATAATTAGTCTTGGTCCTTTAGAAATAGTGCAATGTAGTCCATTTCCACTATCATCATTCCACGAATGCGATTTAGTATAACTGCTATGAATGTACGTTTCGTCCATGTACACTGTTGGGCTATTTAAATTCCGATAGTATCTTATTTTATGTAAATATTGATTCTTAGAGCCCTTATATCAGCTTTTTCTATTAAGAATTTTTTATTATTTTGATTTCGTCGCCATTTAAACCCGAGATCCTTTAAAATAACACATAAAGACCTAGTACCACCATTCCAACCTAAGTCCTCGTGAAGCTTTTCATGTAAATTTTGTATCATAACTCTGATTTTCTGTTTTATGAAAATTATATATTATGTTATGAATAATTGGTTTATCAAAATCCTCTAAATCAGTTACGGTGCTCTGATGTGGACGTTTCGTACTCGGTGTTGATAATTTTAGTTTACCGTCTTCTGCTGGAGTTTCGCCTTCTTTGATAACTGTTGCCACTGATCTTACAGACACTTTTGTTGCTTCCGACACACTTTCTTTAAGTTGTTTTAATGTATACGAAGGATTTAACGCTTTTAAGTAATTGTACACATTATACATCATACAGCGTTTGGCTATGTATTATTTGTCCATGTTGGACTCATTTTATTGTAGTATCGAACTAATCGCCTTAAAATCATGGCCAATACTAAAATGGGAATAATAAATCTGATTCATAGTAGAAACTGATTCTTGTTATTTGCACAAAATGTACTAAATAGATTTGTTTTTGAAAGTAAAGTTGCGGAAATGGGATACTGCTAGTTTCAAAGAGAAACATTTAAATATTGTAAAAAAATCGTCTAATAGTAGAAAATTAAGTATATTATCTAATACTTAGACTATATGAATTTATTTGAATAGTTTACAGGTCTATATTTTCGCATTTTTGTTTTTACATTATACGTACAAGAAAATAAAGTGGAGAATGTTATAAACTTGTTGTTTACATGTTGTTTAGGTAGGTAATTAAATGTTGATGTAAAAATTCTTGCGTAAGGTGGTCGCCGACTTTTTTTAAATCACACTTTTTAAAGTAAATATTCAATTTACACTCATTCATGTTTTTTTTACAAATCAAACCCTTTGTATATTTTGTTTTCTTTATGTGTATTAATTAGTTGAACACAGGTAGGTACTCGACATTACAGTCATAAATAACCCTATTGTTATTACACTTTCACTGAAGGCCGGAATGATTAATTGCACCAGTAGTTTTGTAAGAATCCTGTATTTTTATACAGCTTGTAGTTAATGTACCTTACTATAGGAGGCCTACACTAGTGCTTGAAGTGTAGGGTACATAGTCCATACTTAAAATAAGCTTATGTAGTTGCACTTCTTCAATGGTATTAGGTATTCAATGGTACTGGTTGAATTTGTACAAAAAGCCTATTTTACGAACAGCTGTTTTGGTAGCTGACAGAAGATGGTCAACCCATGATAGATTTGAAGATAGTCTTTCCCAACAGAGTAATAGAGTCTGAAAACTTAAGATCTGAGCTATTCTCAGATTATTGCCTTCCTATTCGAAAATACATTGAATGTTTTTGTTGATTGAATTTTCCATTTCAGTTTTAATGTCTTGAGACATAGAAAGTAGATTACCATTATGAGTAGACTGAGATGAAGTACAATGAAGAGTGCTGTCGCCAGCAAAGCAATGGATCAGATAAGTTGTTGAAGAAATAAGGTCATTTATGTATAGCAGGAAAAGGTAGGCGCTATAACTGATCCCTGTGGCACGCCCGCCTTAATGCTAAATTCTTTTGAAGAACAGCCATCAACTACAACACGTATTCGTCTTTTATCAAGGAAACTAGAAACCCAGATGAGCATATAAAATGGATGAATTTACAAAAGAAATTGTAGGTAGAATCAAAGACGAAAACCGTCAACTGAATAAGGAAAACCAAAAACTGAAAGAAAAAGTAAAAGAGCAAGAGAAAAGAATGGAGGTAATAGAGAGAGAAATCAGGAAGTAGAAGATTTGTTTCACGGAGTTGAAGATCATCAAGAAGAGAATGATACATTTAAGAGAAAAATTAATAGTGATCCTAAGAGACATGGCGATAGACATAACAATGGAACAAGAAATAAGTGAAATGAGAAGGATTGAAAAGCAAGGAAACAACAAAAAAAGACAGGTAATAGTGGAATTAAAGGAATGGTCAAAGAAAATGGAAATTCATAGAAGAAGACTTTTCGAAACACGTACAAGAACAATGGAAAAAGCTCGTAATAATACAAAAAGACATAGACCTTATAATACTGTGAACGGAGTGTTAATGTAGCCGTAGTGCGTCGTAAGCTGATGCTATTTAGTGAAAAGAGATAGCTAATCACAATCTATCGGAGTTGGTAAAGGAGGGGAAAAATGGTCACGTGGCGACTGCCTGAAAGCAGCTTTGTGAATGACGTTTTAAATACTTTATGAAAATAAAACTCAAATTATAGATTAATAGTTTATAAAAACACATAATTTATATAGTTATATATACAAGAACAACATTAGATACATTTTAACTAAAATTAAAAACAATATTAATTGCAATAAATACTAAACAAATGTTTATTTGTTTTCATACTAAAGTAGCTGTAAAAACAACTATTTTTTCCGAAGATTATATCCAATTCATAGATGACAATTATAATTTTGTTAACTTTCTCTCAGTATGTAAGTGAAGTAGCTGAATACATCGTAAAGGTAAAAACGTACGTGTTCATCTGATGTATTTTAATGGTAAAATATATTTTAAAAATTTTATACACGATTTGTATTAAGTGATTTTTTAATGGATCTTGATCTAAAATATGAGTTGATAAATTTTTAAATATTAAATTAAATTTATTAGTTTTGGGCCAAAAATTAGTTATGTGATTATTTTCCGAAATATTAACACTTTTGAATATACTTTCTGCTATTTTAAAAATATAAATTACATCAGAAGCTTTTATCAAACTACCTTTGCTTTTTTGATTCAACAATTTCAAAAATGAGTAATTTTGTTATCAGTGATGCTGCACAAGTATTACAGTTTAAGGATATAGTTAATTTTCTTGAAATAAAACCGCCAATGTATTCAACTACATCATTTTCATTTTGTGAAAAGGAGACAAAACAACATAAATACTTGCGCTAAACGTTGTCAAGTATTTTTTCTTATATACACATTAACACTTTTACCAATGTTTTGCCAACCATCAGCTGGTTATCTTCTATCTCATTTATTCTCGCGTTTTCTTTCTCTAGACTCTGTCCTATGAATATTAGGTCTATGCAAAAATAGTAAAGGATAATGAGCAAGCATTAAATATAATAAGCTAATTGTAAGTGGCAATATGTTTGATCTAGAACAACTGCAAGGTAAGAGAGGAGACAGGAATGGATGAAGAAAGGAAATTCAAGGAGCCAGAGGAAGAGATAGATGTTTATACACCAGGCACAGCAGAGAAGAAGAAAAAAGAAACAATAAAAAATGTAAAGAAAGGTAGAACATTAAGTCAAAGGTCGCCGGATACCCACAGAATGAGGACCTAAGAGAGGAACTGCTAAAAATGACCAAGACAGCAAGTAAGCCAAAAAAACTAACAAAAAGTAAAGATCAGTCAAATGGTACGAATCGAGCTATGGGCAAGGACAATGAGACCCAAAAAAATACGCTATTAAACTTATTTAGTGAGAGCACCAAATGACAATAAAAGTCAAAATAAGCAAGAATAAAGCAACAAACATTAAAAATAGGAATGTGCAAACACTACTAAAACTGGGTAATATGTAAGAAATAGCGAAGGAGTTAGAGCAGTACAGAGTCGACATAACTGGTTTACAAGAGGCAAGATGGGGCGGACAAGGAAGAATAATAAAAGAAAAATATGAGTTATGAAGAAGAGAAACAAGGGCATGGTAGAACAGCGTTTATGGTATTGAGGAGAATGAGGAACTAGGTAATAGAATTCAAACCGTTCAATAGCAGAATTTCATACCTATGAATCAAAAACAATCGATGTAATCTATCTATCCTAAACACGTCTATGCCCCAACAGAAATGGCTGAAACATCAGTAAAACAGGATTTTTATAATCAACTACAAGAAACATACGAGGCAATACCAAAGCAAGATAAAGTAATTG
Organism: Vesta saturnalis; assembly: GCA_036346205.1. Taxonomy (NCBI): domain Eukaryota; kingdom Metazoa; phylum Arthropoda; class Insecta; order Coleoptera; family Lampyridae; genus Vesta; species Vesta saturnalis. Next base: position 3,705,451 of record JARFJB010001382.1, on the reverse strand, counting down.
TACTTGGAGACTTCAACGCCCAAATTGGTCAAGAGTTATGTTACAGAGAAGTTGCAGATATAAACACGAGAAAACAAATGAAAACGGAGCTTTATGTAATTTTGCAGCAGCATCTGAGTTTTTCATAATGAGTCAAAATTCAAACAAAAAAACACATAAAGCCACATGGAAACACCTGGCAGGAGGAACAGAGAACCAGGTAGACCACGTTTTGACAAAATCAAAAGACGACAAGGATATACAGAAGGTACAGTGGAGCAAATGGCGACTTTGACCACTTCTTATTTATCGCAAGGTGTAAATTTAAGCCAACCAGGGACAGAAGCTGTAAAAAGAAAAGATGGAATGTAAACGAGCTGGAGACTTAACTTAACCTTCACGCCATTCCCTTGCAGGGTAGGCAAAACAATCCCTGCCTCTTATATATTTTTCATTCACACTCTTTCTCCACTCCTATCTCCCTTGCTTCCGCAAGATTCATACATTGTCTCTGACATGCTGGCTCAGAATATACATGTGCCACCGACGATTGTCGCTGCCACACCATATCCAGACCCTCTTCAGCTTTAACTTGTTTCGGGAGAGACACTCCTGACCGTGGATTATGGATAACGAATGAGTTTAGTGTAAACTGCTTCTGTAATGACGCAAATGCTAGCGGTAATTTACGCCTCTTCGTTTTAACAGTTTTCACTCGGTGCACTTTAGTAGTTGTTGTCACCAAGCGCCGCTGCTGACGACGATGACGATGTTTCTCTTCATCAGAGCTTAGAACGATTATTTGTTCGGTATCACTAGTTTTATCCACGAGAGAGCACTGATTTCTTTTTACACTTTGAGCCCTTAAATTTTGGGTCACACGCGACTCGAATCGCTCCAAAGCAATACTTCCTTCTATGTACAACCGCTCTTGACGCTGTAGACGTTCTCTAATTTGGTTATCTAGGGTCTTCAGCGTCTCGACGATCTTCATATCGCAGGCGTCATCAGGAGTCAAGAAGTTTATAATTTGATTCATTTTGCGTTACTAGTTAACACTGTAAAATATAGCTGTAAGACTGTGTATGTATATATATATATATATATATATATATATATATATATATATATATATATATATATATATTATGAATATTAGATTTTATCTATTTCAATAAATGTTTGAAATTATTTTGTTTAATGCTTCCTTGGATATTGTCTAATCTTGCTGATCTAGGTTCATGGAGGTTATTACTTTCATCATCTGCCATATAAATTTCAGACCATTCAGTATCTCCTAATAGACGTGTAAAGTTATGTAAGACACAACATGCAGTATTTATTAAGACCACTTTTTGATACTATAAACGTTAACATAATGGAGAATTCGCCAACACCCTTTTAATCTGCCATATGTACCTATTTTCGATTATAACTTGAGTTTGGCTGTGTACAAAGTTGTGGTGATTTTCGTCACCCGTTAAACGTCTATTGTCTCTGCAAAAACACATGCATTTAAATATACCTACATTATAGGTGGTCTTATTATTTACATGTATGGTGTAATTAACCATTCTCTTAAGAAATAAGCTAAATCACCCAGCAAATGGTACTTTGTTTCATAAAAAAATTTATTTGGTGAGAATCTTTCAATAGTCTTAAATATACTGCTGTTCTGAAATACATCCAATTAATAAGGTGTAGCTTTATACAATATAGTGCAGTTGAACACTACCTTAGAATCTTGAACAGACCCTGGGAAGTCTATAAATATATTTGTAAAAATATAATTGGCAATACATATTCCCTGCAAAACTATAGAGTGTGATTGCTTCCTATTCAAGTAGCTCACTTGTTGATGTTCAGGAACTTTACATGGGATATGACTTTCATCCACAGCTCCAATAATAGCTGAGAATAAGAACTTCTGATATTTCAACGTTTAAAATACCTGGATAACCAGCAATAGCACGAAATTATTCTTCAATGTTTACACATTCATTTCTAGTAGGCCACTTGATATATTTTGAAGCAACTTAAGCAATTGCCTCTACATAAACTTCGGTAATTTTTAAAACAAGTCAGTATCCAGATAATATGGTAACCAGTCTTCACAGTAATTATCCGGTCGGATATGTATTTCTCGAAGTGTACTTGCACATAATAATAGGTTCTTTGATGTGTTAAAGCTTGCTGTAGACATTTCTTGCATCATTCTATGTGCTACAACACTGTTATTGTTATCGAAAAATTCGTTAACACTAAACACTCACGATTCATTATCGTGTTTATTTTCTGAACACTTCTCATTCATCCAAACCAATCATGGAAAACCTAATTTTCGCACACTTAGCAACCAATGACGTCATACCACTAATCGTGTTAGAATTGCTAAAACCTGGTTCATTTGCTAAAATTTGTCTCAAAATAACTTGAAACTAGGAAAAATTTATTGTTTGCAAATGACAACATAAACAGCTGATCACGATTTCCAACTGGTGTCTGTTAAAAGTGAGTTTTGTAGTGTCAACTTGTTAATCAATGGTGTCAGTGAACGTCGCGATAACGGTTTCGCTCCAACTAGAACAATTGAATGGCGGTTCGTCTCCTGAATGCGAGCATTGTTTATACTATTGGTAACAGTTAAATGATTGTTGGTTGGTATACGTGAGTATTTTTCAACAAACTTCGTGGGTATTATCCTTTTTTTGTACTTAACCTAACTTTAATTTGTTTAGTTACAATTTTCCTTTTGTTAGTAAAAGAGTTTTTGCATAAAATGGATCACGGTCCTGAATACTTTAGCGATGAATATGACGATATGGATGGCTTTCTCTCTGTATGTATTCACAAGATAAACTATTCGATTTTAATACTATTAATTCTCTGCAGGACCATTCATCAGACTCAATTTACTTAGGCAATGAAGGACGTATTCCAGAAGTTACCATCGAACAGAGACTTCGCAATTTATTCTTTTATATTATGAACGGAAATATTGTAGGAGTTTGTGAATCATTCGACTCTGGTTTGTACTGTGAATATTGATGTGATTAACAGCAAATCAGTTTAAAAAGAATACCATATTTAAAGAATATCATGTTAAACAGATTAGACATTAAACTTCATATATTTTATGTCAAAACTCGAATTAAGTGTTTTTACGTTTCCACGACGTTAATTAGCAAATCGTACCTAACAATAAATTACAGGTTTACTTATATTCAACACTTCCTTTTAAACTGTTAATTTCTAAATTGCTGTACAATACTATTAAATCAATTTAACACTTAGTTCAACACATTAGTTATTCCAAGCATATCACGAATCTTTTTAAATCGTGTATATGGTAATGGTTTGCTCATAATATCGGCAAGTTGCAGTTCACTTCTAACGTGTTCAACACTTAATATTCCTTCATTGTACTTTTCCCTTACGAAGTAATATCTTACTTCGATGTGATTCGAGCATTTGTGAAACTCTGCGTTTTCTGTAAGCTTTATCGCACTTGCATTGTTAATTTGTAGTGTCGGAATTTCTTTTACATTTGTAATGTTAGAAAATAACCGTTGCAACCAAATTACCTCCTTTGCACCCTCACTTGCAGCTACATATTCTGCTTCGGTTGTCAATAATACGATGCACTTTTGCTTTTAGCTCATCCATGTGATTGGTGCACCTGCCTATAAATGCACAACACCAGTTCTTGAGTGACGTCTTATTATATCTCCTGCAAAATCAGCATCAGTATATGCTTTGATTTCCTTTTCAGGGTAATAGTTTTTATATAACAGCTCATATTCTATAGTTCCTCGCAGGTACCTAAAAATTCTTTTTACATCACACCAATCCGAAACCTTTGCATCATCAAGATTTTCTGATACCATACTAACTGCATAGGATATGTCTGGCCGTGTAGCTACCACTAAATACATCAATGATCCGACAGCTTGTCTTCAACAATTTTATCACTGTCCTGACCACAGGGAGTACACACCGGATTTGAATCAGCCATACCAAATTTCCCCAAAATCCTTTTCGTATAAACCTTTTATCCATCAAAAACTGACCCATTATATTGTCGTGTAATCTGCATTCCAAGAAACCAGTCTAGAGAACCTATAGTGATTTTAAATTCGTTTTCCAATTCACTTAAAAAATGTTTATATGTTCCAGCCACAAGACCATCATATATGTAAATTGCAACAAGTAGTTTATAATCATCCTTTACACATACAAATAATAACGGGTCTGCATCATTTAGTGTAAAACCTTTGTTACATATGAACGTCACAAAACGTTTATTCCGCCAACGTTGTACTTGCTTAAGGCCATACAAGCTGTGATTTAGTTTGCACACTCTCCTTGTACCATCATCATATCCTTCAGGCTGCTTCATGTAAAACTTCTTCTTGTAGTTTGCCATATAAAATAGCTGTGCTCACATCAAACTGGGCAAGCTGAAGATTTTCTGTAACTGCTACACCCAAAAGCATCCTGACTGTGTCAAAACATGCTACAGGACTGAATGTGTTTCATCATAATCAATACCACTCTTTTGTGAAAAACCTTTAGCCGCCAATCTTGCCTTAAACCAACCTACACTATCATCAGTTTTTGTTTTAATGTGCAAGACCTATCGATTACCAATTATTTTCTTGTCGGATGGTAGATCCACAAGCTGCCACGTGTCATTTATTATTAGAGTTCGGGAAATATTTTGAGAAAATTTTATAAATGCATATGCATTTATTAAAAGTGCATATTTTGAGCGATTTTCGGAATGAAATCGCAAAATTAATTTTAATTGTAGTTATTGCTCTGTGAGCAGGTAAACTAAGTACATCCTGCTAAGCGATCAGCCAGATGCCCCCGTAAAAGTAATATTATGGGTTGTTGCCGGAGGCTTAATAAAGGAATTTTCGTAATTTGTATTATTAAAATCGTCCTTGATTTTTATGAAGGGAAATCTAATTGATTTTAGCCAATAAAATTATTTGCTGCCAGCCCCATTTAAATTTAAGATTCGAAGAAAAAAACTTGCATTTACTTTATTTAGTTTTATTCCAATTTTCTTCACTGAAGTGTTTATCAGAAGTGTGTGAAAATTCCAAAACAAGTGGATTAATAATAAAACCGATTTTAAAATCATTGATGACAACCATATTTTTTGCACAGTTTGCAACAAAAAGGTAAGTCTTATTATCTCTAATTGTTTTACTTTTCAAAAATATATTTTAAATTCCCATATTTTCAATCAAAAAATTAGACTATTTAATAAAAAGTGAAATTAAAATTTTTATAATGAAAACTTACAATCCAAACTTTTTAAAGTTCTAAACTTTTTTTTTAAATAACCAAATAATATATTAACTATTGAGATTCAAGAATTTTAATATGTACCTACATATTCAATTTTATTATTGAAAGTAGTACACTTTTTAACTTTTTTGCAACATTCTGTAAACTTTTTTATTCTTCATAGGTTGTATGTGAAAAGAAATTTCAAGCTCATCAACACTTGAATACCGCTACACATAGAACTCGTAAAGAAAAAAAAAGGTCTCCAGATATGGTTCAGCAATTCATCACTACAAACCAAACCAAGGTTTGAGGGCAACAAAATTTTAATCAGGATTTATGCAGTTTACTGGTAACAATGTTTTACAAAGTATTCCAAAGAAGATATTCACGTGCCTTCTGCCACAACTTTACTACAAAAAAAATATGTTGACTCCAACTATCAATCTACTGTTGAAGCGATTAAAACTGCCATTGGGAATAATCCAATTTAGAGATCTGTTGACGAGACGACCTATGTTAAAGGATGGTACATTGCAAATTTGATTATTGGAAGTTTAAGTGGTAGTACCGGATATGTACTATCTGTTAAGGAGTTGCAAAAAACCAATAATTTAACTATATTTAGATTTGTAAACGAACCTCTTACTAATTTGTTTTTACCTGAACCGATACCAACAGAAAAAATTTTGTTAATGTTAAGCGATGCTGCACCATATATGATACGAGTAGGACAAAATTTAAAAATATTTTTTTCAAACCTGATACACGTAACTTGTTTGGCACATGGTTTAAATCGAGTGGCTGAACTTGTAAGGACAGAATTCCTAGTTGTAAATACTCTTGTATCAAACATAAAAAGTATTCTTAAAAGCCCCTGTTAGAGTACAAGCGTATAAGGAACATTTACCTAATGTGCCTTTACCACCGGAACCTGTAATTACTAGGTGGGGAACATGGTTAAATTGTGTCGATTTCAGTACAGATAATTTTTAGGGAATTAAAGATGTAATTTGCAGTTTAGACGTAGATAGTTCTATTGCTATAAGAAAATGTGTAGATGTTTTTAAGAATCCATTATTAAAATGCCACTTGGCACATATCCAAACAAATTTTGTTCATATTGCTTCTTCAATTACTAAATTAGAAGAACGTAATATTTCACTGGACCAAAGCATTGAAATCATTAACTGAGTTGACAATAACATTAAACATCTTGGAAAAAATAATAAAATTTTTATGAAAAATTTTCCAGCGTGTTAAAAAGAAATGAAGGTTATCAAACACTTGCACATATAAATAGTATTATTAAAGGGAATTTTTGTGGTGATGATAAATTTAATTTACAGTTAGAACCCTCTTTAATTAATAAATTTAAATTTGCCCCATTGACGTCTTGTGAAGTCGTCTACAAATTAGTGTTAACAGATAGACGGCAAAGTTTTACTTTAGACAACTTAGAAAAACACTTAATAGTATATTGTTTTAACAGAAATAAATAATGGTAATATAATAATGGGTTATAATTTAAAATATAGTAATTATTATTTATTAATAAATAAATAAAATAATTTCTTATACTCATGTTTTGTGTATTTTTTGTATATGTAGTTCTCACAATAAATAATATACAGGGTGAGTCACGACTGACGCGACGGAGTTTTAAGAGAAAACTAGATATATATTTTTATTTTTGTGGCTGTGACATTGTGTAGGTCTATTAAGGCTACATTTTTAAAATAATTTCAAATATACAGGATGCTTCAAAAAAAGTAGCATATCAAAGTTATGTTTTTTTAAATGGAATGCCCTATATTTTATCACATTTTTGAATTAAGTATGAAAAATAAAATAGACTTTCGTTTGGGTTCCGTATACCTAAATACAGAGCGTTTCTATTTATTTTGATTTTTTTGAAATTACAAGGTTTTGGTAAAAAAAATTAATTGTTACCAAACGAAACTAATTCTGTCAAAACTCCTTCAGGATCTCGAAAATAGACTGTTTCGTTGATTTATTTGGCAATTTAATTATGAAAAATACTATACCTGGTGTTCAGATTTTTCGGTTGTATTATTAATACATTCAAACTATAATATTTTCCTTATCTCAAATAGAACACCCTGTATATTTTAGATCTGTCATATGACCAATTCAATGATCTTCCAAAAAGTAGTAAGGTATTATATACCTAAACCTTCACGTTTCAAAGTTATTGAGGTAATTTTGAAATTTAAGGTTTTTTTTATGGGACTTACAGGACGTAAATATTTTTACAAATAATGTTTCTCAATCATTTTTTGAATCGAGTTATTAGCTAAGATATTTCTTATTTTGTCTGTATGTGTACACATGTTTCAAGTTAGTATGCAGTCATTTTTAATTAAAGTATTACTTATGAAAATATGTATATTGTAATGCCAAAAAACGATGCTATCAAGCCACCACTGTGTGGTGAATAGCAAACAGTTATTTTAAGTTAAAATGGTTTATTCGAAGCAAGAAAAAAATTATATGATTTTAACTATTGGTGAATGTTATGGAAATTGTTTATTGGCTTCAAGAGTCTACGCAGCAAAATACCCCAACCGCATTCATCCAAATAAAAAAGTACTAGAGAGATTGTTGCAAACGTTTCGTGGGACAGGAAGTGTTGCTTACCAAAAACAGGAAAAATCAAAAGTGGTTACCAATAACGAAAATAACGAATTTTTGGTATTAGGTTCCGTGGTTGATAATCCAAATACCAGTACTAGAATAATTGCGCGAGAAACAGGCATTAGTAAATCAAGTGTCTCCAGAATTTTAAGGAAACACAAATACCACTCATATATTCAACCATGATCACCAGAATCGATGGAGCATTAATGTGTATGGTGGAACAATTGGCGATGAAGTTATTGGTCCATATTTCTTCGACGGTGCTTTAAATGGTCGCAGATTCTTAAATCTTAAAAAAAAATGACTTTTGGTTACCTTTATTTGAAAATATTCCAGTCCGCATCAGACAAAAAATATGATTACAGTTAGATAGTGCCCCTGCACATTTTTCACGACGTGTAAGGGAATATTTAGACTGAAAATTTCATAACAAATGGATCGGAAGAGGTGACCCAATTACCTCGCCTCCTAGATCTCTAGACCTCACTCCGATGGATTTCTTTTATGGGGATATATTAAAAATTTATTCATGCTACTCCTCCTACTACTGCAGAAGACATGATAGACCGAATTAAAAATGCATTTGGAACCGTCACTCCTGTTATGTTGCAAAATGTAAGACGTTCGCTTGAAAAGAGAACTCTGCATTGAAAAAAAAAGTTATAGTAGTTATGTTAAATTGTTAAGAATAATATTCGTGATATTGTTAAATATTGTTGAATAACTTTGAAACGTGAAGGTTTAGGTATAGGATACCTTAGTACTTTTTGGAAGATTATTGAATTGGTCAAATGACAAATCTAAAATATACAGGGTATTCCATTTGGAATACGGAAGATATTATGGTTTGAATGTATTAATAATACAACGGGAAAATCTGAACACCCAGTATAGTATTTTTCGCAATTAATGCCAAATAAATAAACGAAACAGTCTATTTTCGAGATCCTGAAGTAGTTTTGACAAAATTAGTTTCGTTTGGTAACAATTAATTTTTTTTCAAAACCTTGCAATTTAAGAAAAATCAAAATAAATCAAAGCGCTCTGTATTTAGGTATAGGGAACCCTAACGAAAGTCTATCTTATTTTTCAGAATAAATTTAAAAATGTGATAAAAATATAGGGCATTCCATTAAAAAAAACGTGACTTTGATGTCACTATTTTTTGAAGCACCCTGTACATTTGAAATTATTTTAAAAATGTAGCCTTAATGGACCTGCACAATGTCCCAGCCACAAGAATAAAAAAATATATCTAGTTTTCTCTTAAAACTCTGTTGCATCAGTCGTGACTCTCCCTGTACTACAACTATAAGATAAAATGAGTATTTATTTTGTTGTTTTATTATGTATACTAAAATGCATAAAAGCATACTTTAGTGCTTATTTTGACTGTTTCTGGTGCATATTTGTATGCATATTTTAGGGTTTTTTCAGTGCAACTTTATTATTAATGAATTCATATCATCATCCATTGCATGTTTCCATTCCTTTGCATTTTCTGAACTAACTGCTGCACTTTATCAGACACAAAGTGTTCCGCAAAGAAAGAGTAATCATTTAAATAAAGAGGTTTCGAACTGTTCGTTGACTTGAAGTCTTGACAACATTGGATACTTCACTTCAGGTACTTCCTCTAGAACCAAAGTTTGGGTGGCTTCTGGTTTTTGAGATTGTATATGTTCTTGTACACCCAAACATTGAGTTAAGGAGTTCTCTTTTGTTATTGTTAACTGTACCTTTTGCAAAGTTTCCTTACGTTTAAAAACAACATCGCAACTTGTAACTTCTTTGTTCTGTTTCTCAAGGCATACACAAAAACCATCTCTTTCACCATAATAACCGACTAAATGTCCAATAACACTTTTACTATCCCACTTTCTTCCATTCTGCTTGGGTACATGAACAAAACACTTTGTTCCAAATACTCTTAGGTGAATAATATTATGATATCCTTTCTAAACCACAATTCAAACGGTGTTTCTGCATTGGTTGGGCCCGATCGATTTAATACATATGCTGCTGTATTCACAGCTTCAGTCCACAGCTATATAGGATCTTTTGCAAGTATGATTGACCTTGAACTTTTGACCAAAGTGCAATTTTCCCTTTCAGCTACACCATTCTGTTGCGGGGTGTAAGGCATTACAATAAGACTATCACTGCAAAATAGATTTTACTTCTCTATTATCAAATTCCTTTTCACCATGACAAAGAATTGTATGTCCATTAACAGTAGTTTTATTCAAATATACTTGCACATAGTTTGTAACTTCCGATTTTTCTTTGAGAAAGAATACATGTCTGCATTTAGAAAAATCTTCTTTGAAGCAAACGAAGTACTTTGCTCCTCCAACAGATTGTTCCTGGATCGGACCACAAACATCTGCATGAATTACTTCTCCTGAAGCATCAGGCCTATTTGTACCTACACCAAAACTTCTTTGATGCTGTTTCCCAAACATGCATCCTTCGAAAAATTCAGAATCAACAGCAACATCAACTCCATGCTTTTTTAGCACCTTTTTGACATGCTGTTTGTTTTGGTGACATAGACGTTCATGTCGCAACTGAAGAATTTCCTTTTGTGAAGCAATGTAAACTTCAGCTGCTACATGTGGGATAATGACTCGCATTTCTAACACATATAAGTTGCTTAGAATCCAAAACCTTCGGCTATTGTTTGTCCTATTGAAAATAAGTTTTTATTCATTTTTAGCACATACCAGACGTTAGTCAGATGATTTACTTCCCACTTATTACTCATTAACATTTCAACGTTTATTATGCCACAACCGTATGTCAAAATGACATCCAACAAACACTTGCTTCGATATCACATACTCTTCATACATAATGAAATATTCGTTATTCTTTGTCATATGCGCAGAAGCCCCAGAATCTGCTAAGCATAAGTGTGACTCATTGACACCAGGAACCGTGGAAATATATGCACATCCTTTTGGATTTAATTTATCTGCCGAACTTGAGGATGAATGACCACTTACACCTTCTGCTTCTTTTTCTTTTAATGGACATTCCTTTGCAAAATGGCCAACTTTATAGCACTTAAAACATTTCTTTTTACTTCTTCCTGACTTTGCCTTTTTACCTTTGTAAGATTTTGCTACAAGTACAACTGGTTCGTATTGTTGAGGCAACCGCATTTCTATAAGTCGCAATCGTTCCGTTAGTTTATTGACGTTTCTCTCTTCTAGTGGAACTGATTCCCAAACACTTTTGAACTTGAAGTGTTTTTGCGTTTCCAAGACATTAATTAGCAAATCGTACCTAACAATAAATTGCTAGTTTACTTATATTCAACAAATACTTAATACTGTTATTCTATTTTCTGTTTAGGTATAGACATTAATGCTGTTTTACAAGATCGTTGGACACCTATTGTCTTAGCTGCATCAGTTGGGAACCAAGAAATAGTGCATGAATTAATTATTCGTGGCGCCAATGTAAATGAACATAGAGGTAACCATGCAATAAGTAAAATTAGCATAACTTTATATTTTATAGATCATTGTACTGCTCTTATGTCAGTATGTAAATGCCCTGACTCAACTTCCCCATTAGAAAAATCTTACGAAATAGCTCTTGAATTAATTGAAAATGGTGCTAACGTTAATGCTACAACACGTAAAAGAGAAACTGCATTAATGTTTGCTGCAAGTACAGGTAATGTCAAAATCTTGGAAAAACTTCTTGCATACTGTGATATATCTGCCGAAGATAATCGAGGATGGAATGTAATAATCATTAATCTAAAATTAATTACTAATATTTTCATTATAGTCGTTATTTTGGGCTGTAGATACTAATAGAATTGAAATTGTTCAAATACTATTAAATGCAGGACTGAATTCTGAAAAACAGGACTTGTGTGGGAATACTGTTTTACAATATGCCAAAATGCATGAGTATGAGGATATCATCAATCTCTTGTCAACTCATAATGAAGATTCATGGAATGTTACACTCAAAACCAATTATGATTTTGAAGAAATGTTTGCTGATTCTAGCAGGTTGTGTTATTATATTTTGAATATAGAAATAATTTTTCTTTAAGACCACAGTTTTTACAAGACATCTTCGGGATATTGTACGGAATGCGATGTGAAAATTTACAGAGAATATTTATGAAAACGGAATTACTTCATTTCCTATCATTGAATGATGATTTGTTAACAAAATTGGTGTAAATTTACCATACCAACGTAAACGCATACTAGTAGGATTACATAAATTTCACAAACATTTGTTTAAACAAAAATCTATACCAATTGTTCCAAAAGGGACAGTTTACACTTCTGTTGATGTTTCTCATGTTTTATTAGCTTTAATACGTCATTTAACTGTAATGGAAGCAAGCTTATTGTATATTTTACAATCTAATGTGTGTATTAAAGATCACTTCACTGATAATGTATGTAGCATAAAGGCAAAGTTAAACAAGTTAAAGAAAACTGTGAAAATTCTTGATTCTCGTACACAAGAAGTAAGTAGTTCTACGTATGTTAATTAAATATTTTGGATATTCGAATTTTAGTGGGATATTAGTAACAAACCAGCAGATCTCATAATATGGTCCAGAACATGGCCTAAGTGGATTAAGAAATGTGTTACTTTTAGTGTCATTTCCATGAGTGGTATTTTTGTTATAAATAAATTACGTAACAGTTTATAAATTTTTTTTACTTATAAATAAAATATTTTTTCAAGTTTTTTTAAATCTAATTATGTCAGTGGAATATTATAAAAACCTGACTTTCGATAAAAGATACTACTCCATTTGTTTATGAAAAATCCATATTCCTATCAATATGAAGGCATCCGTAAAACCGCAATATGACGGCCAGAAATGTATATTTTATGTACAGATATAACGTATGAGATGACCGTATATTGCACTACATGTGATTGTGACGGCCCACACCATTGCCAAATCGAATCACGTCTATCGCTCATTACTCATTGATTATTAAATAGCAATGACATTAGGTTTTCATAATATTTGGATTGCAGTGGCAACCGTTTAATACATAACATATGATTACACAAATTTTCTAGACATGTTAACTGATTTAGTTCTAATTTTGTACATAATTGTAGTATTATTGAATACATATTCAAGTCGGTGTCAAGGTCAAAAGTAATAGAGCCAGATTTTATCAGTACAATGTGACGATTTCTTAATGATTTATATATGAGTTTACCTATTAAGCCGTACACTTTAGCAGAAGCTTATTATTTTTTACCCTAATTTTCTTATTTGCTCCGTTTTCTTGTTACTACTACAACTTTTGATGGAATTGAAATGCAAGGCTGAATTTTCACAATAAATTCACACAAAATAAAGCTTGGGATTGTTTACCAGCCAGATCCCCACCAGATAAACATTGAAGATATTGTCAAAAAGGTCACTAAGCAATATCCTTAGTACCTTGGTAACAATATGTGATATGACAAAACTTTATTAGAATAAGTTGTAGAGTAGAACGATATAAGAAACTTTTATTAAACACTTTTTTTCTTTAAAGATTTCGTTTTCCCTAAATCTCCAAGAAAAGAAAATTTCAAAAAACAACTTTCTTATCTGTGGAAACATTTATACACCAATTTTGTTGAGGTGTCTGCAAAATGGAGTCACTTGGTGACTAAGAGCTAAATTTTACGTCGCAAGAATGTTTGTCAAAGTTTGGCCTAAATGGTGGCCAAAGTTAATATTTATACACCAATTTTTTTGAATTCGTGGCAAAATGGATCCACTCAATGACAAACGAGCTAAATTGCGTGCCCTATGGGTGTTTTTTTAAATTTAGGACTAAATTTTACCGAAAATTTATATTTATATACCAATTTCGTTGTGAACCTGGCAAAATTGATTTCTTCGATGGCCAAGAACCAAATTCTTTAGTTCATGAGTGTTAGTCAGCACATGGGTAGAACGTTGGCCAAAATCAATATTTACACACCAATTTAGTTGGTGTCGCGGCAAAATTGAATTCCTCGATGGGGAGAACCCAAATTTTGTGTTCCATGAACATTGGTCAGCATTCGGGCCAAATTCTGCCCAAGAGATATATTTATACAACAACTTCATTGGGGTCGCGACAAAATGGATTTACTCGATGACCACGATCCAAATTATGTACGCATAGCTATTGATCAACAATCCCAAAATCTATATTTACACACTAATTTCCATCAAGGGAAGTTTAGATTTGTATAAACCCTTAAAAAACCCAAAAAGCTAATACAGTACAATCTCACTAATCCGGCACTTCACTAGACCGACACGTCCAATAATCCGCACCCTAGCGCCTCCTTTGCTTCCCCCACTCACGCATAGCGCGTAAGCGGTAGTATGCGCTCTCAGTCGTCGTCGAGCATTTAACGGATAACCTCAAAACCTATCACGTGCGCGTGCTTACATATTTACCCGCTGTTTTCAAGTGATAATAGTTTAATTGAAAATGTCTAGTAAACGAAAACACAAGACTCTAGCTTTGAAAGATAAAGTGGACATTTTAAAGAAGTTAGATCGAGGAGAAAACATGTCAAAATTGGCGAAAGAATATGAAATTGGGCGTGCTACTATACATTATCTCAAGAAAAACAAACAAAAGATAGTAGACCGCGTGAAGACAATGGAATCTGGTCCAGGACAGCGCAAAACATTAAGATTTGGTGACTGTCCGAAGATGGAAAGCGCTCTCTATTCGTGGTTTTTACATCAACGGTCTAAACACACGCCTGTATCTGGAGATATTCTAAAAGCGAAGGCGATAGAATTTTATAAAAAGATTACAAAAAAAGATGATTTTCGTGCTAGTGATGGCTGGTTGGATAAATTTAAAAAGCGATTTGGTATCCGCCTGTTAATCATATCGGGTGAAAAATTGTCAAGCGACGAATCTGCAGTGCAACCGTTTATTCAACGGTTTAAAGACAAAGTAGAGGAGCTGGGACTTTTTCCTGACCAAATGTATAATGCAGACGAGAGTGGTTTGTTCTGGAGACTGTTACCTAATAAAACATTTGTATCTTCTACAGAAGCGAACGCACCCGGTCGTAATGTGAGTAAAGAAAGAATAACATTTATGCTGTGTTCAAATGCTACAGGAACACACAAATTGGATTTGTTAGTGATTGGTAAAGCTAAAAATCCCAGGGCATTCAAGAACGTTTGCCTGCCAGTCTGCTGCAAGAACCACTTAAAAAGTTGGGTCACGAGAGAGGTATTTAGTGAATGGTTCCATAAAGACTTTATCCCAGAGGTGAAAAAGTTTATGACAAGATCCAACTTGCCCATAAAAGCTTTACTTGTGCTTGACAATGCTCCAGGCCACCCAAATGAACAAGAACTTAGATCAAGTGATGGGAATATCCAAACCATCTTCTTACCACCAAACTGCACACCTTTTTGCAGCCGATGGATCAAAATGTTATTCAGAAAGTAAAGTCCTTGTATAAAAATAAATTGCTCATCAATATTGTTTCTAAAGATAGTGGTGTAACGCAGAGTCTAAAAGAACTGAATTTGAAGGATGTTGTATTCTCTCTCGCTCACGCATGGAACTCTGTTTCACCTGGCTTAATTCAATCATCATGGAAAAAGCTATGGCCTACAATGAATGCTATATCACAGGAAACAGAAGAATGGGATCCTGAAGATAATCTATCTATTGCCGATTGGTTGCAAAATTTATTAAAAAGAGGAATCGAGACAAATGAAGAAAATTTAAATTCTTGGTTTGAAGGGTTTGAAGAACCAGAACAAATTATAACAGATGAAGAAATATGTGAAGCAGTTCAAGAAGAAGAAAGCCTTGTAGAAATATTGGAGCCAACAACTACTGCAACTGTAAAAGTAAAACCAGATACAGCATTAAATTGTTTCAATACCTGCATAACATGGGCTGAAGACAACGGAGTATCTGCTAAAGATATTATAATTCTTAAAAACTTGAGAGAAAAGGTTTTTATACAAACGATACAAGCTGCACAAAAACAGACCTTAATCAAGGATTATTTTAAAACTATGTGATTAATTATATGTAGTTGTGAGATATGATTGTTACCTACTGTTATAAAAAAAATGTTTACAACACTAATATACATGTACCTACATGACATACAATATACATAATATTTTCTTTGTGAATTGATTTATTTTATTTACTGTGATTTTTCTATATAATCCAATAATCCGAACATTCCAATAATCCGACACCCTCTAGTTTTTAATAGTGCCGGATTAGTGAGATTGTACTGTATATATATATATATATATATATATATATATATATATATATATATATATATATATACATATATATTGTAGCGTCCCCCAGGTACCCTATCTTGAAAAGTGTAATTTGAAATAATGTAAATTCAAGAACAAAACAATTGCTAATTGATTTATCTTGACTTTACTAACAATTTTACTCAATTAATTGCTTGCCTTACTTTGACTTTCCTGGCAATAATTAAAACATTAGAATTTTTTTTACAAGTCTGATATTTAATTACTCGCAAACCTCAAATCTGATCAAAGAACTGGCCGTCTTGTGGTAGGTACGCCGTGCTACTTGAATTAGATAGGCTGCATAAGGTAAGTGTTGAAACATGTGGGGCAGGTAAAAAAGTGAAACTACTCAAATTAAAATTAACGAGCTTTGCGCAATGGTAGTTCAGCCCGTTAATGTACTATTGTGGGAAAGAACCACCAATAAAACCCACTTTATTCATAAATAAGTAATTGAACAAGTACATTAATAAATCAAATACCAAAAAAAAAAACCAATGAAAGGGTTAAATATATATAGCAACGCCATTAAATCAGATTAAAGTGCGTACAAAATTATAACATTAAGAGAAACATAAATAAAAAACAGTTTAGTTACACATAGACATAAAAAGAACCATGTAGTCACACCCGCAATTGTGTCATAAATAATCAGAATAAAAATCGTAATACCAAACGTGTCCCTTTAAAACCTGTCATGCCGTCTTTAAGTAAATAATCACATAAAACAATAAGGCAAATTACGATACATATTAAATACAACAGTAAAATTGCACAGGTGATAATAAGGTAAAGGCAAGGACAAAAGAAAATAGACAAAGAATTCACATGTACACAATTGTTTAGTGACTACTAAAGTACAAAATACATACGTAAAATTACAATAAAATACATATAAAGAGAAATTAGTTCGCAGGAAAACAATGTTACTTAACAAACTGACACAAAAAAACTCATTAAACAAAGCCTTACAAAGGTAAGTTGTAAATAAATCATAACATCGTGTCCGATGCACAAGTTTGAGTGCGTTAGGAAAATACAGTGACCGTTTCTCAGGTTACACATTCATCTATACACCAATAAAAACAATAAAAATAAAATTCGAGGTGTTAAGGGTCATCTGGAACCGGAAGTATGTAACCACTTGGCAATTGCCCATTACAATTAGTAACCAAGGATTATCCTGTACCCGTTCTCCAGGCCCACCTCTATGCAAATATACATATAAACAACAATGCTAATTCACACAAATACAAGAGTGAGGGAGCCCTGTACTGTCTTTTATTTGACAGATTTCAGCTTAATGAGTCTGCGTGCGAATGAGATACCTTTGCAAGGCAACGCTCGATTTTTAATACGTTATATAGGCTTGTAGAATTATTTGCTGCCAGCCTTAATTTATATAAAAATACCTACTTACACTTGAATATATATATATATATATATATATATATATATATATATATATATATATATATATATATTCATACCTTTAATTGATCACAGACACAAGTCGTTAACATACGCGGTTTAACTTCAAAAACTGTTATGTATAGATTAATATTTGAAAAACACATTAAAACTAACACCCGTTGGTTAATTCAAAAGAAAATGAATACGCAATAAATACTTTAAAGACAAACTGTTTACAATGAAGGTATTTAATTTACCCAATCCATCTGGCTCCGTCGACACTCTTAACTGTAACTAAGTTTTCCCTCGATTTCAAACCAACTATTTACTCCCGCAATCAACCCCCATTTTTCAAAAGTAATAAAAAACAAAAAAAAATTATGTTGTAACAGTTTCATATTAATTATTGAACGACAGTTTAATTTTAAAAATATGCATTCGTCCGTAACAAGCGTTACATTTTATTAGACCCTCAAGTTTCAACGTACCAAACAAAGACGTCTTTGATTGCAGTGTGTACCGACGTAATTAACTACAAACTACTGACATTTTTACATCAAGAATGCGCGCATAAGAATTTTCAATGATTCGTGACGCCCCTTCAGTAAAGCAGCTTCTAAGCGTACACCTGCTAGTCAAACCTCAAACACATGTTTTTCAACCCTTAGCCAAATATTAGTTACAGAAATAAAATATCCCGAAAACTATGCTCAAATAACGACTCAATAGTTAACAAAATATGTTAAACCCCATTAATTAACTTTCCTATCCCGGTAATAATTTTGATTTTAAAAAAAATGTTTGCTGCAATAATAAAATTTTCGCGGTCCGCTATCTACAATATATATATATATATATATATATATATATATATATATATATATATATATATATATATATATATTCATACCTTTAATTGATCACAGACACAAGTCGTTAACATACGCGGTTTAACTTCAAAAACTGTTATTTATAGATTAATATTTGAAAAACACATTAAAACTAACACCCGTTGGCTAATTCAAAAGAAAATGAATACGCAATACAGTGCGTTCAATATAATCGGACGCACTCAATAACGCTTTTATATTGAGTTTCACAAGAAAGTGTTCAAATAGGTTTTTATTCATTTACAAATACTCTATTAAGTGCTTGGTTTAGATAATTTTTCAAGTTTCCGGTTTGGCCGGAAGCGCACATAATTATATTTTTTTAAATCACACTATATATTTTTGCATTTTTGCATTGCTTATTTTTTTCTCAATACATACGTATAAAATTTTTATAGCGTTTTATAAAAAAAAATTAGAGAAAAATGCCATCGAAAGTTTTTCAATTTTATTATATGGTTAGAAAAATTAAACAAAATCAGTTATAATTAGCGAATAAATTGTTCAAAGTTACCACCATTCTGTTCTAGACATGCTTCTAATCGTCGCCTGAGTTCATGGTTAGTTACTTTTTTGATTTGCTGTGTAGTTAAATTAACACATGCAGCTGTAATTTTATTCTTTAAGTCTATAACATTTAAAGGTGGATCGGCATACACCACTGTTTTTAAATGACCCCACAAGAAAAAGTCTAACGTTAGTTCCTATCCATCGTTCATTGAACGTTTGGTTAAGATATTCTTTTACTATCAACGCGTTGTGAGCTGGAGCTCCATCTTGATGGAAATACAATTGTTGTCGCAGAAGCAGAGAAAACTTATCGAACATTGTTGGTAGCACGTTATCTAAAAATTCAAGATACCTATTGGCGTTTAGATTACCATCATAGAAATAAGGCCCTAGTAATTGGTTTCCAATTAAACCGCATCAAACATTAGCACCTCATACGGTTTGATGGTTAGTTTCCATTGACCAATGAGGATTTTCGTCAGACCAATAACGATTGTTTTGTTTATTAATAACTCCATTATTTGTAAACTTGGATTCATCTGTCCATAAAATATGATCTAAAAATAATGGATTGTGATCACATTGCTCAACTATCCATGCAATCAAAGTTAATCTCCGATCAAAGTCTTGAGGCCGCAAGTGTTGAACCAAATCGACTTTATACGGAAGCACTTTGAATTTTTTTAATGTCCTGTGAATTGAGCCAACTGATACACCTACTTCTTGCTAATATGTCTAATAGATGACCGTGGATTTACTCTAAAATAACCCAATATTTGTACTTCAATATCTTCGATCAAAACATTTCTTTGTTCTAAATTCTGATAATTTACTCCTGGTAATGTTCCACGCATTCTAAGCGATTGTTCAATTTTTCTTATGTAACTTTCGGAAGGATGGTATCTATTGGGATATCTTTGTGCGTATAATTCTACCGCTCGTCGAGAATTACGTTTACATTCACCGAAAATTAACAACAGGTCAACTTTTTCACTGTTATTCATTTTAAACAATTATTTCGATTGAAATCAAATTAAACATTTATCTGATTGTCAATTGCAATAAACGAAAAAACAATTGCGATGCGATTTTGTTGACGTACGCTGCCTACGGTTTTGTTTGATTCTTCTAATCGTAGAATAAGATTGAAAAACTTTCGATGGCATTTTTCTCTAATTTTTTTTTATAAAACCCTATAAGAATTTTATACGTATGTATTGAGAAAAAAATAAGCAATGCAAAAATATATATACAGTGCGATTTAAAAAAATAAAATTATGTGCGCTTCTGGTCAAACCGGAAGCTTAAAAAATTATCTAAACCAAGCACTTAATAGAGTATTTGTAAATGAATAAAAAACTATTTAAACACTTTCTTGTGAAACTCAATACAAAAGAGTTATTGTGTGCGTCCGATTATATTGAACGCACTATATATATATATATATATATATATATATATATATATATATATATATATATATATATATATATATATATATATCTTTCGTTGTGATCATCTTACAATGTCAATAACGTACCTTAGGCTAACGTTGTCAATCGTTTTAAAACAAGTTTAGCTGATTTCCAAACACTAAGGTAAAAGTAATAAACTCTGAAATAAATTAATATATTTTTTACGATCGAGCATTTTTGTTTATTTACAATATTTGTTTCCAACACATTATACAGTGTGTTTATTTTCCACAAACCACAATGAGCACTAACGAGCTACAAGCGTTGCCCTCGAGTAATTTGGTTAACGATAGCTTCACAACCCTCAAATAGATAACTCCTGAGTGGCTGTTAAACAGTCTCGAATTCCTACTGGGTTGAATAAAGAAATATCAGTCCAATCCTTTGCTGTTATACGGCGGATTGCATGAGCAGTATACGACAAGTCAGCGTCTTATCCCTACCGATTCACTGCGGTCGTTTCATCACCGATCCATCTCATCGTCAGTCTACCCTATCGCCTGGACTAGTTGATAATTGGTTGCATTTATCTAAGCATAAAAAATGGGCCAAACTTTAAATTTTGTAATACTAACTTAACTATTGTACTGTTTGGAATATCAAAATAAAAACTCAACAGATTAATAAAACAGAATACTGCAGAATACCACATTTATTTATTCAACCCATATTGAAAGAAGTGAAATAACAAAACAAATACAAACCTACTTATCAAAATTCCTTTACCACTATTAGGTTATGTGTAGCATATCTTTATAATTTCTTCGTGGCCAGTTTGATCCGATAATCAATCCGTTCGTCCGTGATTATTGAAAAACGAATCAACCATTTATGGTTTGCTAATTGACCTCGACACAGCTCATATCTAACAAAGTGGGGTTAAAATCAATGCACTTGTCTGCAGTTACAGAACAATGGGTTCAACTTGTTTCAAATCTGCTTTCGCTAATTGATAGCATACCCACTAAATAAATTCAGCTCTTATACAGGCCTCGATCGGGCAACTCATACTAGGTCTAAGGTCAACAAAATGTTTAACGTACACCGTACAGCAGTATGGGCGTTGTTCAAAAAACATTGTTTAATGAGATTCCAAATATGAATTTTATTGCTCTTTTGTTACAAAATAACAGACTTTAAAAGGAATATACAAAGATAATTTTTCAAAATATATTATGTACACATTTTAGAACTGGTAAACATATGCTAAGCCTCGTAAATATTTCATTCTGCCCCGATATTTGTACACACTTTCTCGATTCTTTTGTCAGCTAAGCGATATTTCTTAAATTTGGGAGGTACAAGATTTCCTGCCACTAGCTCTTCCTAATGTGTTTCAAGACCTGTTTCAATCTTTGGTAAACCAACAAACGTCTACATGACTGGATGCCGTATTCCCATTTCCGCCTGTAAACGTCGAAGTGCACCTTCAAATTGTTTAGGTATTACTTGAACAGTGCTTTCCACAGTTGATTCTTCACGACGTTTAATAGTGGTTGTAACAGCAGCAACTTCCACGCTAACTGACAAAGAGTCGCGGGAATGGAAAATAAGTTGCTCTATCACTTCTTCATTCCGAGTATGCATGTAATCGCACCGCCAAAATTTAACACTTATCCTACTTGCTCCACTTGTCAAAAACTTACAAACGTCCTCGTTAACTTAAAATTTCCACTTACACGATGTTATTTCGTACTAACGAATTAGGATGAAATGCATATCATTTTGAAAAGGATAGTTTAACCTTACTCTAATTAACCTTAACTCTCTCATACGCAATTATACTCATGATCAATACCTCATTAGCGTTTGCTTAAGATTGAAAGGAAAGTTAATGTTGGTAAGTATGCTATACTTTTGTATTAATATTAACGATCATGGATAAAAAACCGGGAACTACTTAATTTAGGAATTAAGTTCCAATGCTGAAAGGAATTCCGTCAATGTGCAGGGAGAAATAAATGAGCCACCTGCTTCTGTCATATTTGTAAGGGTATCCATATATTTTACATTAAAACTTAGTTGAATTAAAATTCTACCATCATTTATGCAAACACACAAACACACATATACAAACATACAAACACACACACACACAAACACACAAACACACAAGCACACAAACACAAACACACCAGCACACAAACACACAATCACACAAACCCACAAACACAAACCCGCAAACACAGAAACACAAGCACTCAAACACACAAACACACAAACACAAACACACAAATACACAAACACACGAACACATAAACACTCAAACACACAAACACATAAACACACAAACACACTAACACACAAACACACAAATACACAAACACACAAACACAAACACACAAACACACAAACACATAAGCACACAAACACACCAACACCCAAACACGCAAACACGCCAACTCGCCAACACGAAAACACACAAACACACACACACACACACACACACACACACACACACACACACACACAACACACACACACAGACACACACACAAACACAAAAACATACAAGCACACATACACACAAACACATAAACGCACACATACACAAACACACAAACCCAAACACGCAAACAAGCAAACACGCAAATTCCAAACACACAAATATACAGACACAAAAGCGCACACACGCACCCTCAAAGGCACGCGCACAAAGACGCACACATACACACACACACACGCATACGCACACGCACACGCACATGCACACGCACACGCACATTCACACGCACACGCGCACCCACGCGCGCACGCGCACGCACACGGGCGCACACGCGCGCACACGCGTGCATACACGCGCACACACGGGCACACGCGCGCAACCCCCCCCCGCGCACACACACGCGCGCACGCACGCACCCACATCCACACCCACACCTACACGCACACGTCCGCGCCACACCCCCCATTCCCACTGCACCCACTCCCTCCACTCCCTCACTCGCTCGCTCCCTTCCGCTCCCGCGCAAGCGCAGCCACGCACCCACACGCACGTACGCACTCACGCACGCACGCACGTACGCACACACACACACACACTCTCACACGCACACTCACACTCACACTCACACTCTCACATTCTCACATTCTCACACTCTCACACTCACACACACCACCACCACCACACCACACACACACCACACCCACACCACACACACACACACACACACACACACACACACACACACACACACACACACACACACACACACACACACACACACAACACACACACACACACACAACACACACACACACACACACACACACACACACACACACACACACACACACACACACACACACACACACACACACACACACACACACACACACACACACACACACACACACACACACACACACACACACATACACACACACACACACACACACACACACACACACACACACACACACACACACACACACACACACACACACACACACACACACACACACACACACACACCACACACACACACACACCACCACACACACGACCACACACACACACACACACACACACACACACAACACACCCACGCACGCACGCACGCACGCACGCACGCGCACGACACACACACACACACACACACACACACACACACACACACACACACAAATTAAGTCGAACGCGGTCTAGACGGTTTCCAAATGCAGAAAACTTGTAAATCCGTTAAAAACTGAAGTAGATGAATTTAAAAATAGAATTTATAGTTAACTATTTGAAAACCGAACATGAATAATAACAAATATATTCACGCTACTGATTCATAGTGTATTTACATACGCTAAATATAAAATAAGTTCTACATTTTCATTACGTTATCACAGTACATATATTTATCAATGTGTAGTATGCGTGATCTACAGGGTGTTCCTTAATGACTAATTTTTAATAATTGTTTATTTCCCAGCTTTTTACCTTCCAACCTACATATACAAATGTAGTTATAGGAGGTTATGCAATCGACTTTTTTTTCATTATCGCTAAATCGACTTATTAGCTGATTTTACAACGTTTGGCCTAGTTTCGCCAAGATCGGTCACGATGTCTGTGTGTGTGTGTGGATATATGTTAGTATCCACGATAACTCTAGAACGAAAACACCTACATACTTGAAATGTTGTATTTAAGCTTGGAGCTGATTAGATTTTTGGAGAAATTTAACGTCATGCGGCGCGGGTATTTATTAGAAGCTGTTTTTGATTTTTATCAAATATTTCTATTTGTGATAGATTATTGGTTGGTGGAATTATCCTAAAAAAATTGTTATTTAAGTTATTTCATTTCTTTTAATTTCCATTTTGTATGTTGGAAGGTTGTGTCTTGTTCCACATCAGATATTTATTATACGCGTTCATATATGAATAACCCATAACACAATCATCTCATTCGTGTGTAAGTATAGTTTCACTTAAAGTAAGGGCATGACACTTAAAACGAAGCGTTGGGTGTATGGTCGCGACCCTTTACTTAAAATCTGAAATATAATTTTAACAATACCTCAATTTTGTTAATATTTATGCGATTATATATCAGTTTAATTATAACGCGCCTTTTACAGTTACGTAAAAGCGGTTTTCTATAAATACTCTACCTATTATAAACATCCGTATTGTGTGTACAATCCCAAAATAAGATTTTCGGTGGTTTTAAACTTTTTATTAATAATATGTAACGTAATTAGCGCCATTAATATTTTCCATGATAACATAAAAATAATATATTTTACATTAAAAATTAACTTAACACAGAGAGAAATAAAATGATAACCAGGTCCCTCAAAAGTGAATTGTTTGAATGTTTCTTTTTCCGTTCGTAACTTCCATGATTGATTTAACAGTGTATGACGAGCTAAAAATATATGCGAATTAGTTACAGTCATCATATAAATAAATGCAAAGCAAAAGCATGTAAATTTCAACGAATTAAAAAAGCGGAGCGAGTAGCGGCCACGAGGTTTACTTACGACGGAAGTTTTTTTTGATAGAAAAAAAATTACGCCATCATCTTCTTAAGGAAAGCTAAAATTTGATCGACGCGTGAAAAAATTGATTCCCCCAAAAATAAATAAAATTAAATTAATATTACTTACGTTCGAATGGTATGAATCCATCTTCATCAGGTTCTTCCATGCAGTCATCCAACAATTCCTTACATTCATCATCTGTTAAACCCTCACCAAGTGATAATAAAATGTGTCCAAGTTCTGCAGCCATCATTTTACCATTTTCTTCTTTATCGTATAATTTCAAACATTCTAAGAAATCTTCGAATGTTCCTTGTTCTTTTTCTTTCTTAACTTGACTGAAAATTGGAAGAAATTCGTCTAATTTCAGTTTTTTCTCATCTAAAAGTGTAAAAATAAGAGAATTGAAAATTAAATAAAACAAAGATTACTTTTCTTCTTAGTTCCGCCTAATTTTTCAATGAGGGCTAAAGTTGGATTTTGGTTAAGGGCGCGGAGCATGTCACCTAAATTAACGGCATCACATGTGCCATTTCCTTCGAAATCATAAATAGAAAATACAAATTCAGCTCCTGTAATACAAGATACATTATATAAGACAGATATTTTTGGCACGCCGCAATACATGCAGCAATCCTTATAAGTGTACAAGTTAAAAATAGTCTTACTCATTTTCATATAATTTACATACAAGCAAATACAAAAAGTACTTACTTTCAACATCTCTGGAACTAAGGTCCGCCTAAAACACAAGAAAATAATTGTAAAAAAAAAATTAATCACAAAAAATCTTAATTAGTCGCACCATTATGTATGATGTTTCTGCAAACTTGGGTTCTTGTGCGTTGGACGAGAAGTGGGACCACGAACTTTGATGTTCAGAGCTTTTATTTAAATAGATGGCGCTTGCATCGCTTTTAAATTTACTTCAAGCTTCTCTATTTTCTGACCTAAATACAATAAAACCGTATGCCTATGCTTGAAAATAGAATGGGTAGGGATTTTCAAGTACACATTTTTGTAAGATAAGTAACTTATGCGTTATTCGCAGATCTAAATTTGGTTTGTTTGTTAAGTTTGTATAGTGTTTATGCCGTTAGTCACGGGTTCATCGTTTTTCTTCTTAATTTAATTGTTTTTTAAAGAAATATGTCATTATTGGTAACTCATATGGGGGTTGAGGGGGGAGGGGTTAGTGAAATTTTATTATATTTCACTTTGCATTCTCTTAATATCTGCACATTTTCGTGCATCGGAATTTAACAATACCTTTTAATATTTTTTCGATTAAGAACTGTTTTAATTAAAAAATAAGTAAATAAAAACAAATAAATGTGATGTACCTTAAACTTAGCCAGTCGCTATGTAGTGCTAACGCTCGATTCCATGTGCACGGATCCATACAATTTCTCAATTTATATGCAGCGTAAATAGTAAAATTAAGTTTGATTCAATTTTGAACATTTAACACTTTTACGTAGACTACTTATACGTTAAAAAATGTATATCTACTTTTGACAAACAGCCAATGAAAGAAAAGAAAAATTCAAAACTCCAGAGACAACTTTAGGGTATTTATAATAGTGTTTTTTTTAATAGTTCTCCAGCTATTTGCAAAGAGTACTTTAGGGCTCGGCTCATGTAAAGTAGATTCCAAAGGTTTGTCTATTACTCTACAAAGCAACTGTCATAAACATTCATCTGAAATGGAATTACCTCTAAAAAAGGTCGCTACGCTTATTGCTTCAAAACTGAAAATTGTTTTAAATTATCTGTTACGTGCAAATTTCGACCGACAACACAAAAAAGTCTGTGCTCAATATAGATCTAAGCGTACCGGGAGTGTGGGCATATACAACTGTGAGGCCTTGGAAAGTAAACATAGGGGCCATAAGTTTTTTAAACAGCGTCCAAACCTCGATATTGGCCAAGCATGGACAAAGAGTTGTAATAGAAGCTTACATGAAAAAAATACTACGTACAAGTACAACACACATATAACCCAGATGTGCAGCCAAGTTTTCTTCGCTGCAGCTGAGTATGTGGGGTACAAATAATTCACACAGTTCTCCAAAAGTAAGTTATGGTTAAAAATGTTTAACATGTGGTGCGTGTAACTTTACCTTTATACTTGCTTCTATTCTATTTTCGGTTTGGTCTTAGAAAATCTAATTGGTTCATTTCAGATCTAGCAAGCCTGCGATTGCTCGTACCAACGTACCAACACGAGCATTGTCGATATTGTCAATAAACGAAGGATAATATAAATAAGGCACTTTGAATAATACTGTAGCAGTATCACTACACATTTAGGTAAAATAATTTTCGGTTGCAAAATTCAGAGGTTTTCAACATTTTGAAAACCAATAGACCATTTACAACTTGATGTATATATGTGTATGCGTGCGTGCATGTCTGCTTCTGCGGCCACGATAACGTAAAAAAATTGTAACCGATTTTAATGAAACTCTATATTAGAGTTGCTTTCTAAATATCTCGCTTGCTTCAAGTTTTAGTTACAACGTTAAAGTACATTTTGTAAATATCTTGAAAACTGCTAACCTCATTGCAAAATGCGAAGGTACCTTTATAACAAAAAATTAAAGTTTCTTAATGAAAGGTATAAATGTAAATTATATGACGAGAAAAATATTTAATAAATAAATAAATTGACTACGTATTTTGTACATTTAATAAAAGAGCAAATATGAATATTCGTACCGTGAATCATTAACTCTTGCCTCTATTTGTGTATGTACAGCGACCCGAGCATAAGAAAGCTATGTACTGACCACTATTTTTTATTTCACTGGCGCCAGCAGATTTTTTATAGCCGTTTTGGTTTCTGAGATACAGGGTGAAATTAAAAAGTATCACTTTTGAGGCACCTCTCGTATCTGTTATCTCTAAACCTATGGGAGAAGCTAAAACGTATTCCTATAGACTTTTTTCCCTAGAATCCATTGGCGTAGTCACTTTTTTCTAACACTTTCGTTTTTTAGTTGTGAACCAAACATTTTTTAATGGAACATCCTGTATGTTATTTCTCATATTTATTAGGCATAATGTGAGCTTTCCAAAAATGTATAATTGTATAAAATTATTTTCAAAAACAAGCCCAGAATTTTAGATTTTCTAACATTTTCTTTCGTGTCCAATTAGTAGGTAGTAGGCTACGGCTAATTTGTTTCGAACAAAAAAGCAAAATTTCAAGAACTTTGCGTTTTTGTCATTTTTTGATTATTAGTAAAATATTTTTTTATATATTTAATTTATTATTTTACAATAATGGCGATTTACGAAAATAATGATAAGCATGATATGTTGGTTTGTTTTATACAATCTAACGAAAATGCCCAAGAAGCTTCCGAATTATATTTAAAAAGGTAACATATTTTGACCGCTATGGTTAGGATAATATCTTAGGAGTTCTTTTTGTTCACATTAAATATTCGCTGTTCCCGGATACTCCCAAGCCGCCGCCTTCTGCAAGGAACCCAGGACCGCCCTTGGCGGATTGTTGATTTTTGTTTGATTTGAAGTATATATCTTTTTGTGCTACCTTAAACTTGTAAATACCTAGGAAATAAGTTAATTTAAGTGTGCAATATTTAGCTATTATATTGATGTAGGGAAAATATTTGTATAAAATCATTTTAGCGTTGATTGATCAGTGTAGAAAAAATCTAGTTCCAAGCGACAGCCCTGTTTAACGAACCACCTTCTTTTTAACCTCCGGCCTGAGCTAGAACCGCGGTAAACAAATTAAAAATTAACGTAACCCAAAAAAGGTGGTTACATGATTCTTTTTAACTAAACTGCCAAAATGTGCCAGTTTTGCATAAGGGGAAATGGCCGTCATTTTGACAATCACCTTTAAAAAACTTTTTCATTTTTCAAAATTATGTTTTCTATAACTTAAGTTTTAAGTAAGATAGGTAATTATTGTTTTGTTTTGAGTAAAATTCAATAATTGTATCATAATTAACTTAATAAATAATTAAGAGTTGAGAATTAAAAAAGATCTTTTGACAGTATAATAAAGTAATCACTTACATGGATTATGTTTTTAATAAACTTTAGCCAAAGCCTACTACCTACTACTGCCTAATTGGACACGTTTTATACACGTAAATCCTACATTATGCCTACTAAATATAAGAAATAATACACAGGGTGTTCCATTTAATAAAGTATAACATATGTTTGCCTCATAATTAAAAAAACGGAAGATGATGAACCTGACTACGCCAATGGGTTTTAGGGAAAAAATTCTGTATGAATACGTTTTAACTTCTGCGATAAGTTGAGATACGAGGGATGCCTCAAAAGTGGTACTTTTTAATTCCACCTTTTATCTCAGAAACCGAAAGGCCTATAAAAATTTTCTATTGGCGCCATTTTTAAGTTCACACAAAATAGCACACTGTTGCGAAAACCGCAACCCCCGATCTTTAAAAATAAGGGAGATACTCCGCAAAAGTGCGGAAAATGGGATACCCCGTACTTTTCAACTTTTTATTTTTTATTTCAAACTACGTCATTTTACAAAGATCGCACTGCTATAGGCATGTCGACATGTTGACGTAAAATACAGGCCATTGATATAAAAAATTTGAATTGGTCAACACATAGCTTTCTTATGCTCGTGTCACTGTATATCAACAAATAGAGGCAAGAGTTAATCATTCACGATACGGATATTCATATTTGCTCTTAGAGTACTACATGTATGAAATACGTAGTCAATTGCACGTATGTAAATTTTTGTATTACAGAAGAGAAATAAATATTACATACACTAAATTTATTTATTTTCATTCAATTCAATTCAAAATACCTCATTTCATATAAATTTATATTAATCAAATGCCGTTGTTTCATCTCTGTTTGTCAAATACCCAAAAATGAAGGCTATATTAAAAGTTAATTTTTAATTCCGTTTTGATACGCCTACTTACATAAAATACTTAAGTTAATTTTTAAGGCTTATTTAATTTTGTTTTAAAACTTTTCACAAACAAAACTTAGGTAAAAATTAATTATCTTTAAAAAGCTTACAGAGCTTGTAAAGTTGAGAGATACCCACATAAAAAGGATTTTAGGGCTTAGTTATTACCCTCCAAATAACTTTCATTATGAAAACTTTAATTTTTCTTAATTCGCATTTTTGAGATATTTACAAAATGTACTTTAACGTAAAGTACTTCAATTCGTAAATGGTTGTAAACAAAATTTGATACAACCGAGATATTTGACAACCCTAAATATAAAGTTTCACTAAAATCGGTAACAATTTTTAACGTTATCGTGGCCACAGAAACACGCATGCACGCACACATACGCATGTATACATCAAGTTGAAAATGGCCTAGATGGTTTTCAAAATGTTGAAAACGTGTAAATGCGTTGAAAACTCGAGATCGATTTTTTCACCGAAAAAATACTTAGAGTAGTGCTTCGCGCATATAATACTAAAAAAAAAGTCATTATTCAGAATGGTAAACTATGTCTAGATAAAACACACTAAGTTGTTCTTTTCATATGAATGTTTCCATGTTCGATTTCGAAATATACTTAGTAGAGTAAATTCATATAATTCATGAATTTATGTTTTATATAAGTAGAAAAGGTGGACTATTCATTCATTTTATTATAAAAATATGAGCATCTGTGATACTGTTTCTATAGCAGCCCAAGGGTAGGATTGCTGATTTTCTAATGTTGTTGGAACTGGCCAGTGATATTCAACTAACTTTTGTAAATTTTCTCGTGATAGTTTTACTCAAGCTGTATCTTGATATATGAGGATTTGTAGATTAGGAACAGCAGTGGTCCAAGTGTAGTTACCTGAGGTGCACTACATTTTATCTCCCACTTACTAAAAAAATATTGACCCGTATAATCTTTCTTTTAACACATGAATACATTTCCTATCAGATCAGCGTATTATTGCTAATCACGAACTTTATTAGTATTATTGCAGTTTTTAAAAATTTTGAAAGATAGGTCGTTAGAGATATGGTTCAATAGTTAATATCATATCTGCAACCTTTTTTATGCAGTGTAGTAACTCTTGCCATGTGAGTGTTTCACATTCAAAGATGTCATTAATATTATAAATATAATAGATATTTATTGGTGTAGTCAAATCTTGCAATTTGTTACACAAGTCAATAAAAACAACATTTAATAACTAAAGTTTGATCATTTAAAATCTAACTTAAAATAGTCATTTATATCATAAATTACTGAATTTATTTGAAAATTCTTTAAATCTCTCTAACTTTTTTAAGAGTCAGTAGTAGTTTTACTTCATTATGTAACATGTTTATAAATTTTGGACCATAGTAATTAGCAACAGTACGTGTTTTATTTATTCAATTCAATGGCACTACCGAATTATTAGGGAAGTTGTGCTTAAGATGACATACTCAGGTAAGATGACGTA
Organism: Vesta saturnalis; assembly: GCA_036346205.1. Lineage (NCBI taxonomy): Eukaryota > Metazoa > Arthropoda > Insecta > Coleoptera > Lampyridae > Vesta > Vesta saturnalis. Next base: position 3,673,472 of record JARFJB010001382.1, on the reverse strand, counting down.
GTAACGATATCCGTTCAAATATACGCGCCACTAGTACGTAATCAACTTTTACACACTGGCTCACATATGGCTTGATCACTCAAAACATTAGTACCCGCCCGCTTGCGTTGTTTAGATGTGGTGTGCATTGTTTTGATTTCATCACTCGAAACTATTATTTTGTTGAAAGTGTTTGTGCCAATAAATATCTATTAGGTAAGTTTTTTGTGTATTTGACTACTTTGATATGAACAGTGGTTAATGTGAGTTATGAATATTAAATAATCATTAAAGTAACCTTAAAGTTTCTAAGTCACAAAAGGCGTCAAATATTTTTACCTCGTAGGGTTAGCTAACATCGCAACCGTCGGTTTAAGATGACATAGTATGTCATATTCCCTGAATCTCTTACGTGTATGAATATTCTAAAATTATGTTTTCTTTTCGGATGCCGGCAACTGTCATAGGAAGTCTATGCGACATTCGTGGTCAAGGGAAGATATGGCGAAGGCCATTGAAAGCGTCAAACAAAAGAAGGTGGGATGGCTTAAAACGTCTTAGGCATTCAATGTATCGCAGGCCACACTACGTCGTCACTTTGTGAATGTTCCTGTAAATCTTGGCCGTTTTAAGCCTACCTTGGAAGCAGTTATAGAAAAACAGTTAGTGGAACATTTACTTCATTTTGAACAAAGGTTCTCACAGATTCGATGAATGTACAAAAATGGCAGGTGAGGATTGACTAAAAGGATCTCGGGAGCGTAACCCCTCCATCTCGTTGAGAGCCCCTGAAGCCACTTCCTTTTAATAAGCCGTAGGTCATGAAGTTTTTTGAACTATTGCACGAGTTGGTGACCGATAATGATATTCCTCTGTCAAAAATTTACAACGTGGATGAATCGGTTCTCAGCATCGTCCAAAAGCCACCAAAAATATTTGCACAGAAGGGCAAAGAACGAGTTGGTGCATTGACAAGTGCATAACGAGGCCAACATGTCTCTATCGCTGCCTGTGGTAATGCTGCTGGGAATCTCGTTCCGCCTGCAATGATTATCCCTAGAAAAAACTTTAAACCTGAATATTTTGATGGTGCACCTCCAAGAACCTTGCAGCTATGTTATGAAAGTGGCTGCATGGTTGGGGACTTATTTGTCAAATGGATGAAACATTTCGTCAGCTCTACTGGTTGCAACCCTACAAACAAGGTTATTCTGATTCTCGATTGCCACAGTAGCCACAACAACCTGGAATCACTAGAACTTGCTAAGGCCAATGTAGTCATATTGCACCCATCGGATGCAGACACTTGACGTCTCATTTTTTGGACCACTTAATGCATATTACAAGTGCTGACTTGGTCGGAAATATGACGAGTGACTTTGAAAAAACTGGAATTTATCCATTAAACTCACATATTTTTCCGGATCATTTGTTTCTTCCCAGCGAAGTAACTGAAAATTTTATTGAGATGGAGATGGACGACGGAGGCCGCGAGGAAGAAAATTTTTTTTGGATCAGCAAATGGTCTCACACAACTTTCCCAAAATAACGCTGCACCAGCTAATTATCAATTGCAGCCTACTCATGAAGATTTTGCTGGACCTTCTTCGTCGACCACACCACAGCATACAACAGATGATCTGGTTCAGGAGATTTTAAACGAGATCTCTTCACTTCCCAAATCAGTGTCTACGGGGGTAAGCAAGAAACTCGAGGTGAAATTCACTGGCTCTGTGACAGGAACTCCTTTTATCGACGAGAAACCCAAGTCTAAAATAAAAAGGAGAAGGAAAACCGCAAGGGCGTTAGAGCTGCAGAGCAGGTGAAGCGTATCATCTTTCAGGATAACTCAAATACCGATCCTGCGGAAGAATTTAGTCAGGACGCGGGTGATGTGGATAAATCTGATGCTCCATGCCTTTATTGTATTGGATTATATGCCAAACCGAAGCCACACTCTGTGTTGGTATTTCAGCAAGAGCTAAGGTGTTCATATGTCAATTGTGCAAAGGTAATTAGGTACGTCAACTTAGACTAACGTATGCCATCTTGCCAGATTGGACACAATCCGTATTTTTTTCACTTTATTCATTTATTAAATTTCCCACAGCTTTAAGCGTTAAGATTCGTTTTTGTGATCCATAAATAAACGTTTTAAATGTGTAACCTGAGATTTATTTTTTATCACCTTTGAATTTTCAAATAGTTGTCTCAAAACAAAAAATATGCGATCTTAAGCACAATTGCCCTACACTTTCTGGTACGGTAAGTATGCATTGAATCAGCTGTGCTGTATTTATTAATGTTCTACTGAATAAACAATACAGACTTATATATATATATATATATATATATATATATATATATATATATATATATACTTGGTAGAGTTAACACTTTAAGTTTAATGAAATATTCACGACAGTTATGGTAATGAAGCCCTGCTACAATTCTAAGCGCTTGCTTCTGCAGTGAAAATAAACATCTAACCGCAGTAGAGTGACCCCACACCAGCACACCACAGGTAATACCTGACATCACTAGCGCATGGAACGCCATTAACAAAACTTTTGATCAATACTTTTTGAAATGTTGCGAACTGTGTATATATATATATATATATATATATATATATATATATATATATATATATATATATATATATATATATATATATATATATATATATATATATATAAATGATGCGGAAAAATGGACCTCAGTCCAAAAGATTAACATTCAAATAAACTTAATTAAATGCTGGTAACTTGAAGAGAAGAGTTAACCTCCCGAAAATTCGAATCTTCCAGCTTTTGAATCTATGGAAGTATATCAGACTAATACTTTTGTAAAGATCCAGAAATCTGTACAAACATTTTCAGATTAATTTTTTTTTTGTTTAAATCTGTTATAGAAAAATGCTCCGATGTAGTTAAAATAATAATAAATTTTTATCCCTTCTTCCGTAATAGTGAAATCGGTTAAGATTTCGACGCAAGGGCTCCCACCAGGATTTTGCTTCATCTGTGACCAATCCCGTCCGACCGCGAAATTATAGCAATAACCAATCACGTCAGACCGCGGACTATATAAGCGGAACCGCGACGCGAGGTTAATTATAGTTCTGTACGAGCTCTTGAACGATACAGGCGTGTTGTGAGAGAGCTTTTACAGAAATCGTGTAATAGTCGAGTCGACTTCGCATAGAGTACCTCGTATGTTCTTATTAGAACATACACTTAAAGAGGACTCCAGATTACGAGACGTGTAGCACGGCGAGAGAACTCAAGCAGTCTTCACTGCTAGAAGAAGAAGCCACGCTTACAAGTAGGACAAGCGTAGGTAACGAGATGTCAATGAAGACTCCTAAGGGAAGACAACAAGAAGAAAGATGCCCAGTTAATCAAGCAGGACCGCGTCATCCAAGGATTGATGGATCAAGTCGCCTGCCTAACAATGGAGATTACCGAACTCCGGAGAACCATTGAAGGACAATATGCGACAAACTACAACGTAACCATTTCCGACGAGAACGCTATAAATAGAACCACGAATGCGAGTACCTGTAAGACCAAGAAGCAGAGGGAACCCGAAGACAACGAGGACCCTCCGCAAACTAAGAAAAAAGTTAAGAAGACTAAGGCCTCGCCCACCGATACACCCACCGAGGGAATCAAAGCACAGCCAGGCAAGTCAGACGACACGGATATGGAAACTGCCGCTGCCGATGCCAATACAAGAAATGATGACACCCTTACCGAAGAGGAAGGTTTCACCCAAGTAACCAGGAGAAACAAGCGAGAACGTGTAGACGTCGAAGTAAAAGACAACGACACGCCCACAATCAGAAAGGAAAGGATTCCACCGCTAATCCCCCACCGACAGGAGGATTACAGGAAGACGATCCAGGCCCTTGCTACGGAAGGGATTGCACCTAAGACTACAAGATCCAACAAGGATGGAGTCAGTGATGGTAAGTAGTTCTGAAGACTACAGAAAAACGATCACCGTCCTAGACAGCAACGTCTACTTGCTAGACGAAGCAAAACCACTTAAGGTGGTAATTCAAGGAATTCCTCAAGGAGAGGAAATGCTAGAGATCGTCAAGGAGGATCTCAAAGCAACGGGATACGACGTCCAGAAGGACAGTCGGATGTACGCAGGACGCGAGCACCGACAAACGGCCATGGTCCTTGTTCACTTCCAATGAAGTGAACAAGCGAAAGAGATCTTCAAGCTAACCAACGTGGGATACCTCAGGGTGCGAGTAGAGACACCGCACAAGAAAAACGGTATGGGTTAGTGTCACCAATGCCAACGATACGGATACACCACCAGCAGCTGACACGCCCCTCCACGATGCGTGAAGTGTGCAGGAGCACACCACACCAGGGACTGTATGAAGACACGGGAAATGGGAGACCCGAAGTGCTATAATTGCACAGGAGTGCATACAGCGAACTACGGTGGATGCCCCGCCACCTGAAAAACACCAAGAAGATGGTATCAAGGAGACCAACAATCGACAGACAGACAACAAGAATGGTGGAAAAGAACATCAGCTACTCGCCGATTGCGGCGGGTGACAGAAATCCGGCACCAGCAGCAACGCAAGAAGACGAAGACTTCGTGCTCGCGATGAAAATCGTGAGAGTGATCCGGGCAGGAAGAAACATCACCGATGGATAAACGCCCACAAAAGCCAGCATCCCTCCATATCGGAATATGGAGTGCAAACGGCCTCCTTACAAAGAGGGAGGAGATAGAAGAGTTCGTCTACCGACAAAACCTGGATATGTTGGTCACGGTAACTCATCTAAGGCCTTGCGATAAGCCCAAGATAAGGAACTACCGTTTACACCGCAACGGCCGGCTCACCGGGAGAGGAGGGGGCACAGCGTGAATACAAGCTCCGCAGGACGCATAAAGATAATAGCCGCATGCAATCCACCAAGGGCCGTGCTTGACGCCCAAGAATTGGACGCATTATTTGACTACAACATATCCACAATAATGGCAGGAGATTTAAATGCTAAACATCAGATCTGGAACAGCACGACACCCAACCGAAACGGAAGGGATCTAGAAGCCTACGCCGCGACAAGAAACCTGATAGTCGAAGGCCCACGAGAACCCACCCGTCACACAGGTACAGGGAGGCCAGACGTGCTAGATATAGCCATATTCCGGAATGCTCCCTTGCATTTCCGGATGGAAACAATAGCAGATCTAAGCTCAGATCACGACCCCGTCCTGCTGCAGCTAGGAGATCAAGAGCCTCTCAGCCCACGTAGATCACTAGAACTTCCTGGAAGAAATACGAAACGCTGATCAAGGACAAGATCCCTGCAGTTCCAGTGATAAACGACGCCCGGCAATACATAAAATCACGACAACTATCCTGAGGACAATAGAAGAAGCCAAGTTTACATTCACTAAAAACAAAAATTACTACAGCTTGCCCATATACATAAGAAAACTTATCAGGGACAAAAACAGGACAAGACGGAGATGGCACAGAACACAAAACCCGGCAGATAAACGGGAATTGAATGCCGCAGAAACTCGAGTCAAGATGGCCATTAAAGAACACAAAAACGCACGTTGGACAGCGAAAGTGGCATCCCTCGACGTCAAAGACGGATCATATTGGAAGATGGTGAAGGCGTTGCGGAAGGAGCATACAAACACGCCACCACCCCGAGGTAGGAATGGAATGGCGTGCACGGATGCAGAGAAGGCAGACGCATTCGCAGAATGCATAGAAACACAATGCAGCTCCGTCTACGAGAACGCGGACCTCGCTCACATTCAAAGGACAAATTGATCCGTCAGAGAGCGCCTGGCGGAAGAATCTCAATAGAACATCCGGCACAACACCCCACAAGAGGTAAACGACGTCCTGAAGAAGTTAAACATCTAGAAACCACCGGGGCCAGATGCCATTCCAAATCAAGCGCTGAAGCTCCTCCCACAAAGAGGCGTAGCATACCTCACCGCAGTTTAAATACTTCCCGACCAGATGGCGAGAAGCGGACACGGTGATGATGCCGAAACCGGGTAAAAACGCTTCCCTGCCGCAAAACTACAGACCCATCAGCCTAATACCGACGATGGGCAAAGTTTTGGAGCGGATCATCCAAGTTAGACTGCAAGAAGAAATAGATAAATTACAAATCCTACCGGACGAGCAATTCGGATTCCGAAGAAACCACTCGACCACCCAACAAACCCTCCGAGTTGTCGAATACGTCGCACGCGGCTTCAATTGGAAGAAGCACATCGGTGGATTGTTCCTAGACATCGCAAAAGAGTTCGACAAAGTGTGGCACCACGGACTCCTACATAAAATGCTGAAGCAAGGAATAGCGCTCCAAATGACTCAACTCACCGCTCCTTCCTATCCAGAAGATGCTTCAGGACGAAGCTGCAGCATTGCAGGTCCTTCCCTCGAAGGATTACCGCTGGAGTACCCCAAGGCTCACCCCTCTCCCCTACATTACTTAACCTATATGTTTCAGATCTCCCGAAGACCTAAGGAACCATCCTCGCAACATACGCGGACAACACCGCGTTCCTAGCCCAATCCAGCAACCTCGGACAAGTCGACAGACTTCTGCAGAGGGCGTCGGATGACCTCGAAGAGTGGTATAAGAAATGGCGCATTACCATTAACCCGGAGAAAAGCACGGCCATCCTCCTCACGAAGAGAATAGCGAAACCAACCCGCAACATTACCATGTTCGGATAAGACATCCCGTGGAAGAATTCCATAAAACACCTAGGGCTGGTAATGGGCAGAACACTCCGATGGAAACTCCACGTAGACGACCGAAGATGCAAGGGACACGGGATGATAAAGAAACTACCCGATAATAGGTAGAAACAGCGTGCTGTCAACCGACAACAAACTACTAATCTACAAAACGGTAGTCCGGCCGATTATGCTATACGCCGCAGAAGTCTGGGCTTACGCCGCTCCGACAATAATAAAACAACTGCAGGTGGTACAAAATAAATACCTAAGAATTGCAGTAAACGCGCCGTGGTTAATAAGAAACGACCAAATACACCAAGACCTAAAGATACCCAGCTTAATGGAGTTCGCAAAAAACGCCGCAATCAACCTAGAAGAGCCACTAGCGGCACATCCCAACCCAGCATTAAAAGGAATATGGGACTACGACATCCAAGATAAAATGAAGCACAAGAGGCCGAAAATCATCTTGAGAAACAAACAATAAACAAAGGTAGTATGTTTAATGCATTTGTATTTATTACAGGTACAGCGAATATACATTACCGCCAGGAAATAACCAACGCTACGAAGGCATAAAGGGTTAGAACCCGAAATAGCCGTCTCGAACGAACCATCAGCTATATTTCCGCGCCGTCCTGAAGAAATCATCTACTCATCTTTCCGCTGCCGTCCTGAAGTAACCAGCTTCTTATTTAACCGCTTCCGTTCTGAGGTCCCCTACTGAACCGCGGCATTTATTTTACTATCACCAGTCAGTACATCTGAGTAAGTTATAATTTGTTTTATCCTAATAATCAGACCAGTTTGAAAGATTTCTTTTCTGCCTTTGGTAGATTATAAATCGATCTTGGCGGTAAATACATACATAAGTATTACACTTCTTCGGAGCGTAAGCCTGCAGAAAACAAACACCCTTTACACAAATCCTCCGCTTTGCTTTTAGGAGTATTCCTGAAAAGTACTGAGGTTTCCTGCGAGAATTATCCCCTAAGGTGTAGACCTGTAGAGGAAGTTCTTGCCCCTAGGCTTGTTCAAAAGGCGTATGGCTGGTTCGATTTAGCCTTCCTTCTATCCAGCCCATGGTGCGTACGGCCCGTTGCGTTGGATATCCTTTCCTAAAAACACCTTATTACACCAACACGTCCGACCTGCAGGCAAAAGATCAGATTTTGTAACCATCCCGATCCTGGTTTCAATCAGATTTGTTTTGTAGAACAACCAGCAAAAATCCCGTCCTAAAATATTGACATTCAATTGTCGATATCCCGAAATTAATATCGTCCAACCGCCGCTTCCAAAAAGAAAGTAAATTTTAAAAAAAATCTACTTCCCGAAAGAAAGATTAAACCTTTTCAATTATAGTAAAAGTGCAAATAGAAAATTCCAACTTAATTCTTTTAAAAAAGAATACCTATTCCAAATCCGATTTAATAGAACACGTAAAACTCTCGTGTTTAAATTTTAATTTAAGAAATTGTCATATTTCTTAAACATTTCTAAACCGACCTCATATACACCTTTAAAGTTTACCTGTTCAGTTACTTCTGTTGTATAAACAAACTACCTACTAGGGAACAAATTAATACCGCATTTGATAAATAAACGTATTAAAGCTAGAGAGCAACGACATTTATGGCACAGTGACCTAGTTTCGAATTTATTGCCCCTTTTTACCGCATATCGTTATCAGGCCATTGTGTAAAAAATTTCAGGTAAAGAATGCTATAAAATACCCTTCACATTTACCAGCGTTTGGATTTCTTTTATATTGAAAGAAATTACTATAAAACTAATTGTTTGGAAATTCTCGATAAATTAATTTGCGGAAACAGAAATAATCTAATACCATCGCACACAGGAGTTGCACCTGCAACCCAGGTCTGTAGGTTTTAATCGTTTATTTACCCTGGATGAAAGCGAGCCGTCTGTTGCTACTTTAGGAACGAAATTTTATTTTCAATTGTGATGTTTTTTTTTTGTTTTGTGTTTTTTAGGATTAAGTGTTATATATTTTAGCTTAAGACACATATTTTAGCATTGTTAAAAAATAGGAAATAAATAGTTTATTTTGTGTGGATCTTGATGTCGATAAAATCAGAGCCTCCCCACAATATACCGACTTGAAAGCTATGCCGGGCCCACAGCATATAGCTCTTACATAACTAAACCATTGTAAAACCTTATAATAGGGTGTTACACCATCAGTCATAATGAAACGAAATCAGGGTTCATCACTGAAAAACCTGACAGACCAATGCAACCTTGTTTGTTTCAAGTAAAGAGATATTGCTCTAGCAAAACAGTCAAAAGAAAGAATGTAAACGATAAGAAATAAATCTAACATTTTATAAGCGGTGGAGATGACGTCCATCTATTATCCAGCATCCTCCAAGTAACCTTGCGGTGGAGAAACAGTCCTTCAGTTTCGAGTGTCTTAAACGACATTGGTAGTCTTCTAGGGCCAAAAAATACCTTACTGCAAGCCGAGAATTCTACTTCTAAATTCGCTTAACTGTTGAACATTTCAACGTATTCATATTCTAGACATAGTGGCTTAGTAAATTAAGCTTCAGGCGAAATACTGTGCATATAAAATCTCGAGAAGAATACAATACAACAAAATATTTCACTAAACAGTGAATACACGACAAATATTTTATGATAAACCACATTTCTGTAAAAAGAGATTGTTAATTTAATCTGTAATAAGTAAAATTCTATCCTATTGCAAAAAGAATGGCATAGGCCACACACAAGGTATGTGTGCATATATAAGTAAATCGGTTTTCAAAACTAACCATTAAGCATGAAAGTTAAATGTACACTGCCTGTCTAATAACTAGACAAACGCTTCTAATTTATAAATTAAATTAATATGTGAACAGTATGACAATTTTAATGTAGGAAGGTTGAATGCATTCACCTGTAAAGATTTTTCTTTGTACAAATGAAATGGCTCTCAGAATGCGCTTATCTTGATTATAAATCTCAAAGGCTATCCAAATGGTCTCGGTAGATAGGACCAGATGTATTAGCATTATACCAATTCCTACAAATTTTAGCTACTTAACAGTTTGGGTAATAACTAGAAGATTTTGTGCCTTATGCTCAGTCGTAGATCAAAGTGGGCCAGGTTCATAAAATTATCGATTTGCCTTATTAACCAAAAAATATTTACGTGTACCTAGATATGTTTGCTTTAAAATCGGGGTTGCTTCTTCCTGAAACTAATTGTTAAATACTCGGACGCCAACTTGTTTTTAAATATGGATAAACAAGTAAACCATTATACAATAAAGTTAAAACAAAATTTCTACAATAACAAATTTTATTACACAACCTATATTTAATTATAAACTGAAATACCTTAATGCTAATGTTAGTAACGTTATAACCTAATGAATAATTAATATTATGAGTAATTAATGGAATCAGAATATCTTATTCTTGGTCACACTGTAGATAACGAAATAGCTGCATGATGAGTCAGCGTTTCGAAAACTTGCGTAATATTACTTCAGGGTTGAAATAAATCTGGATTTGTATGCTTTATAATTCCCAAATGAATAAATTTGAAGAATTAAGGGGTTTTAGAATCCCACTTACCATTAACGCAGGTGATTACCTCACGCTTGATTAATCGTACTAATACCGTAAATTGGATTAACGGTAAAATAAATAATTGCGTAGATGTGTAAAGTAACAGTAAAGGTGAAGCTTAAAGTAAAAATAAAAAAAAAGTGCCTGCAAAGCAAGCGTCTCAAACATTGTAAAATAACTTGAAATAAACTCATCATAAAGTTTATAGCAAAAATGGATGCTCTACTACCTTTCAGTATCGCACAAAAAACGGCGCTCTCAAAAAGGTCTTTGCGCATGAACATGTCTGAAACTGAATGTGCAAACGATATACGTGGAAGGCTCCACTTTAAATAAGTAAATTATGTTTTATGCAGCTATGATATGCAGCACACATGGCACGAAATGCACGTTAGTTGCCTACAAAGAGGTGAATTATTAACAACACGTTCGAAGTTGTTACAATATTTCAGAAAATCAAGTAAGTAGTGTGTGGCTGTAGCTTATAGAGTTGTGTCTATACTCAGCGGCTTAACGACAATTTCCTCTGCAAATACCTTACATTATATAAACCCAAGTTTAGTCAATGTAAAAGAAGGTGCGTTCGATGACAAATCATGTCTGTCGTATTTCGAAATCCGAGGTTAGCCTTAATCCCCTAAAATAGATACATAAGAACTAGAAAAACTTTATGCTAATATTCTTACGCTGACGATATTAGAATAAGATAACCAAAAAGGATTGATTGCGTTGAGATTAGTTGCTACTTATTAAAGTTTGTTCGTAGACCAAATAGATAAAACGATCTTCATACCCGGAAGGTACGTTTTTCCTAAAGTCTCTAATTATATCGAAAATAACTGTTAAGTTATGTTAACGGATAGATTTAAAAAACGTTTTATAACGGAAAGGCAGGCCACATGGCTAACTTGTAATATTTTATCCTTGACGAAACCGCGTAAAGCGTGTAAAAAATTGACTACAAATAATTACTTCATCTAATGAAGAATAAATATAAAACCGGTAAGTCCACGGATTAAATAAAATACAGAATATTTTAAACGAAATTCAAAAAAGAACGTTAAAATTGCATCAGTAATTATCAATTGCATAACCAGTGACCCCAAATCATAAAAATAAATGCTACGGACGAATGACCATCAAACATTTAAGAAAAATGAATTTATTTACTTCAGAAAAGTAATATATTTAAGGAAACACTATGATATTAGAGAAACAGCAATAAACATTAAATGATTTGAACAGCTATTAAGCTTAACTAATGTTACTGTATAAGTAGCGAATGTAACAAGTTGACTACCTTCTGTCTCAGTTCTCATCTTGTGATACGCTGACTCCTGGGAGATTTCAATGTCCATAGCTCTAACAGGATTCAATTTTCATGTACTACTAAGCCTGATGGTCATAGTACAGGAACATTTACTATTTCATGTGATCTCACACAAATGTTTTCTCTACCCACAAGAATCCCTGATAGCCCTAACCATGCTCTACATATTCTAGACCTCTTTCTTACATCAAACACGTTTGGTCTCCACCTCAACACTGTCTAATAAAAATAGCTGCTACTGTCCCTAATTCACAACACTGATAGAACCTTGTCGTGTTTTAAGTCAGATAAATGTAGTGATTTACGTGATTTCTTTGCAAATTTCACATGGCGTGAATATTGATTTGTCATCTTCGGACATTGCTCTTTCAGTATCTGAAGTCATCCTCAAGGGAATGGAGTTATACATTCCAAAAGAAATCATATGTCATTCTCGTTCACAACCCAGATTTAGGTATTTTGGTACTTATGAAAGTATAGAGATGTAGCTTTCAACTTGGTCTGAGTTATATGAACACTGTAAGGAGCCCGGTCCCTAAACTTAAAAACTACAGTTGAACCTGATGTATGTTTAGATAGACCATGACAAAAAATCATTAAATGTGTTTTCATGTCGTGCGAAACATAAGGACAATATTCCACTAAGTTGATCCTAAGATCAAGCAACACACGTTTAATTAATCGGGCACAAAACAAAGTTAGCTGGAATAAAATTTGATGTGAACAAAGCCTTGGACAGACAGCCAATAATGAACTTAAATAATTTATAAACTTTGAAAAAGAGTTAATTTAGCATAACAGTAAGCTTTCCAACCACCATTTCAGTGGAATGCATCCACATGCGGCCAGTCAAATCGTTTTCGAACTTAGAATAAGTGGAAAGGAACGACCCTTAATACATGAAACCAAGTAGTGTTCAATTCTGCAAGAGATCATTTATCTTATTTGAGCATTAATCGAATAACTAGTTTTCAGTCCAAGTTCAACGTATTTTTCCTTATGGTTTTGACGATAGTTTGCAGTGCATTACCTTATAGTTTTCAGGGCAGAGTCTTCAACAGTTGCATGGGATTAAATGAATAAATTATCTTTAAAATGAAATTCCGTTTAACGAGTTACCTTTAACTGGTAAAAACATACTACTGAGCCTAACTCTTGTCAACTATATTTTATGAATGGTGAGGTTATGAGCGCAACATTAACAATTTCTTTGCATCTGTGCTTAATAAATATTTAACCACCGCAGAGAAAATTTTGAAAACTACTTTGCAGCTATAGTGCATGTAGATTTATAAAAACCTAAACTGCCAGGAGAATAGCTTCAACAGAATACACGTATTAGTAAACGCGCCATAGTACTCAGAGAAATTATAGCTTTTGCTAGAATCAGTGAAAGAAAGATATGGACACCATCAAAGTGAGTCTACTGAACGAAATCGCTTGCCCTAGGAAAACATGAACAGAAAATCCTTAAAATTAGTTAACTTTAATTGCCACAGATAGTAACATTGCCTACCAGTATTAAACTTGAGCGTGAAAAAATACCATACTCATTTAAAATGTAAATAGTGTGATATACATATACTACTTAAAAGCGATCAAAAGTCATGTGTGGTTTTCTTCAGAAAATTATTCTGAAAGATCAAATTGTTGTAACTTTTGACCAGAAAACTACAAATATACACAAACGTACGCACGCAAGAACTCACGAACGCACACACGCGCACACACACACACACGCACGCACGCACACACACACACACCCAGAGAAACGTACGCACGCACGCACACACACAAACGCACGCACGCACGCACGCACCCACACACAGACACGCACACGCACACGCATACGCACACGTACACGCACACGCACGCGCACGCGCACGCACCACGCACGCGCACGCGCACGCACGCGCACACGCACACGCACACACACACACACACACACACACACGCACACGTGTATAGTGAGGTTAAAGTTAGAATTTTATGTTTTCAAAAAAACATCGCAACATGATCCATTATATGGCAAGTTATTTATTATTCGAATCGCCCTCTTTTGGGGAATGAATAAGCTATTAGAATTTGTTGACGCACCCCACAATATAACGTTATAACTTAAATGAGAATAAAGTGTCATAATATGCGGTTAATAGACAGTTTCTGCTTAATGATTTTTTAAGTGATAACAAGAGAAATATTGATTTGTGTGATTTCGTTCGTAAGTGATTTATGTGTTCGAGCCATGTAAGTTGATGATCTACGTGTAGACCCAGAAAAGTACAAAATTTGGTTTATTTATAGTTTTAATATGTGTATTAAATTTCATGGGTTTTAAATGGCTTCTTTATATTACCAAAGTGTGTAATTACCGTTTTGTCTATGTGAACTATTAATAAATTACTTTCGCACCACATTGAGAACTGATCAATTGTATTTACAACTTTATCGCTAGCTATCATAGCATCATCCGCTGAAATTACAAGTGAGACATCATCAGCGTAAATACACATTTTAAATTCGCTCAAATAGTCGTGCAGGTCATTGATATAGAGGAGGAATATTAGAGGACCCAGTACACTAGCATGAGGTGTCCCCGTATTAATGTTATAGTGATCAGATTGATCTTGTTCTATTTTAACAGAGAAACTGCGATCTTCTGGATAAGACAAGATTAATTTATTGTTGTTCCCACGGATTCCCAATGCATGTAGCTTTTTTTTTGTACGTATTGACTATTTAATGTGTCGAATTCACGAGAGAGACCAAAGAAGATAACAAATACAGTTTTTCCTTTATCCAGTTTTTCAATTACGTACTGAAATAGATCTGCAGGAGCAGTTTCGGTTGACCTGTTTTTTTGGAAGCCACATTAACGAGATTTTACATTTCTCAAATCATATTCTAACATATTAGGTTGTTATTAGTAACGGAACAAGACAAGTTGTCATAAAAGAAATTGTAATCACTTTAAATGAATATGCACACACGCATGCACACACATGTTGAGAATGGTCTATATCGTTCCAGAGATGCGCCTAAAACGACAAAAAAATACGTTCTTACCACTTTCCATTTGACCTATTTAGCCGGTCTTCCTCTGTTTTACAATTTCACAGAGTATTACATTGGGCAATGCACGTCTTTAACAGAATAGAAACAATGTTTCATCGTAATTGCCTAGATATATAAACGCTTTTTATTGATCGCATTGTCTGTACCTGTAACTGCGTCTGCGCCTGCGTCTGCATATGAGTATGTGCTTGTGCCTGAGTCAGCGCTTACGTGTGTGACGGAGTTGGGCATGCGCGTGTGTGCGTGTGTGCTCGTGTACGTGTGTGCGTGCATATGTGCATGTGTGCGTGTGTGCGTATGTGTGCGTGTGCGTGTGTGTGTGCGCGTACGCGTGTGTGCGTGTGTGCATGTGCGCGTGTGTGCGTGCATTTGTGTATGTGTGCGTGTGTGCGTGAGTGCGTGTGTACGTGTGTGCGTGTGTGCGAGTGTGCGTGTGTGCGTGTGTGCGTGTGTGCGTGTGTGCATGTGTGCGTGTGCGCGTGTGTGCGTGTCTGCGTGTGTGCGTGTGCGCGTGTGCATGTGTGCGTGTGCGTGTGTGCGTGTGTGTGTGTGTGCGTGTGTGCGTGTGTGCTTGTTTTCATGTGTACGTGTGTGCGTGGATGTGTGCGCGTTTGCGTGTGTGCGTATGTGCGTGTGTGCGTGTGTGCGTGTGTGTGCGTGTGTGCGCGTGTGCTTGTTTTCATGTGTACGTGTGTGCGTGGATGTGTGCGCGTTTGCGTGTGTGCGTATGTGCGTGTGTGCGTGTGTGCGTGCGTGCGTGTGTGCGTGTGTACGTGTGTGCGTGTGTGCGCGTGTGCGTGTGTGCGTGTGTGCGTGTGTGCGTGTGTGCGTATGTGCGCGTATGTGCGCGTGCGCGTGTACGTGTGTGCGTGTGTGCGTGTGAGTGTGTGCGTGTGTACGTGCGTGCGCGTGTGCGCGTGCGTGTGAGTGCGTGTACGCGTGCGTGCGTGCGTAGTATCCGCGATAACCTCAGACAACATGTACATACTTAAAATTTCGTACTTAAGTTTGCTTTCATTTTCCCTGGAGCTGATTTTGGCATAGAGCCATCGGTGTGCGTGTGTGAGTGTGTGCGTGCGTGCGTGTGTATGTGTATGTGTGTGTGTGATGTGTGTGTGTGTGTGTGTGTGTGTGTGTGTGTGTGTGTGTGTGTGTGTGGATGTATGTTAGTATTCATGATAACTCGATAACGACAGCACGTACGTACTTAAAATTTCGTATTTAAGCTTGCTTACATTTTTGCTGGAGCTGATCAGATTTTGGAATAAATCCATCAGCGGCGAGGGAGGTTTAAGGTGCAGTTTTTTATTTTTATCAAATATTTCTGAAACAGCTGCATATTTCAAAGATATAAAAATACCTGCGTATAAATCTGAAAACTATAAACTATAAAGAAATGTTTATTTAATGCAGAAAATTCAACTAACGGCATTTTGAAGTCGGGTATTAAAAATTGAACTGCGCATTTTGTAATTATATTTATATTGGACAAACGCTTAGGAACTTTGATATTAGATACAAAGAACACATTGTATGTTACAAATAAAGATATGGGCAAATTAGTTTTGGAAGCCTTCGAAATTTATCAACATAAGCATAAACCAATGGGTTAATGTTATAGACTCACCTTTAACAGATATTTTAATATGGAATTATTTACATCAAGTTTGCTGTTTTACCTTAATTTTTATTTACTTATATATTTTCTCTTGATAACAGTACATCTTGTATTTATTGCGTATCGCGCACAGAAATAAATAGTTGCATGAAAGAAATTGTGGAATTAAATTGTGTTTAAAGCATTAATGCTATTAAATATGGAATTCCACAATTTAAGGTTAAAGAATATGCATTTTTATATAAGTAGGCGGCCTTGCATTTTTTCTCGAATTATCGGGGGTACTAGCATAAGTGCATCAAAATTACCGATAATTTTGCTTGAAAACGTGTTATCTAAAAACTGCATATTTAAAAAAAATATGAAAATGAACGAATGCAGTTTTTAAAGAAAACACGTTTGAATGCAAAATTTTCTGGTTATCTTGAAGCACGAATGCTATTTAGTCGAATATTTCCCGAATAAGTTACTGCTAGTATTTTTTGGTTCACTTTCACGCACATTTCTCTCAATGGATGTAAGAAAATTTTGGCCAAAACTGGTTGTCATTTTGAAACTTGATAATATACGTCAAATTACTCTTATCGGATTAGAGTTGTTTACAGACAAAAAGTGATTGCTGCTAAATATAAAATCTTCTTTCATTTTTCACCAATGACGTTTACTTGGATACGCACAAGACAATTATCGAAATGCAATTTTCAATTTGGACAGTGAAATTACCTTCGTAATTTTTCGATAAGTGGCCGATGAATTGCCGAAAATTTTGCCAAATTATATGAGTGTTTATTGCCTCGATATAAGCAATAAATACGATTAAGCACTTTGACAAACATTTATGCAATTGGTCGGCCACGAGTGGTATTTAAAAGACTATCAACGAACAAAATTGACCATCAATTGACAAGTCATGAATTAATTAATTAGTTTTAATTTAGAACAAGTTGCAGGTTATATAGTGGTTTCGATGGTAGTCGTAGTCTGCACTACTTTGACGAATACAATACAGGTCAAAGTTTATGTCAATTTGACATTTTACCGGAAGGCAATTAAATTTCACAATACCTCAAGTGGCCGATGAATTGCCGAAAATTTTTGTCAAAGTGTATGAGTGTTTATTGCTTCGATACAAATTTTGAACCAATAAACACGATTAAGCACAAAAATTTATGCAATTTGTCGGCCACGAGTGGTATTTAAAAGACTATTCAACGAACAAAATTGACGGTCAATTGACAAGTCATGAATTAATTAATGTTTTAATTTACAACAAGTTGCAAGTTATACAAAGCGCTCAGAAAGTAACAGATAAATTCATTATTTTCGAAATCGTTAATTTGTGGTCAAAATCAATTGACCACAAATTAACGATTACGAAAATAATGAATTTATTCGTTATTTTCTGAGCGCACTGTATAGTGGTTTCGATGGTAGCCGGAGTCTGCATTACTTTGACGAACAAACTAAACGCCAAAGTTTATGTCAATTTGACATTTTACCGGAAAGTAATTAAATTTCTCAAGAAAAAAAAATTGTCGGGAATATTCCGTTAGCGGAATTGTCGCAAAATTGTGCTCTGATTAGTCCAAATATAAAAAATACTAAATTGTAATTGGTTGATAGTTGACATGGAGAGGGTGAGTTGAATAGTCATCAAAATGTCTCTATCTGACATGAAGGTTTAATCGTTAATCTGACATAAATTATTGTTTTTAAAATCTGCCACAGTCAATTCTGATTACGAACGCATAGATTTGAGAATATAATTCACATGTCACATGGTACATTTTTGATTACTTCCATTGGTTAAAATATAATAACAAAATCGCTGAATAGCCAATCAAATCGGTGATAATGTTATCACCGCATGTTGACTGTCACATGATTTTAATGAATAAAATAGTTTACTGTCAAAGTGACAGATCGTTTACAATTGTAGACTTTAAAAAAATATATTTTCTGTTAACGTTCATTATATTCTCTTACCAAATATAACACGTGTTATGTTTAATAATCGATGATACCACTCGTTAAAACCTTTACAAAATTGAACTCGTGCTTCACACTCGTTCAATTTTCATCGGTTTAGCTCGAGCTTTCATCGATGATAATCATAACATTAGTTATATTATCCCCGAAGATAATGACAATATTGTATAAACCATAGACCAATATTCTGCCCTTTACAAAGTAATATTTTGTTACCACTCGAGATGCGTTCCGTAGTTTATGGTTTGTTGACGCATTAATTTACAAAAACAAATAATAAATGTGTATACTAATTTATAATTTTCGAAAATATTTCATCAACTTCTAGAGGTTTGAGCACTGTGCAATATTAACAAATAAGGCTCGATTCACACTATAGGGCCGGTCACGGTTCGCTCTCGATCCAGTCTCGGTCCGGTAAAATCTTACTGTATCTACACTATGGGTTCGCATTCGATCACGGTTCAGCTCCGATGTGTACACTAGCCTCTCAATCAGTATGAAGTCGTTGATGGTACAAGTCGGATCGATATTGGCAATGCAATAAGTTTACTTTATTTCATTTATTAAAGTACAAGTTTTGCCGTTGTCTGACAATGTTCGACTTTTCAATTGAAGAATTAGGTGTTATAGCTCTTCTTCTTGATGAAGATGCTGCAAATAAGAAACGAGTGAAACGCAAGACGACGAAAAGAAGAATGTGGGTGCATCCAAGCTTATTAGCAAGGAAAACGGAAGGCGAATACTACACTCTGTATCGTCATTTACTAGACGATGAAGAAAAATTCCTGCAATACTGTCGAATCGATTCAGGAACGATTGAAATGATTTTGAAAAAAATTGAGCGAAAAATTTCAAAAGCAAACACCTCTTTTCGTGAAGCTATTCCTCTACGCCAAAAATTAATTGTGTGTCTGTGGTAAGTAATTATTATATTATAAAAGATTCAAATAGTAAGGGTATTACAAACATTTATTATTATGTCGATTATAATGCTTATTTGAAAAACAATCAATTGTTCGTATTATCAGTAATATCTGGGATTTCTTCATATTGCAATAAAGTCGGTTGATATTGCTGTTCGCTACTCACTCCCTGATGTTGGTGTGACAACGAAGACGAAGATGGTGGAGCATGCTGTGAATGAGAATGCATGTCTACGGCAAAAGTTGATGTAGGATTGAAACGTAATGTTGATGTTCCATCGGGAAGTCGGGCCTGTGGCACCGATGAAGACCCAGTTCTATCATAATTGGAAGATTGTGAAGCGTTCCCCTGATGTTGCAAATATGTATATTGTGCTGATGGTGTTGGGCAGTTACGTGGAGAATCTTGCGACAGAGACTGATGCATTCCAATAAAAGTAGATGATGAAGATGATGTTGAGTGTAAAGAAGAAGCAGGTGATACTTGGCGATGATGAAGAGGCGAGGGTGATAAAACAGGTGAAGAAGCAGGAGCTAAATATTTTTCTTCAGTGTGACTGACAAGAGTAAATACGTTTCTTTTTACGAAATGTTGGTCAATAGTGGAAAATGTTTTAACAGTACCAGCAACCATTGAAAAAAAATTATCAATCGGATGTACCCCATGTGCTTGCCCATTTTTGTCTAATATAAACTTCATCAATACTGATGATGCAGTTGCGTCTTGCAAATTGTTCTGTTTATTTTGTCGTTTTCGATTCATCGGTGGATTCTTTGTGAATGTGTTGACAGAATCAATGACCGGTTCAACGTCTTCATTCTGTTTACTTTGTCGTGACAAAATGGTTTCTTCATTGGTCTCCTCGTCAGCCATATCACGAATATTTGTATTCTCTGCGTCCTCGTTAGCAATAGAAGATGTTCTTAGTCTATCCACATTAACGAACTCATTGATAAATTGCATTTGGTCGTGATATCGCCATTTATATATTTTTGCTGCTGCTTGGCCGCTTTTGGTCTTTAATTTTACAAGATACTTTCGATATTGAGCCCGTAGCGCTTCCCAACGATTCTTCGCTTCTATAATTAAAGAAATGAAGCATGTAATAAATTAAATAAAGTGCAGTGCAGGTGTTAGTCCTGTCGTCTTCCCCGGGTAGCAATTGCTAATTACCGGAGAATTTGCAGGATGAATAATGTAAATGTATTTATTTTCAGATTTTTGGCTACTGGAGATTCCTATCGGACAATTGCTTTTAGCTATCGTCTTGGCCATTCCACAGTACAGAGTATTGTTCTTGAAGTATGTGAAGCAATCAATGAAACGTTATTAGCAGAATACATTCCAACTCCATCCCGAGAAAAATGGTTGCAAATAGCTGATGAAATGTGGCCTATGTGGAATTTCCCAAATTGTTTAGGAGCCTTAGATGACAAGCATGTAATAATAGAAGCTCCAGATAATAGTGGATCTTTATATTTTAATTATAAAAAAACCTTCTCAATTGTGCTTTTGGCATTGGTAGACGCCAATTACAAATTCATTGCTGTTGATATTGGATATGGCAAAAATAGTGACGGCGGTATTTTTGCGAATTCTACACTAGGGAAGGCATTTGAAAATGAGATGTTGGATGTTCCCGAAGACTCTGCACTCCTAGGAACAAACATAATCGCACCGCATATGATATTAGGAGATGAAGCGTTTTGTTGAAGAAATATTTAATGCGACCTTACCCAGGATCCAGAAGTGTAGAAGATGTTAAAAAAAGAATCGTTTGTGTAGAGGTAGAAGATTAGTCGAATGCGCATTCGGTATTTTATCACAAATTTTTCGGGTGTATTGCAGAAGACTCAAAGCTAATCCTCAACATGCAACGTCACTCGTTTTGACGACATGTATTCTCCATAATATTATCAGGAATACTCGTACTATTCATCTAGAAAGTACTCCAGATTGTTCTAAATCAAACTACGTAGAGAATTTAAGAAAACAAGGAGGAAATGCACAGACAGAAGCGTTTCAAACGCGGGAAATTTTTAACAATTTCTTTAATTCTCCCGAAGGTTCAGTATCGTGGCAACTAGATCATATTATGCAATAAAAGCGGTTCAAAAAGTAGATACAGGTACTGTTTTCCGGACATAATATGTTTTATGATTACATTATAATTTTTTATTTTACTTACCAGATAGTCCTAGTGCTTGCTCTATTTCGTTCCATATTTTCTTTTTATAATGATTGTCACTGTAATGAGGTGACTGTAAATCATGTAACCCTCGCTTACTTTGTACTAATTCAATTAGCATTTCATCTGAAAATTATAAACAGAAGTATTCGACTTGAATGTTTTTTTAAGCTTGTTCATTCTAATTCATTATTATTACGTTAATGTCGTTAATCTACCTCAAAATAAAATATTATGAACCACATGTATATTTAATGATTATTAAATAATTAATTACCTTTCTCAGAATTCCACGATCTGTCTGTTGTCATTGTTGCCAGTGAATAATTGCAAATAACTTCGGTGCACGTACTCGTTCGACGTTTCATCCACTAATGACTGCATTTGAAACAAAAAAAACGTATTCACACTATGAGTACAGGCCAGCTCCAGTCTGATCACGCTCCGGAAAAATATTCTTCAAAACGGATCGGTGCCGGAGTGTGATTGAATCGAAACTTGAGCGGTGCTGATAGTATGAATACGCTCATTTGTTTCTTGTGTAAGAATCTTTTACCGGACCGAGACTGGATCGAGAGCGAACTGTGACCGGCCCTATAGTGTGAATCGAGCCTAAACATGCTGAGCATGATTGAAACGCGAAATGGATAATGTCTAGTTATTTACTTATGCACCCAGTGCATGTGGTTAAAGGCGCCTTAACATCCACCCATGCATGCATGTTAAATAGGGTTTAAACATAAATTAGTAATTACTACTTTGTAGGTTGGAAGGTCGTATGTTATTTCACACTAAATAAATATTTCGATAGGTTAATATGTATACGAATAAGTATTTTGATATTTATCCAAATGTCACACATTGCCTATCATTAAAAAAATATATTTTTTTCTGATTGAAGAAATTTATAATTTGCAAAATTTTACAAATTAATTTGGAGTTATAAGTTCAAAAGTAAATATGTAATTACAAATTATTATTAATTTTATTAAATACATAAATAAAAAATCTCGATAGTTGGTTAGCGCGGTACTCTAGCAACGTACATATCGTAGGTTCAAATCCTACTCGAGGTAAACTTTTTATTTATGTATTTAATAAAATTAATAATAATTTCTAATTTGGAGTTATGTTGTTCTTTAGAATTTGAGTCTTGACGTTGAGTCTATTTGGACAGAGGCGGATCAATTTGGAATATCTTAGGTGTAAACAAATTAATTACGAAAATCCGTAAAATTGTAATTTTCAAAATTGTTTAAAAAAAATTGACAATAGTTATGAACATCGTTTAAAAAAAATTGGATATACTTTCCGCAGATTAAAATTTTTCAATTAGTTATCACCCAATTGAAAGACCAGAATTTTTTGTTAAATACAACCGTTGACATTTGACAGTCGGCGATTGTACATTTGGCTTGTACCCTTGCTTTCAAAAGTTTCGCGGTACACCCATAACTTGTATTAAATCAGGATTGTAATTAATCAACTCTGACATTTAAAAGTTTGAAAAATCAAAATGCAGCAACAATAAATCTCCCTTAACTTCTATAGCAATCACTAATTTCTGCAAAATTACTTGTAATAGTCATTGGTTTTTATCTATAATTATTATGTAAGACAGTATAATTTGTGTCCTGAGGGACATATCATAATTTTTGTTAATTCTGTCAATATCATTTTTAACCTAATCTCAAAAATACTCATCCACACAGCTAAAATTTTGAAAAATCGTTATTTGATTTTAAAAGTGTACGCCAAACTTTTGAAAGGAAGTGTACAATCGAAATATGAAAAAGTACACAGGACGTTATTTCAAAATCAAATGGGTAGTTTAAATGATCCATCCAAAAAAGAATGGGCCTACTCATTTATATATGGCGTGAATAATTAAAACAGTCAGACAATTCTAGAATAAATGAAAGACTTTCAGACATACGTGCAATTGAAGGTTCTACAGATGTTTGACGGATCCTAATTAACAAACAAAATAAAATAAAATATAATATATTGAAAAACAAATATTAACAAAGTATAAAGAATTACTGATCTTTAACTGAAGTACTCTGATGTTTATTTTTCTTAAAGAAATTCCACATTTTTGTAGCAAAATTGAACCTACCCTTTTTAACTTTGCTTACTTCTTTATTAGATCCTGGAAGTATACATTGATCATTTTGATTTCCAGAGGTGCCACATTTTTTTACATTTTTCTCAGGTACATTTTTTTCACGTTCAGATTCAATATGAACTGATTTACTTTTCAGTTGCGAATCTTCATCTTTGAATGCTCTTGCACTAAGATCAATGATTTCCATAAGACTGTCATTGGTATTTGAGGTAGCTTCTTTTTCTTGCATAATATTACCAAATTCATCTTCATTTACACTAATTGTTTCAGGTACCACATCAATGTCCTGATAATCTAATTCTATTACCTGTATTAGTTTTTCTTCTGTCTCTTCCCATTCACTTTGATTTTGCTTTGATTTTTCATCTATCATTAAATATTCTGTTATAACTTGATGAGAATTTTTAATTAAGTCAGTTACTCGTGATTTTTTTTCTACAATTCGCGTAGATTCAAAATCTATACAGATTTCATTATCTAAACCATCACATTTTTCTTCATTCAATTGATCACCAACGCCTCCTTTTGATGCTTCATATGGAGGTACATCGTAGGATGATATCATACCTGTTTTAGTAATTATGTTACTATTCGGTAGACTAAAATGAGTTTTTCTTTCGTATCTATTCACACCTAAAGCAATTCCTTAAACTAACAAATTTTTAAAAGTCGGAAACATACTAACTTGTATTAGTTTTAAAATCAATGTCAAGAATGTGCTCCAGAATATCACAAACAATTTCTAGTGCTATTAATTGAGCTTGTTTGAGTGGTTCTTGAATATTTTTACTTTTAAAATGTGTTATTTCGCCACCGCCGTTATCTACAAAACGGAATGCGACGGTTATGTCACTGCAAATTTTAATTACATTAGTATACCAAATTCGTAGCTTAGGCTTAAACCAGACATAATAAAATTGACGGATATATATTTATTTATAAAAATTGTCTTGGTAAATAATCACATACAACTTGATTACATTATTTTGACACTTTTATTTTTTGACAAATCAAAAAATGTAATTTAAATTTTAATAGTTAATTTTTCAATCTAATTATGATTTACACAACAACTCATGATGGAAGAACCGTCAAAATTAGAAAAACGCAACAAAACTGAAGAAGAAATTTACAGTATTACCTACGACGAATCTTCAAGTCTGCTTCCAAACTCAAGCAGAAGAAGTTCTCATAAGACATGCACTCTAAGAAATGCATCAAATGTTGGACTTTCTTTGGAAGTTGAAATTTCAGATAGCTTAAAACATTTAATAACATCGCCAGATAATCACAATTCTTCTTTGTTAGATGTGACTATTGTTCGTCCCGATGACTTAAATTTTGTGACTGGAATTGAAAATGCGAGTTTGAAAAGTAGTGAAATTCATAATTTAATTGCAAGCATGGAAAAACAAAAAAGGCAGAAAAAAATGTTAATAGAGCAGTTTAGAAAAAATGCACAAGACGTACGGCAAACAAAAATAAAGTACGAGAAAAAACGAAGACGTCGCGAACCACGTAAGAGTATGGAATCTGGGAGTGCGAATATCAAAACGACGGTAAATTTAGTAAAGACTAAACCAATGGTGAGCTCAGCTCCAATTGCTGTACTAAAACCATTAGTCGGTCAAATTCAACAATCACTTAAAAATTTAGAGGATAGAATTTTGGAAGTTGGTGATAATCGTACTCACGCTACTTCTTCGGTTAAAGTTAGTCAATCATCAAATTCATTACTAAATAACCTAGACCTACAAGAACAAATAACGAAAAAGCAAATAAAAACACACTATCGCAATCTCCGTGAAAGTATTCGTCAACCCAATCAACATGTATACACTACTGTGCACACATTCGATAGATTGAGAACGTTATTAACATGTCAGAATACTAATGGTAACGATTCGGATAAAGATAAACCTTGTCTTTGTCAACACTGCGGTATGATTGGTCTTTTGGTCGAGTCTCAAAAGCGGCCTATAATGCCTAGCTTACCCGTGGAAACGAAACAGGAGCCATGGCCACAAGCTGATAGCCAAGATGTCGATTCGAATGACACCACGTTTGATGATCAATACTATATAATTCGGGAATTAGCGGTGAGGCTTAGAGATCTCGAAGAACGCTTAAAGATTCAAGAACAAAATGCAGTACCGAAGGAATACTTTAAACGCGTTATTAAAAAAATTTTAAGCATTCAAACCGCAGTTTCTCAACAGAACACGTTTGTAAATACCCCACCCACCACAGCACATAGTTCCGGTACTCAATACGCAGATGAAAATACGGATCTGTTAAAAAAAATTAAATCGAAGGGGCAACATCGTAATGTACAAATACAACAAGGCTACAGTAAACGCTACCACATAAATCCACTATCTCTTGACACAAAAATCGAATCTGTAGAATTGGCAAACAACGAAGACTCTCAAAACACGCCATCCTCAGTTATCAATGATTTACTTTCTAAATCTAAACAAAATTTAGAAAACAAAGAAGAAAAGCAAGATAATTTTACAACAATGGAAACATTTTGGAAATGGGGGGAGGAAATTATAAAACCCGGAATTGATCTTAAAACAAAAATTATTAATCTTCTAGACGAAAAATTACAACTTATTAAATGTACAGATCCAAAAACAAGAAAATCGGATTCAATTCCCAAGGAGCAAACCAAAAGTTTATCGAATCGAACTTTACAAAAAGTTCTTGATTTGATGTCTGAAAAATTTTATAATGAACATGTAAAACCAACAGTAGAAGAAATAAAAAAAGAACAAATGAATTTAAATAAAGAAAATAAAAAGCAATATTCTAATATGCAAGAACAATTTAACACTGCTATTTCAAAACTAAATTGTGAAACAAAAAAAGTAAAGAATGCTGACAAACGAAATGCTTCCAAAGAAGAAAAATATAGGGCAGTAACTCAAGACTCAAAATTACGTCGATCTGCTATTCCGATTAGAGTTACAAAAACTTCCACTTCTGTTACAAAATACAATGCAGCCCGTAATTCTTTGATCCCTAAGTTAAAGCAGACCCAACCTTCAAAAAAATCTAGTTGTACTGCAGATATTAGCCAAAGCAGGAAGTTTGAAAATGCGCATAAATATTTAGAAAACAATGTTAAAATAACCTACCTAAATCCTAAGGTGAGGAGGTGGAATCAAGAATCTTTAGAATCGATGCCAGAAGTGGAGCCGTCTCAAGAAAACGAAATTGTTATTCATCCTTCTAGTTCTGTTCTATTACACGCCAACAAAAGCGGAGATTCAAAGAAATACAGGCGAATTTTCAAAAATCGTTCTATGTCAGGTATATAACCTCGTAACTGTTTATTAATACACATTAATAATGTACTTTTCTAAGATGACTTTAAATACAGAAATTCGAAAATTTTTGTTTTTCACTATCAAACCATTTATAAATAAAATTATTTTTGTTATACTTTGCAAAAATTTAAGTTTAGGATAAAAACATTGCTTTAACATAATTAATTAATTAATCCTAATTTGCAGATAAAATGGAATTTTTGAAAAGTATAGCAAGTTCAGAGGTGGCAAAAAGTCAACTATGGACGTACATCTGGAATCAAACTAAAAGATTTTGCAAGTCAAAAAATGACACTGTCATCATTCAAATTCCAGCAAATAAACGGAATAAGCTTGAAGGAATCGTTGAAATCGAATTTACAATACAAGACATCGAAAGCTTAGTAAAAAATCCAGACATGTTTAGTTCTAACAATATGAATTCTAAAAGAAATGGAAATTTTAAAAATATGAATACTTTTTTATTAGTTAGAAGTAAACAAATTTTGAAAGATATTCAAAAAGGTTTAGGAAATAAGTTTTTCTAAATGTATTTGTGCTTGTGATTAAATTTATTGTTTTGTTTTATTCTGTGTGCTTATAAAATGTTTGATGTGGAAGACCACACGACCTTCCAACCAACAAAATGGAAATTAAAAGAAATGAAATAATTCTAATAATTTTATTAGGATAACTACGCAACATATTTTATAAGAAGCTCATTACAAAAATAGGCAACATTGTAATCGCAAAAACAATCTATGTCAATTAGACGTTTAAAACTTTATGACAGACAGTGGTTAATATACATCTACAGAGTGATCAATCTCAAGTGTATACCACGTGATCAAAATATTTAAGTTGGTACCACTGATAGGTTGGTAAGAAGCTGTATTGCTCTAGCTACTCTAGATGGTTCGAGTAAAAACTACGATCAGTTTCAAATGTGTATGAAGGTCATTAACTTATACATATTATAAAATATTATCTTAATTTAAATAATAACTATTTTGTATTTGATTAGACTGCATTCCTATAAAATACAACAAAATAAACAAAATGTTATTTAATGATTGGATTAAATCATTACAAAATAATTAATCTTAAGTATTTAAATGTTATAATTTCATTATAATTAAATAAAATTTACAGTACATGTTTATGGAATGACAATGTCTTTTACAAATTTTTTTTAACTCCTTAGGTACACATTAGTTATCACACTTTGCTTTACAGTACATGTTCAAAATGACCGCCATTAAATTGTAAACATAAGTTCACCCTACGTTGCATATTCGCAAATACATTTTGTAACATTTCGGCACCAATATTATGAACTTCATGAGTTATAGCATCTCACAATTCTTGAAGAGTATGCAATCTTCTGTTTTTTAAATAACCAAAAAGAAAAAAGTCTAACGGTGTCAAGTCTGGTGAATTCGGTGGCCAACGATTTACACTAATGATTCTATCTTCAAAGAAGTCTCGTAAATAATTAATTGTAGCCTGTGCAGTATGTGGGGTAGCGGAATCATGCTGGAAATACCCGTTTCGTAATTCACGATCATCCAAATTATTAATAAATGGTTCTAAAAGTATTTTCCTGTATCTTGCCGGAGTAATTGTGCCATCGAAAAATACTGGTCCAAATATTCGTTGTCGCGACATTGCTATCTAGACACCGACCTTGATAGGGTGTAAGGTAGTTTCTCGAAATACATGTGGATTTTCTGCAGACCACGTACGATAATTTTGGCTATTTATGTAACCGGACAGATGAAACCAAGCTTCATCAGAAAAAAAGATATATCCAGTAAATCATTGTTCATCGTATTGTTGAACCATTGACAGTAGTTTACTCTAAGCTGAAAATCTCTATCTCGCAACTGTTGTAATACCGACACCTTGTACGGATACAAATGTAAATTCTTCTTTACTGCAGTGTGGACACTTCCATAGGATACATCTAAAAATTATTTATGTAAAATTATGTTTATATGGTAAAATTTTTCATACGTGTTTGTGCAGATAGTTTTCGCAAAGATTTATTGGGGCTTGCATTCATCCTTGATTGGATATCTGCTAAGGTATTCTGTGTTAAGACAGTAGCCGAAGCTTCACGTTTGCGTTTTAAAACACTACCAGTTTCTATGAATCGAGCTATCAATCGATTACGATGTTGACTAAATGTTTCGTAACTAATATTTTCATTTGGGCACTCAACAGTAAATTGATCGATGCATGATTGCAATGAATAATGCCATTGCCCATTATCATCTTGGAAGCCGCTACGAAAATGAGCCACAACAATGAATGTGTCGAGTTCGATTGAAAACGGCATGACGATTAAATTCGATATCACAATTTGAAATTCAGAATATATAATTTGTCTTGATATAGACAGTTTGTAAATAACTCAAGAAAATATAAAAGTGAAAAACGAAGGTATAATATGACATAAACTGACATAAACTAAAAAGACTAAAACCACACTAAAAATCCAAAGCAGCCAACTGCAAAACACAACAATATTAACAACTAGGGATTTTTGTCATACCACTACAGTACGCTTGAGATTGATCACGTTGTAGATGCTAACCTAAATTAAAATAAATGTAATAATTTTAATTTTAATGTTTTTAGGATATCAGCAATCTCCTTTTTATACGTTTATAACGAAAACAGGCAACATTGTAAAAACAAAAACAATAATCTATGTCACAGTGACGTTTAAAACGTCATGTCAGATGGGGATTAATAGACATAAATACATGTTAACGTAAAAAAATTCCAAAGTCGGCCGCTTCTATAAAAATATCCATAATATAGCTTCAGCATTTACAATCACATGTATTTAATTTTTACATTTATATCACTTTACATGAAAAAAACTTTAGAAAAAAAAATTATGTAAAATTAAATTTTCTTTAAAAAATAGGTCTACACTTTTTCTTATAAAATTAATCGTTATTCAGATAATGAAAAATTTTAAATTCTACGTTAGGAATTTTTTGCCGCTAAATTAATCGTCACATCAAAAATTTTTATAGATCATAATTAATCGATATGCTTAAGGTCTATATCTAGGTATTGTTATATTTTTGTATTTTTGAAATATTTGATAAAAACCAAAAACCGTCCCCAATAACCCCTCCTCTCCGCCACTGGATTTCTCCCAAAATCTAATCAGATCTAAGCCAAATTAAAACAAGCTTAAGTACAATATTTTAAATACGTGGGTCTTTTCCTTCTCGAGTTATCACACACATCCACACAAACATGTAGACATGATGGCCGATCTTAGCGAAACTTGGCCAAAAGTTCTAAAAATAAGTCTAATAAGTCGATTTAGCGATAGTAAAAAAAGTCGATTGCATAACCTTCTATACCTACATAATTATGTATATGTAGGTTAGGAGGTAATTAAAGGCGTAAAATACTGAATTATAAATGTTATAAATTTACCACATTTTTTATATCCTGACCTTATCTATCTAAACACACCGGCAAAATTAGGGGAACTGGCAAAATTTGCACTAAGTTTGACTTCAACTTTCTCTTGAACCCTTAATTTTGATAAATTGTTTTTTAAACTGTGGCTTAATTCTTTAAGAACATGTTAGACCTATTCCTGATTACAAACATTCCGTCGAAATGGCATGCACAGAGCCGAAGAGAAAGTAATGTTTTTTTGTTAACCTTTGAGAAACTCTGTAGAGTGAACGAATGAAATTTTATATTAGATAATTCCAGATTCAGGATTGATCTTTTCTGAACATTTTCATTTTTTTATTTACGCCGATATCGCAGTTATTAAGGGTGCTACAGAGTTTTCCCTCATATATAATTTACTCCTATACAGCAATGCAACTTCGGCAGGATTACAGCGAATATTTCCTTCGTATATGAAATCCCATAAGAGGAATGCAATTATCGAAAAATTGCAAAGATAATTGCACTGTCCAAATTGAAAATTGCTGTTGGGTGATTGTCTAGTGGGTATCAAGGGAAACGTCATTGTCAATTATTCGGGAAATATTCGACTAAATAGCACTCGTGCTTCAAAATAACCAGAAAATATTGCAATCAAGCGTGTTTTCTTTAAAAACAGCATTCGTTCATTTTCATATTTTTTCCGTAAAAATATTTAAATAAACTTATGCAGTATTTAAAAAACACGCTTTCATGCACAATTATCGGTAATTTTGATGCATTTATGCTATTACCCCCGATAATCCTATTGAACGTTATGAATTATAGCGGTAATTCAAATGAAATGACGTCATACTAAAAACTACCATAGTAACAGCACTATTCTTGTCATGAACAAGACACATGTGTCAAATATTGACAGCCACGTTAAAACATTTAAGTTAAGGTTATTGTAAAAATTAACAGATTTCGTAAAATTTCGTGAGAAACCATTGAAAAGAGTAATTCAAAATTAATTTTATTAAATACATAAATAAAAAGTTTACCTCGAGTAGGATTTGAACCTACGACCTGTACTTTGCTAGAGTACCGCGCTAACCAACTGCGCCATCAAGGTTCAAGCCCCAATCGATTTAAATTTTATCTTCATGTATGTAGAACTGATGTAAATTCTAAATGTAATGAGATTACAATCAAATTACTTATTTCATTGAAAAGAGTGTTACGAAGAATGCAGTGAAAACTCAGATATTTATTTGAACGGAAGTATTGTTCATTTTATAAATTTTGTTACATACTTAGTAATTAAAAAGTTTTGTCGTTTTTTAAAAGTTAATTTACAATTAATGAAATAAAGGTTATCTCCATTTATTAAATTTTGTAGCCTTTTTACGTAATTAACTAAAGTTTTGTTCGTTTGCATATATATATATATATATATATATATATATATATATATATATATATATATATATATATATTTCTGTTCTGGAAATATTCTACCGAATACCACGCATACATCAAAATTAATCAGATAATCCTGAAAAAGCGTTATTTCCTTAAAGAAACCGCATTCGTTGGTTTTCTCAGTTGGTTAAAAGAAGAGCTCTCCTCCTTCGGAGTCGGGATCTTTTAACTTCTAACCAACAGAGAAAACCAACTCATCCAGTATCCAGGCAACACCGCTTTTTCCCGGATTATAGATAATTTGGGACGCACTAGTGATATTATATATGAATATTTCCCTCATATATAAAAAAATCCATAAGTGCAATGCAATTATCGAAAAATTACAAAGGTAATTACACTGTCCAAATTGAAAATCGCATTTCTATAATTGTCTTGTGCGCATTGTTAACCAATTATTCTGAAATGTGTCTAATAAATAAGATTATTTAGTTTTGTTAATTTTGTTCATTTTGATGTTTTGTTAAAAAGGCCCTCCACCTTCGGTATGGGGATCTTTCGCAAAACTATATAAACTCATGCAGCTTTTAGAAAATACGCTTCGCTGCAAAATTATCGGCAATTTGATGCACTTACTCTATTACCCCCGATAATTATGCAACCTCTTTTATAAGAAGTTCATTAGGAAAATAGACAACATTGTAAACGCAAAAACAATAATCTATGACGAACAGACGTTTAAAACGTTATGACAAACAGAGATTAATCACATCTAGATGCTAACTTAAATTAAAATAAATGATATAATACTAATATCAAATTTTTTGGATAACTATGCAACCTCTTTTTTATAACGACAACAGGCAACATTGTAAAAACAAAAACAATATTCTATGTCAAAATGGCATTTAAAACCTCATGTCAGATTGAGATTAATAAACATAAATACATGTCAACGAATAAAAAAAATCCAAATCCTCCCGATTATATAAAAATATCTATAATACATTTTCAATCATATTTATTTAATTGTTACATTTATTTCGCTTTACATTAAAAAACTTTATAAAGAAAGTTCACGTAAAATTAAATTTTCTTTAAAAAATACGTCTACCCATTTTCTTATAAAATTAATCGTTATTCAGATAGTAAAAAACATACACTTTTTAAATAATTAACACTTAAATTATACATTAAGAATTTATTGCCGCTAAATTGCATAGAAAATAATTAATCCATATATTTAAGGTCTACATCTAGGTATTTTTATATCTTTGAAATATGCAGCTGTTTTAGAAATATTTGATAAAAACCAAAAACTGCTATTAATAAACCACACTTCGACGCAGGATTTCACACAAAACCTAATCGGCTCTAAGACAAATGAAAATAAGCTTAAATACAAAACTGTAAGTACGTAGGTGTTACCGTACATACCAACATACATCCACACGTACATGCAAACGCACACGCACAAGCACACGCACACGCACACGCACACGCACAAGCACACGCTCTACCACACGCACACGCACACGCACACGCACACGTACTTGCACACGCACACGCACACGCACACGCACACGCACACGCACAAGCACACGCTCCCGCACACGTACACGCACACGCACTCACACAAGCACACGCACAAGCACACTAACACGCACACGCACACGCACACGCACACGTATACGCACACGCACACGCGCACACACATATTCACAC
>JARFJB010001382.1:3555000-3635000 GCA_036346205.1 Vesta saturnalis | reverse complement strand
TGAAACGGTAGCTCTACACTGTCCACATAAAATAATCACAGTAAAACGGTTTAAAAATATATTATCCTATTATTTACAAATCTAATATATTCACACTTAGACTAGATAACTACCTTGTTAACAACTAACATAAACGTAAAAATGAGAAAACAATTTGACGTTAAGATTGAGACGGCGGCGTCCACTCGGTTTGGACGGCGAATTTGGATGTCCTCCTTCCTTCCACTCGCTCGATACGACGGCTTATTGTTGTCGAAGTCGTTTCTGTAAATAGATATTAATACTCCCTAGTTACACTCAATGAGGAACGTAATATTTAAATGATTAATAACGTTGCGATCTTTTAGTAGAAACGGTGTCTGCGGCGCAGTCTGGCAGATTACTGAAAATAACTAGGATGGGTGAAAACGAAGTTGATGTAAGCCCACACGTCAGTTTAAACACTAGCAGGGGCGTTGTATTTTGTAAAAACTTACTGAACTGCAGTATCGAAGAAATAAAAAGTGAACTTAAAAGTCAGGGAATTGTAGATGTAAAACGCATAAAAATAAGAGCTGGTGGAGAATTAAAAGATTAGGCAAACCATATATTAACGTTTAACACGCCGAATCTGCCAAAAAAAGTAAAAACTGCGTATTATAATATCGATGTAAGATTATACGTACCTGATCCATTGAGATGTTTTCGATGCCAGAAATTTGGTCACACATCAGCGAGATGCGTAAGTCAAGCTACATGTGTTTGCGGTAAATATCCTCACGAAAGTCGGAAATGTGAAGAACCACTGAAATGTGTGAACTGTGGTGGAGATCATTCGTCCAGGGTAAGAACGTGCCCGATTTACAGAGAAGAAGCTGCTATCCAGGAAATTAGGGCAAAAGAGAATATTTCGTATCACGAAGCAAGGAAAAAGGTAAACGTATCCACATCAACTCAAGGGTTATCCTATGCTCGAGCAGCAGCGATGCCAGTTAAGATTGATGCTAACGACCTGATCAAACAATTGTTACCAAACCTCGTTACCGCAATTAAATTAGCTTTAAGAGATGATGACAAAAATGATAAACCAGAAGACATAAAAACAAAGATACTTCAAGATCAGCTGGAAAAAATGGCAACAGTTAAGGAACCCAACACGCAGGTGTCTGCTTCGGAGCCTACCCATTTTCGCAACTCTGATAACGCAAGTTCTTTTACTGAAGCACAATCGGAGGTAATGGACTTTGCAAATGCGTTAGAGAAAAGAAAACGTGGGGAAAGTGGTGCATCTGGCACTGTCTCTCCCACACAGTCGCAATGCACAAGTCTGGTGTCTATCGACGAAGCTATTTTAAAAGAATTCAACGTTAAAAAAGCCAAAGGTTGGCCTAAAGGGAAATTGAGGGGTAAAAAGAAGTCCTAGTGTCTTCAAGTGATTTATAGTCTGTGATATACAAAGATCTCATTTTTATTGTTTATTCTAGTCAGATTATTTATTAAGTGCTGTGTTTTATATTTTTATTCTAGTCAGTCTATTTATTATGTGCTATGTTTTGTACCATATACATTTTAAAAATTTTTATGGATAAATTTCTAACTACAACGAATAATAGTAACGGAGTTTCATCTTATGATTTGTCAATAAACACAGAATTGGCTAGAAAAAATATGCCCGACAGTAATCGTCTGTGTAATATCTTGCAATGGAACTGCAATAGTTTTTTTAAGAAATTACCGGAAATTGATATTTTAGTGGCCAAGTATATGCCCTTTTGTATGTGCATTCAAGAATCAAAGATCCCAGAGGTGCGAAAAGCCAAATATAAGAATTATAATTTCTTTTGTAAAGGTGCGCCTGGTGGTATACGAACACATGGAGGTGTGGCGGTTCTTATAAGAAATGAGTGCCGCGTCTCACAAATTCAATTAAACACTAATCTCCAAGCAGTGGCAGTAAAGGTAGAGATACCGTTCAAGCTAACAATTTGTTCTGTATATCTGCCCTCCCCTGATTGGACCACTCAAGATCTTACTGATTTGAAAGCTCAGCTGACGCATCCTTTCGTACTATTGGGAGATTTTAATGCGGAGAATGAGCTATGGGGATCTAGTAAAACAAATTGTTCTGGGCGTATGGTAAGTGAGTTTCTGGAAGAAGACGATGTGGGGATCCTAAACACGGGTTCTTCAACACATTTTTCTGTTGCATCAGGAACTTTTTCATGTATAGATCTGTCAATATGTTCTTCTTCTCTACTGAAATCCATCGATTGGACGGTTGACCCGGATCTACATCACAGCGATCATTTTCCCATATCGCTAAATCTCCTAAATTTCCCAGCCGACAAGGTATGGTTGAATGAAAGGTGGCTAACCCAAAAGGCAGACTGGGCCCGCTTCCAGGAATTGATGACATCCGCTATCAAACAACTAGGCAATTTACCTATCGAGGAATTCAGTGAGTTAATTCTTCAGACAGCAAATGATTGTGTACCAAAAAGAACTGCCGGTTTGATAAAGAAGCGGCCAGTTCCTTGGTGGAGTGAGGAAGCTAAAGCCGCAATAATTGAAAAGAAAAAAGCGTTTCAGATTTTTAAAAGACGTCCAACGTTAGATAACCTAATTGTTTTTAAAAAAAAAGAGCATATAGCAGGAGAATAATTTTAAACGCAAAAAGAAATTCGTGGTACAAATTCACGTCCTCTTTAACTAAAGATACTCCAGCCAAAGAAGTGTAGGAAAAAGTTAGGTCAATTAAGGGAGCATCTACACCTGCTCATCCGACAGTTCTTAAAATAGGTAATAACGTAGTTTCTGATTCTAAAGAAATTGCCAACGTCATCGCAGACCACTTTGCTCTGTCATGTAACCAGGATATCAGTGACGCACTAATAAGCGACTTAACATTCACGACATCCGATAGCTTACCGTATAACAACTCGTTCAGCTTGAGAGAATTGGAACATGCAATTACAAGATCTAGAAGTAGTGCTCCAGGTTCTGACAAGATCCATATAAACTTTATTAAACACCTACCAGAAGAAGCCAAACCTATTCTTTTAAATGCGCTTAACGTCATCTGGCATAACGGTACTTTTCCGGAATTATGGAAAGGTGCTATTATAGTTCCTCTGCCTAAAATCAAAAATCCGTCGGAACCGTCCCACTACAGACCAGTGTCGCTCACAAGTTGCATCGGTAAACTCTTGGAACGTATGGTCAATTATCGATTGATGTGGATACTCGAAGAGCGTGATATGTTATCTCCTTACCAACTTGGATTTAGGAGAGGTCGGGCCACCACGGATGCCGTAGTTTTCATCGAAAATGCAATTAATAACTCTTTTCTCCATTGCCTCCATGCCTCTGCCATCTTTGTTGATTTAAAAAGTGCTTTTAACACAGTACGGCATACGGACATTCTCCATCAGCTCTACGAATGGGGATTTAGAGGGAATCTACCAATTTATATAGAAAGATTTCTCTGTAATCGTACTATGCGTGTAAGGATCGGTAAAGAGGTTTCAGATACTCGCCTTCTTAAAAATGGCACGCCACAAGGATCACCTTTGAGTGCCACATTATTTCTTATAGCAGTCAATGCCGTATTGCTATCAATTCCTTCCTCGATTTCTTACTGTGCTTACGCTGACGACATTGTACTCTTTCAGATGAGTCGATCAGTCGATGTTATCAAGGATACACTGCAGGTGGGTCTTGTGCAGATTGCGGAGGCTTTAAAGGAGCGAAATTTATCTTTATCTACCACAAAGTCTAGATCTATGCATTTCTGCAGAAAACGTTCGACCTGCATAGAGATACCGCGGTTTACCTTGGGCGACATTTTAATTGAAAACGTAGGTGAATTCAAATATCTAGGAATTCGATTAGATCCACAACTTACGTGGAAGTCACATATTGACAAACTCACGGTTTCATGTAAGAGAAACCTTAATATCTTAAAATGTCTCGCACATACGCGATGAGGTTCAAATCGAGAAGTGCTTCTACGCATACACAAGAGTCTGGTAATCAGCAGATTGGACTACGGATGTGTAGCATACTCTTCTGCAAAAAAAAAGTCGTTTAATACCTTTAGACTCCATATACAATCAAGGTATAAGGTATGCTACTGGTGCGTTGAAATCATGTCCGGCTATGTCTCTTTATGCTGATTCTGGATTAGAGCCACTTTATCTTCGTCGAAAAAAGATCACTGCGTTAGATAGATTGAATCTGCATAGATGCAGAAAACATAAAATTTTGTCCATCTTTCAGAAGAATATATTTCAAGCTAGATATAGGATGGAACCAACACGTCATAAATCCTCATCGTTTAGATCATCAATTATAGTGAAGGAAATAAACATACCTGAGAAGGAAATATATTTATCGTGTTACCGTAGATTTGAACCCTGGCTGCCTAATACTCTACACGTTAATATAGATCTATTACAAATAAGTAAAGACTCTTCACCGGAAACAATAAAGAGGTTTTTCACTGAGGTTATCAATCAGTTAATGTTTACCGATGGGTCCAAGACCCAGAACGCGGCGGGATGTGCTGTTAAGCATGGTGATTCCATAAAGAAACTTATACTTTCTTGCGAAGCCTCTATCTTCTTCTGCGAAGCGTTTGCTATATTAACAGCGCTTAAAATATGCATTGCGGGGAAGAATGACAAATTTTTGATATGCACAGACTCGTTGTCAGTTCTGTCGGCTATACAAATAGCGTTCACTGAGGACAGAATTATATCAGACATACTTATAGCAAGCAGACCTTTAAAACAATTAAAAAAGCAAGTCATATTCATGTGGGTCCCCAGTCATGTTGGCATCACAGACAACGAGGAAGTTGACGCTTTAGCCAAAGAGGCAGTTGTAGGACTTGACGCCGAGGTTGCTAACATCTGCAATCTAAGCGACGTTAAAATATATTGCAAAGAAAAGATCAGAAGACTGTTTCCAGCCGCATGGGAGAGGCACCATACTTACCTGCGATCATTTCAACCCCTCGTTGGACACTCGACATATAGTAACAACCTTACGCGAAAAGAGCAAGTGGTGATATGTAGATTTAGATCGAGTCACACAAAGCTGACCAACGGCTATTTAATGAGCGGTGATTTGCAGCCCGAGTGTGTTGAGTGTGATAAGGCTTTGAATGTTGACCACATTCTTAAGGAATGTCCGAAATATGTTGATCACCAAAAAATTCGTTACAAACAGAATGCCGACATATCTGATAAGGAAATATTGATATTTTTAAAGGACAACGGTCTTCTAGACAAAATATAAAGGTGTCAAGAATGTACAATCAGGTGCGGCTAATGACCACAGAAGTTGATGCCGCTAATAAAAAAAAAAAAAAATAATAATAATAAATTATTTATGCTGGATACGGCCCTGACTACAAAAGAAAAGAATGTATAAACAAACTACTGGTTATTTAAAACGAGGGTTGCGCAGATCTAGGTCACTAGTGAAAATCGATATCCCGAGTTCACGGTTGTACGCAGGACGAGCGTTCACCGGTCTAATGCTTGCTCCCCTTTACCTTCAGTACTTTCTGGAAGACGGACAGGCGCGTATGCTTCGTGAAGCAATTCCCTTCACGATCTATTACGTTTGAGAATATGAATTATCTTCAGAGGTTTACTCTCGCATTAAATTTAGACTGGGCGGATTATACAAGTTTGGTTGTATAATTAATATATTTGCACGTTATCTACTGGGATGCAATTTTATGGCGATGATTTCTTTTTATGCAAATGAACGAAATCTCACGTAGATACAAATGAACGTTACTTAATGGTATGCGCACCAAAACGCTTATTTATTCAAGGCGGTTTATACTTGCGGAATAAGCTGGTGGAAAACAATTAATTGATTGTTTTCTTGAAATTCGTTTACTACGCGGGTGATTATCGGTGTACGGTTTTCTCCTACGACAGGTCTTTGACGGATACTCTACGTTTACAGGCACTTCGGTCTTCGCCAGCGAGCTGGTGAATTCAGGTATTTAGAATGTAAGTGATAGTAAATGATAAAAGCTGCAGGTCTATACAGTCCTACTTAGCTCTCGTCGTCAGGTATATGGTATAGTGGTGAGTGTTTGTACTCCCGACTGCTTCGGGGTGACCCGTGGCGGTCTAGGGGTTAGTGTGTGCTGGTGTTTATACTCCCGACTGCTTCGTGGCTTTGCCCGTGGCGGTCTGGGGGTCTTAGTGTGTGCTGGTGTTTATACTCACGACTGCTTCGTGGCTTTGCCCGTAGCGGTCTGGGGGTCTAGGTGTGTTTGTGTGTTTTGAGTTACTCTACAGACTTACGTGTCGTTAATTACAAAGATCGAGGATAGCTATTTACAAAAGATTCGCGGTGCGCGTTCGCAAATACAGGGAGCTAAACTCGCGGTGGCTATCACTAGGTCTGCGGCGATTTACTTTAACGCAACCGTCACGTGCAGGTTTATCTGGAATCGGAGTTAGTCTAACGGACCAACTAATACAGGAGCTGGTGAAACCAACTAAATAATTCTCGGCGGTGGGATGCGTTCACGTGGCGCGACGGAACTCTTCTACGGCTGCTACTGGTCTGGTCGGCTACGGATACTCGTACTAATAACAATATTAATATTAATAATAATAATAATTAACTAACCACTAAAAGGTGCGCGGCGCGGTTTTTATAGGGGACTCTCGGTAGGCGGTGGTGGCTTCTGTTTGGGGGAATACTATTTGTAATTGGCGGAGATTACTCTGTCGTATAAAACTTTCAATGTTTTATGAAATCTACGTAGGAGGGGAAACAAATTAATTTTTGTTGTGCAATCAAACGAAATAATAAGAAATGTTAAGTTAGGTACTGAGTAATACGGAATACTAAGAAATATTAGATCAAGTCTTGCAGGTGTTTGAATACTAAGAAATCTTACATCATTTATTTCCTTTACGAGGGCTGATTGTTAAATAATTAATTAATTAAAAAATTTTGTAGTAATGACTTGCGGTTCGTTACAACTATCCCTTCTAAATTCTTATTAAACTCTTCAGTCTTATTTTCCTCACTACTGTACAGCTTTCCGAAATATTCTTGCTGGAATTTCCTCACAATCGTCATACTATTTCGCTGCTCCTATTCATTACCGCTGCAGCGTTCTGTTTTGGGCCACGTATTGTATTTTTGACCTATTTCAGGAAGAGTTTTTTGTTTTCCTCAAAATCATTCTGCATTTTCTCTCCTTTCACAGTCATCACTTCCTCTTTACTTATTCTCACTGTCTTCTTCGATTCTTTGTTTCTTAATCTGTACACATCATCGCTTTTCATCAGTCCTTCCAACCCACACATACGTAGGTAGCTATAGAAGGTTATGCAATCAACTTTTTTTAACTATCACTAAATCGACTTATTAGCTCATTTTACAACTTTTGGTCAAGTTTGGCCAAGATCGGCCATCATGTCTGAATGTCTAGGTGTGTGTGTGTGTGTGTGTGTGTGTGTGTGTGTGCGTGTGCGTGTGCGTGTGCGTGTGCGTGTGCGTGTGCGGTGGTGCGTGTGCGTGTGCGTGTGCGTGTGCGTGTGCGTGTGCGTGTGCTGTGTGCGTGTGCGTGTGCGTGTGCGCGTGCGCGTGCGTGTGCGTGTGTCGTGTGGCGTGTGCGTGTGTGTGTGGTGTGTGGGTGTGGGTGTGGCGTGATGCTGTGTGTGTGTGTGTTGTGTGCGCGCGATGTGCGGTGTGGTATGTAGGTGATTGTGGTGTGTCGTGTGCGTGTGCGTGTGCGTGTGCGTGTGCGTTGTGCGTGTGCGTGTGCGTGTGCGTGTGCGTGTGCGTGTGCGTGTGGTGTGCGTGTGCGTGGTGCGTGTCGTGTGTGCGTGTGTGCGTGGTGCGTGTGCGGTGCGTGTGCGTGTGCGTGTCGTGTGCGTGTGCGTGTCGTGTGCGTGTGTGTGTGCGTGTGTGTGTGTGGTGTGTGTGTGTGTGTGTGTGTGTGTGTGTGTGGGTGTGTGTGTGGGTGTGTGGTGTGTGGTGTGTGTGTGTGTTGTGTGTGTGTGTGTGTGTGTGTGTGCGCGTGCTGCGTGGTGTGGTGTTGTGTGTATGTGGCCGTGAGTGTATGTGTGTTTGTGTGCGGATGTGCGGTAGGTATGTAGGTGATTTTGTGCGATTGTGCGTGTGCGTGTGCGTGTGCGTGTGGGTGTGCGTGTGTGTGCGTGTGTGCGTGTTTGCGTGTGTGCGTGTGTGCGTGTGTGCGTGTGTGCGTGTGTGCGTGTGCGTACGCGTGCATGTGTAGATGCCTTTTAAAAATTTCAAATTGCGGTTATTGGTTAATTTTATTTGAATGTGTTTAATATTAAGATGAAAATCTTGAATTTACTTTCCTACTTTATTTGCATATTTAATTGGAAAGTATTTAAATAAAACCGGCAGTTGCGGAAACGTAAATGTTTGGTAGAGACATTGTCATAATGACGTGTCGTTTTTAGAACAGTCCCCTTAAGTAAGCGATCAGAGTGGGTTGAAAATCACCAACAGAGTAATTCGTCGCCGAGGCACGAATTACAAGGTAATAGTCAAGTTATCCTACAATTAGAAGTGAATGTTTAGTGTATAATAGAGAAGAAATGAAATTACCTTGCTTATTGATATGATAAGAGGCTAAGTAAACACAGTTCAAATAGTGTCAAGTTGGTGATAATGAAAAAGATTGTGCAATAAATTAAACTCGTGTCAAAGGTTACACTGTAATTAAAAATCACGTTTTTTGTGCTCATCGAAAGTATTCCAAGATTGTGTTTAAATATTGAACGATTAAATGTAAAATAAGCCAATCGATCCAGTGTAATAGATCGATATATAAACCAAAGTAACTGGAAAATATTGACAATTAAAAGCACGGCTGTTGATAGTTCGCTTGCAGTTCGTCGCGCAAGATATTTGTCGTTAAAATTGAACAATTAAAGTAATAAATTATTATAAGTATTTGTTATGAACGAATAAGCTCAAAGGTAAATATGTAATTAAAAATTATTATTAATTTTATTAAATACATAAATAAAAAGTTTACCTCGAGTAGGATTCGAACCTACGACCTGTACTTTGCTAGAGTACCGCGCTAACCAACTGCGCCACCAAGGTTCAAGTCCCAATCGATGTAAATTTTGTCTTTATGTATGTAGAACTGATGTAAATTCTAAATATAATGATATTACAGTCAAATTACTTATATTAATGGAATGTGAGCCTGCAATATCACAAGGATTCACACATACCAAAGCAACTTGACTAATATTAAATTATTATTAGTATTTGTTATGAACGAATAAGCTCAAAGGTAAATATGTAATTAAAAATTATTATTAATTTTATTAAATACATAAATAAAGTTTATGTTCGAACTACGACTGTACTTGTAGAGTAGCGTAATATCCACAGGTTCAAGTCCCAATCGATGTAAATTTTGTCTTATGTATGTAGAACTGATGTAAATTCTAAATATAATGATATTACAGTCAAATTACTTATATTAATGGAATGTAGCCTGCAATATCACAAGGATTCACACATACCAAAGCAACTTGACTAATATAATTAATAATAATTTTTAATTACATATTTACCTTTGAGCTTATTCGTTCATAACAAATACTTATAATAATTTAATATTAGTCAAGTTGCTTTGGTATGTGTGAATTGTGATATTGCAGGCTCACATTCCATTAATAATAATTTGACTGTAATATCATTATATTCAGAATTTACATCAGTTCTACATACATAAAGACAAAATTTACATCGATTGTTGAACCTTGGTGCGCAGTTGGTTAGCGCGTACTCTAGCAGTACAGGTCGTAGGTTCGAATCCTACTGAGGTAAACTTTTTATTTATGTATTTAATAAAATTAATAATAATTTTTAATTAAAGTAATAATTGACTATTATAAATATATCAAGCAATTATTTACAAAAATCATAAAAGTGTTGGAAAGAAAATTTCAATAGACTTAATCCACAAAAAAGTTGTAAACAAGATATCGTGGGAAC
Organism: Vesta saturnalis; assembly: GCA_036346205.1. Classification (NCBI taxonomy): domain Eukaryota; kingdom Metazoa; phylum Arthropoda; class Insecta; order Coleoptera; family Lampyridae; genus Vesta; species Vesta saturnalis. The sequence goes on along the minus strand of JARFJB010001382.1, from coordinate 3,624,983 downwards.
AAAAGAAGCAAGGCGCCAATTACATGATCGGCCCACTTCTGACATCGGCTTGACCACAATGCAGTTACGTCATCGGCTTTCAACGAGGCACCAGATAGGTACGATTTTTAATAGTGTAAATAAATAAACGTTTATGTGTTTTATTTTCTCTAAATTTTAATTTGAATATCAAAATTGAACAGAAAACATTCTATTCAATTTTTGTTAGTATTAAGAATATTACTTAGAACTAAACGTTTGAGTGTTAATGTTGTTTACAACAAAACATGTTTGCACTGCGAATTGTAGTAATTAAATAAGTATAACGTTTGATTTATTTTTATTATTAACGACTGTTAATATTAAAAGCTTATATAAATATTGAGTATATAAATGCGGAAGGAAGTAAACTCAATAGAAATCCAAAATAATAAGGCAATTGAATTGAGTGTAAATTTTGGTAATTGATAAAAGTGACCATTTCTCTTAACATTTGAGCTAGCTGGCGCACCTAAATAAGAAAAGAATTTGAAAACGTAAATATTACAGTTCATTTATACAAATCGAAATTAAATAGCAAGAGAACTACAACTAACTAGTGGATGACGTTTTTATAAATGAAACCCATTCAGCGTAAATGAAAAGGTAAATTTCAAGTCTTACAAAAACAATAGAAAATTTTTATTCAATAATTATGCCATTATAAAAATGGCAAAAGAACCCTAATATTCTTTATAACGGGGTGTAGACAACACGAGTAATAACGCCCGTTGCAGAGAGCGTGCGTGTATGTGTGCGTGCGTGTGTGTGTATAGACGTATGTTAGTATCCACGATAACTCCAGAACGAAAACACTTACGTACTTAAAATTTTGTGTTTAAGATTGTTTTCATTTGGATTAGAGCTGATTCGATTTTGGGAGAAATCCAGCCGCGGTGAGGGGGTGGGTTATTGGGGATAGCTTTTGGAGTAATCATTAATTTTATACAAAAAATTGTTGACGTATTTTTTAAAGAACATTTCATGTTACATAAATCTTCTTTACAACGTTTTTTAATGTAAAGCGTAATAAATGCAAAAATTAAATAAGTATGATTGAAAATACTGAAGCTGTATTATCGACATTTTTATACAAGCGGGTGGCTTTGAAATTTTTTTACGTTTTCACGTCTATGAATCTCATTCTGACATAGATCACTGTTTTGTTTTTACAATGTTACCTGTTTTCGTTATGCACGTATAAAAAGGGGGTTACATAGTTATCCAAAAAAAATTTAAATTAAAATAACTTCATTTCTTTTAGCTTAAGTTAGCATCTAGATGTCTATTAACCTCTGCCTGTCATGAAGTTTTAAACGTCTGTTTGACATAGATTATTGTTTTTGCGTTTACAATGTTGCCTACTATTGTAATGAGCTTCTTATAAAAGATGTTGCATAGTTATCCTAATAAAAATGTTATTAAAATTATTTCATTTCTTTTAATTTCCATTTTGTAGGTTGGAAGGTCGTATGGTGTTCCACACCAAATATTTTTTCTTATATGTACTGCACTGTTTTTTGATTACCTATAGTCGCTCTTCCACATACCTTCATGGCACAATTGACAACCACAGTGTATAATAATAATAAATTAGTGGGCCGACTTACTCTAGCTTCGCTGCGTGAAAATTGTCCACGAGTCTCGTCAGTGTGTGACGGAGAGGTAGCTTGGCGCGAAATGGACGGAAATACATTTTGCTTGATCGGCGTGATACATTTTTATCAAGTAATTAAAACTGAATTGGTAGTGTAGTGGTGACACGACCTGCTTAGCATTAGGGAGGTAGTGGGTTCGATTCCCGTTACCGTCTACCTTGTATGAGTTTTTTTCAGGGGGTTTTCCTCATACACATGTAGCGGCATGGTCACTGCGTATATGCACACCATGTGCGGCTACGTAGGCGAATGCTGGGGTAGTATTTCCCCCTCAGAACCCTAATTCCGTTCCTTCTTGCCCTGACCACATCCATCCTTAATCCCACCACCTATATATACGTAATGTATGTATGTATGCTGGGAATCCATGATTGTGGCTGAAGCAGCTTGGAAAGCTCGAACAGCCCGCCATCCCCCTTTAGGAGAGAATAAAATACGCTACGTTTCCTTTCTTCCAAGTAATTAAGGGTTTAACTTTATTTAACTGCAATGGCTCGAAGGTATTGTTTTGCACCTGAATGCAGAAGTGGTTACAGCGTCAAAAAAAAACAAAGTCTCGTTATTTAAAGTGCCCAAAAACAAATTAAATGAGTGGAGTGTTGTGATTCCTCGTGTTGAGAAACAATTAACAATTAATGACGCTTTGAGCGAAAAAAATTTGAAAGAAGATATTGTGCGTGAAGTTGTCACAGAAACATATTTGGTAAGTTTTTATTATAATTATTATAACTTACCTACCCCCAAATTTAAAAATGCAACGTAAATAAGAAGTAGGTAAGTAGGCTAATCAAATGATTGATAAGAAAGCGACCAATATTCCATTTAAAATTTGTCAAACAATGTACTTTATAAATTATTAGAATTATTGGAATGACGTGTGCGTATTGTTATTTTTTGTAGTATCCACTTAAAATCCCACGTTTAAAAGATAACGCGAAACCATGTATTTGGCCAAATTGCCCTTCTTATTTGACTAAAAGTCAGTAAAGAAGAGAAGAGAAGAAAATAAATTAATTAAATTTCAGTGCCAAGAACATCGGGATGAAATAATATCAAAAGGGGTTATTATTACATATGTATGCGAGTTAAACAGTTCTATAAACAAGAAGGAAAAGTAAGAAAACAATCGGCAATTGACAAAAAAAATCGAAGCTACAACGTTCCTAATGTCTATTAACAGTCTTATTTATTTAACATTCTTGTTTTTAGCTTTTTATCCTTGAAACGTAAACACCGGAATACACTTGTTTTTACCGCTCTTAGGGGACTGTTCTGTAACTTTTTAAAATTTAAACGCCTATAAGAGAATAAATAACAGCAAGTCGCGATATTTAATTCTGAATACAAGTAGCCAGTTACTGAACGGTTTTTTAACGGTTTGAATATTACTAATAACAAATAATAATAATCTAAACAGTAGAAGTTTGTAACGTGTAAAATGTCTCTTTAAAGAAAAAAGGCGAGTAAATAATATTTAGGATTTCTATGGCATCGAACTTGTACCAAAAAATGGTTCCTCTAAAATTCTTATACTGGATGATTGTTGAAACTTGTAAAGTCGTACTGACACAAATATAAAAATTACGAAGGATGTGCAGGGCAGATCCGTAGTAAGTGGTAAGTTTTTGAACATTTTTTTCTTTGTTCTCAAATTTGAAGGTTGATCCAACTTTTATTTTGGTACTATATGTGATTTTAAATTTAATTATAACATTTTGTTGCATATTGTCTTATAGAACTGCGGATTCAAAATTTAATCTAACTTTTACCTTCGTTACTATGTTTGATCTTAATTGTAATTAATTAATCCTAAAAGTAAACAATTAATGTCGAGAGAGCTAACAGGGCCATTATCGTTATTTATTGTTACTATGCAATTGAATAAAAGAAAATTAGAGGATAGAAACGTAAGTTGTCACGCTTCGCGACAATAATAAAACAGATTTGATAAATAAATGTTACATTAAATAACAAAAAAATAACTATAATTTGGAAAGCTAAATTAAAAATAATTGAAGCGTTTGGTGCGAATAAATAACAGCAAGTCTGGTGAGTGGCGAGGAGCCAGCAATCGCGTAGGGAGCAATCTGATTGAAATGTGATGTGATTAAAGGGTATGTAAGTGAAAAATGTGTATGTATATATGTATGTACATTTAGATATTCATGCAGTAAGTATACGATCTATTATTTATAGCTTTCTTGACTCTGGCTATATTTCCAGTTCTTCCTTCCTTACATGTTGAGGCAGTAGACAAATAACTGTCCGGTAGTAGGACGATACCGTTAGTAGCAAATGCTACATCGTCCGGGGCTCGATTTAGTCAGTAACCGGTCTGCTCGCTATGTTATTACTCAAGAGAATACAATTGCCTCGGATCGACCTGGCTGCAAGGGGCGGTCAAGGTCGAAACAGACAGGCCCCGTTGCTGACGACTGTGCAAGGAATGAATGACGAGTCGGTACGTGGAATGTTAGAGGTATTCATGGTAAATAATTTGAAATTGCGAATGTAATGTACGAAAGACGGAGACAAAGCGCAAAGGAAAGGATGGTGTGGAGATGGAGGATGGCAGTCTAGCACTATGGTTAGGAGTTGAGACTGAAGTGCATGACGCAAAAGGAGTTGTGGGGATCGTAAGTGGAAGAGCGGAAAGATGTGTTAAACAGTACGAATTGATATCTCCCCGGGTAATATGGGTTAGAATGAAAATGGAGTTTCCAAGAATTTTTCTATTGCATGCATACCGGTGAATGGAGAAAGACACCAGGAGCATGAGAACTTCTGGAATAAAGTAGAGAACGTGTTGAACGTATGTAATCCAAACTAAAGAGTGATGATAGTGGGGGATATGAACGGATGGGTGGTTGTACAGAGAAAACATACCGAACGCGTTCTAGGAAAGTTCGGAGACCAAAGTGTCAATGAGAATGGTGAACGCCAGGTGAATATCTGTGTGGAAAGAAGCCTTTTTGTATCCAATACGTGGTTTAAACATAAAAATCTGCATATGTACACATGGCAAAAAAGCGAATCTAAAAATATGATAGTGTATGATGAACGACTTGGAAACCTGGTGAAAGACAAAAGTAATGCGCCGATCGGAATATGGGTCGGACCACTTTTTGGTTATATCTAGAGTGTGTTTAGGGCAAAAGTGGGTCTGGAGAAGGAAAGCAAACGTAGTGCGGACGTCCAGAATTAGGGTAGATAAACTAGTGGATAATGGTGCAAGAATAAAATACCCAGATGCTGTGAGTAAAGAGTTTAATGTGAATGAAACACTGCGGAACGAACAAATAAACGACACCGACGTTCAAAGTGCATGAATAAGCTTAAAAAACTGTGTTGTCAATGGTGCCGTGCGGATATGTGGAAGAGCGACTGTAGGTAGACAGAAACAATGTGCTTGGTAGAATGAGTCGGTAAAAAAGGCAGTGAGTAAGAAAAAAAGATGCGTACATGGCAATGATTGCTGCAAAAAATGAGACTGAGAAAAAGCGATTGTATGAGGTGTACAGATTAAAAAACAAAGAAGCGAAGGAATGAGGATAAGTAAAGAGGAAGTGATGGCTGTGGAAGGAGAGAAAATGCAAAATTATTTTGAGGGAAACAAAAAACTCTTCTGGAAATGGGTCAAAAATACAAAACGTGGTCCAAAACAGAACGCTGCAGGAGTGATGAACATGAGCAAGCAGTAGTGAGGGAAGTAAGACTGAAGGGTTAAATAAGGAGAATCTAGAAGGAATGATGAATGAAACTGAGAAGGATATTGGAATAAATGAGGTACAGAAAACGGTAGGAAGGTTGAAAAACAGCAAGGGATCAGGCGTAGATAAAATCACTGGTGAAATACTAAAGTTTGGGGGTGTAAAGCTTATACGAAGAATGTGTGAATTTTTCAATGTATACCTTATGAGTGGCAACGTTCCCAGGGATTGGAAGAGCGCGATCATTGTACCACTGTATAAGGGTAAGGGGAACAAGAGTGATTGCAAGATCTGCAGAGGAATAAGTTTGCTCAGCGTGCCTGGTAAACTATTTGGAAGAGTACTGATTGATAGAGTACGAGAAACTACACAAACTAAGATTTGGGATGTGCAAGGTGGCTTCATGCCACGGAGAGGATGTGTTGATCAGATGGTTGCTTTCCTGCAGGTGATCGAAAAGTGCTTAACGGTAAAAAGGAATTCAAAATGATCTTTACGTTATTCACTCGGAGAATAAGGACGTGCGGCGGTCTGCTCTCCGAGATTACTGGTTAACCATACGCGCGCTGACCCCTGAGGTCAAGTGCATTGATTAATAATTGTGCTTATCCACATTAACAATAAAACGTAAGTTTATTTAAATTTAAATTTAAAACAAACATTACGTAAACTAAACTAAGTAAACTAAACTAATACATCAATGGAACATAATGTTCCCCATCCAAACGGTAATCAACCACCATTCCCCCAACAACATCCCCAGTTTCAGCACGGCAGTCATCAAATTTATAAACCCCATCTCATGTCTCCTCATCCTGCATATAACCCGCCTCCTGCAAATACCAATATTCCACCTCTTAATCATAACCCTTACAACCCGACCCAATCTTCATTAGCGTCATCAAACGAAGGAGATCCAGTTAATAATCATTCTTGGCAAGTAGTTAAAAAACGGAAAAGATTCCGATTGAACAAATCTACCGAAAATATAGTATTAGATCAAACAGCTGTCAGCAATAATAATAGATTCGACCCCTTAGCAAGACTATCACAAGAAAACTCAAATCAAATGCAAATAGATAACAATAACAGCATAAATAAATCGCCAAAACCTCCCCCAATATATATTTACGGCGTTACGAATCATAACAGTATGGTGAAAAACATTTCACAAGTTGCTGAAAGTGAACAATATTATACAAAAACGCTTGGAAACAACATAGTAAAAATTAATCCACTCACATCAGACACCTACAGGCAAATTATTAGACATTTAAGAGAGGCCAAAGTTATCCATCATACTTATCAACCTAAAGACGAGCGATCATACAGAGTAGTGATAAGACACATCCATCATTCGATACCTACTGATGATATAAAGGCTGAATTGGAAAAGCAGGTCATCAGATACGAAACATAATGAATATAAGACACAAGGTAACCAAAGACCCATTGCCACTCTTCTTTGTAGATCTTGAACCTAACGAAAATAATAAGAAAATATTTGAAATAGAATTCCTTTGTAACAGTAAAATTAAAGTTGAGCCACCACACAAAAAAACAGGTATTATTCAATGTACAAGATGTCAGAACTATGGGCACTCAAAGACTTATTGCACCAAACAATATATATGTGTCAAGTGTGGAAATGAACATGATACTAAAACCTGTACAAAACCAAAAACTACTCCAGCTAAGTGCGCATTATGCGAGAAATCATCCTGCAAACTACAGAGGCTGCTCAGTTTATCAAGAAATAATAAATACAAGAAGTAGAATAACAAATAGACCAATGCAAAGTCGTAACTCAGCTCAAACGTCAACCCTGATTCCCACTGCAACGATCTTACCTAACAATGAAAAATCACAAAACTACATGCCTACGTATGCCTCAGTTGCACAATCCCATATTAATACTAGCAGACCCAACGAACAACAAGCCAATACAGGAGAATTAACTGTTTTTCTAAATCAGTTTAAGAATATGTTTACGCAATTAATGAACCAAAACAATATAATGCTTAACCTACTGTCAACTCTAGTCACTAAACTAACCCGATAATGGCGAGTATACTTCGTATAGCTACATGGAACGCAAATGGGTTGTTAAACCATAAACAAGAGTTAATAACTTACTTAAATCTAAACAAAATAGACCTTATGTTAATTTCAGAAACACATTTCACCGATAGAACTGTACTTCATATCCCAAAATACTCCGTATATAATACAAACCATCCTGATGGTACTGCACACGCAGGAGCTGCAATAATTATTAAAAGCTCTATATCACATCAACCGCTAAACTCGTTCAAAACTGCAAAAATACAAGCTACAAACGTGGAAGTAAACACATTCTATTGGTCACTTGCCGTGTCTGCAATCTACTCACCCCCTAGGCATACAATTACCACGGACGAATATACTGAATTCTTCCATAGTCTCGAAATAGATTTATAGTTGGCGGAGACTGGAATGCAAAGCATACCTACTGGGGTTCTAGACTATGCACAACAAAAGGTAGAAACCTACTTAGAGCAATAACGACAAATAACTATAATCATCACAGCACTGGAGAACCGACCTACTGGCCCGCTGATCTAAACAAGACTCCTGATTTGTTAGATTTCTTTATTTCGCACGGGATCACAACAAATAATTTTCTAATTGAGCCAAATAACGATTTATCATCGGACCACGTCCCAGTAATATTAAGCTTATGTACTAGACCGCTAAATAAAGAACTGTACCCTAGACTAACATCCAAGCGAACCGATTGGCCTATATATCAACAACTTATTGAGAACAAAATAAATCTTAAGATGCGAATTAAAACCCTCGAAGACCTAGACCTTGTTGTTAAAAATCTCGTCACCCTTATCCAAGAAGCTGCTTGGAAAGCAACACCTGAAAAATATGAACCACGACATGGAAACAGCATACCTCTTTATATAAAACAGCTAATCGCCGAAAAAAGACGTGCTCGCTCAAAATGGCAAAGATCTCGAAGTCCTTTGGATAAACTAAATTACAACAGACTAACCCGAAGGCTGAAAGCTGTCCTATCAGACTGCCAGAATACTAGTTTTAACTACTATCTCACAAATCTTAAACAGGAAGATTATACTATCTGGAGAGCTACGAAAAATTCAAAAGGCCACAAGCTGCTATTGCGCCAATACGAAAACCTGATCGAACCTGGGCAAGAACAAACAAGGAAAAGTCTGATATGTTCGCGGAACATTTATCATCTGTTTTCAACCCTTTAATTCTAACCTAATAGATGCAAGCATTATTGAATACTTAGACATCCCTGTCAAATGTCCCTACCAATCAAACCTTTTCACCTGCAGAGATACAATTCGAAATCAAGAAACTAAGCCCTCATAAAGCACCAGGGTATGATTTGATAACAGGCCAAATGCTAAAAATGCTCCTAAAAAGCTATTGTGTTAACAACAACCATATTCAACCGTATGTTAAGCTTGTCGTACTATCCTCTGCTATGGAAATATGCACATATAATAATGATTTCTAAGCCTGGAAAAGCTCCAGAAGATGTTAGTTCATATAGACCTATTAGCCTTCTATCCATATTAGGAAAAGTCTTCGAGAAATTATTCCTAAAAGACTGTTAGAAAACACGGATATCTCACTACATCTTCCACTGCACCAGTTTGGGTTCCGAGCAAAGCACTCGACAACGCAACAAGTTCATAGAATAGTAAACGAAATATCGAAAAGCATCGAAGAAAAGAAATTTTGTACCGCTGTTTTCCTAGATGTAACCCAGGCGTTTGACAAAGTCTGGCACACTGGGTTACTGTACAAACTAAAGAGACTAATGCCAAGCTACTACTATCTTCTCCTTAAATCTTACCTTACAGACAGATTCTTCTCAGTCAAGCATAATAACGAAATCTCTGAATATTATCCAATAAATTCCGGGGTTCCCAAGGTAGTATCCTTGGTCCCCTACTTTACCTGATATTTACCGCTGATTTACCAGAAGCCATAAATACTGTTACCGCCACCTTTGCTGATGACACTGCTATCCTGTCCACACATCAAGATCCTACTCAAGCATCCGAAAATCTCCAAAACCACCTAAACCTGTTAAAGAATGGCTCGATAAATGGCGCATTAAAATCAATCATACTAAATCAACACAAGTGACATTTACTTTGCGAACTAATTTGTGTCCCCGTTACTCTTAACGATGACCCAATACCGGTGAAGACTGAAACCAAGTACCTGGGCATGCACTTGGACCAACGCCTCACGTGGAAAAAGCATATTACAACCAAACGCCAGCAATTAAGTCTCAAATTTCGTCAAATGTATTGGCTTCTTGGAAGGAAATCAAAACTATCCCTATCCAACAAACTATTAATATACAAATCCATCTTAAAACCTATTTGGACGTATGGTGTTCAACTGTGGGGATGTTGTAAACCAACTAGGAGAAAAACCATACAACAATTCCAGTCCAAAACACTTCGAGCCCTGGTTGATGCTCCATGGTACGTCACGAATCAAACTTTACACGAATATCTTGGTATTCCATTTGTCGAGGAAGAAATACATAGATTTGCCCAAAACTACTACGATAGACTACAGGGTCATTCAAATAATCTGGTTCAGCAACTAACCACTGCGCATCCATCATTAAGAAGACTCAAGAGAAATTGGCCTTACGACTTACGAATACCCTAAGATTTATAAGATGATTACTGCAGGAGTATCACTAATGAGTGGTTTCTCCAAACAAAGTCTGTTAAAATTACATCACATTTACTTAATGCTCCATGAGTAGAGCAGATTGTAAATTTACTAATAATAAAAAAAAAAAAATCAGAAATGTCAATTATTTTGGTAGTTACTGACTATGTGTATGGTGTTTCGGGGTTATGGGCTGCAGGATTAATTATGTGTGGAAATCAGGTGAGTATAATTTTGCTTAATGTGTTTGTCACATGGACCAGGAGGTGTGAACCGTTGTAGTTTGTAAAGTTGAGGTTGCATATATAGAGTAGATAATTTAGGTAGGTCCAAGTGTGTTTATGGTATTGATAGGGAATGAATCTAATAGAGTTTAAGTACGGGAATGGGTGTTCGGGGCAAAACCTACGTTCACCTTCTATGGGGATACTGAGATGGTTTGGGTTGATTATTTCCCAGAGATGTGATTATTTTTCCGCAACCTCCGTTGAAATAGTGACGTCTGTGGACTGTGCTTGCAAAAACCCAAATCGGTGCTGAGCAACCAATATTGATGGTTTAAATTACAACCTTTTTTAAATTATTTTTTCTTTTGTGGCGGGGTCGTATAATTATAGGAAAGATTATAAGGGGCGCACTACGTGAGAACACGGGGTGGCACCACCGGAAAATCACGTACAACGTGCCTTTGACAAATTTATACCCCGAGCGCGGTGCTATAAACAGCCAAGCTTGTTTGGTATAAATATGTCTGCGACAGGGTAGTTAGAAGTAGGGAAACGGATTTATGGATGTCTGGTGAATGTTGGTGGATGGTTTTGTGGTAGTACATTTGGTGGATTTGTTAGTGAGTGTGAAACGAATAAATGTTAATGTGAATGTTGGTAGCTAGCCAGGTGGATGTATCGTATGAAGTGAATATTTCTAATGAATAGAAATAAGTGTGTAAACGTCCGGTTAGATAAGAATTGTACAAATAAGTAAAGCTAAGGTATAGTTATAGTCAAGGAGTATGTTGGTATCTGGTCTCGTAGATAAGTGCAAAATAAGTCAGGATAGATCGAAAGTAAGTAAAATAGTAATAATCGTGTGGCTGGGATCTGGTATATATATATATATATATATATATATATATATATATATATATATATATATATATATATATATATATATATGTATACATAGGGGAAATTGAAGAGTGGGGAACAGGATCATTACATCGCTACAAAATATCACCGTCCAAGACCAACATCACACTGTGCTGAAGGGGATTGAAACACCCTGAGTAGCGCGCTTCACAGTACCATACAATGTATTGATGACCATTCCTGATCAGCTCCAGGAGACTTGAGACTTGGCTACCTTCCGCCTAAAGCCGTTTAAAATAGAATCTCTCTTGCACGTAAGTTTGAAACTTTATACAAACACACACACTTACTAATACACAGCGCAAATGTAACATTTAGGGTAGTAGCTTAACGTCGCATTTATCCATCATTAGACAACAGTGACTACGGAGCTGTAACCCAGTGCCACAGGATCTCCTATAAAGTGATCGGGTAGATGCTGTAATCAACCTAGGTTAACATAAATTACATACAAATCTACACCCCGCCGTAGACATATAACTTGTGCAGGGAAAGATGACATCTTGAAGCGACGACCGGCCCAGATACCGTTATTATTTTCTGTCATGCGGACTTCAAATGTTAGATCATGCCTAGAAGTGAGTAATACTTACATTCACTTAATCAAGTACCTGTTTCAAAAATAATTACTTTGTTACGAAGTCCCGATAGCAACCCTGTTAATCTAAATCGCAAACTGTACGTCTTTGCGTGAAACAGTTTTCTCCTAATGATAATTTTCTACCACCTGAAATATTCAATCCAAAGTTATTTTAACCGTCAGTCCTGTATACCCTGTTTTGTTTTTATTAAACACCCGCTATTTAAATACTTATTAAAGTGTTTCCGTAATTGGGTAATTCATTTTTGATACCATCCGAGAAAATATAAAAATCCAGTAACATATCCTGAGTAATTATTTAATTAAGGAAGACCCAAATCAAGTAATGAAGTTAATGCAAACCCACTTCCTTAATAACCCAATTGTTAACAATCAAATAAATCGATTTGCAATAAGCCAGCCAGCATTTTCATTACATTGATTTGACTAAATAGAGACAAAGTCAATAAAAACACACTTGTAACATCATGTACCTAACTGTTAAGATATTAAATTAATATCTAGGAATTAATTGTTGTTCATAATTTTATAATTATGTATAAATTATTCAGTTATCCTAATTTAGCCCGTCCCGAGAGTAATCAAGTGTTCATTCTGTAGATAATAAACGCCATTAGTTGAAAGTAAGTTTTACTTTAAAACATGTATTTCCTGTAACAAACCCTGATAAAAAATTCCCTAGAATAATTAAGAAGTTGTTTTATCAAAATTCTTAATCGTAAAGATTTACTGAAAGCCTTTTCCTGTATTGCCAAAAGTAAAAATACCTCCTATACCCATTAGAGTCTACCATAATCAGGCAGACACTACCCTAAAACTATTAATTGTAGCTTTTCTCACTCACAACCATCGAGATCTATCGCGTTCATCATTCTACTTTTTTAATTAAGATTTTCTACTAACATTGTACATAATGTCGTAATTAGTTTAATTAGAATTGGCAAAGTAATTTTGTGAAAGAAACACATTAAAAATTAACAGAGGATCCAATGTTAAAAGATTCAAATTCACATTCTTTACAACTATTATTTGATGTATTCGTATTATTAAAAGTACCCATCCTTTATCTTTAAATTTCACCAAACTCTATTATCTTTTCTTATTATTCTTAATCTTATTACCACGTTTAAAAGGAGAATACTTATTCAGTAATTTACAATCATAATGCAAGGTTACGTTGTCTTTCAAACTTCACACCTTTTCTAAAAAAGTGTTTTTTGTCTACATTTATGAAACGCAAATGACGTCATTCACGAATTATGTTTTTACACCTCCTTTTTCAAGGAAATAATTGTATTAATAATGGTTTCCAAGGATATTAATTTCCAATTAAATTTATTAGATTAGATTTCGACCCTTAGGCTAGTCCTGCATTACACTGGCGATAATATAATTGTTGTGTATATTTACAAAAACGTTTATAGTAAGTAAACTAAAGGTTGATCAATATGGTCCAAATAAATTTTAAAATGATCATGCCAATTTGGCTTAATTTCAACACCGTTGTTAAGGCGTTCATACGGAGACATACAGTACATGCACACTTAATGAGTAGTTAGACTTATGTACAATCTTTTAACCATGAATTTGGAGAGTAGCCAAAATCTCATAATAGACATTCGAACACAACTGATTCACAGAGTTTATCCCCATTTTTTCAGATCTCCGTTGTAATATTTACACATATCAAATGATGTGATGTTAAAGTCTTATTGCTGGCTTGATGTGCTGCTCCATCTCTTACTGTTTATACACCACCCAAGTGATGAGTCAAAACTGTTGCATAAAGTTAACACATTTTTCTGCCGCCCAGCTACTTCCTGTATTTTATTCATTAAGATTCAGTGTTTGTGTCAAAAGTTTTCTTTGTTAGATTTTTAGAATTCATCAAAGAGCATAGTAACAATTTTACTTTATATTAATTAGGTGTCAATTTATCTGCAGATCATTTTGAAGTGTTTTGTAACCAATATACCTCAAACAAGATGGTTTCAACCTGATTTCCTTTTTTTAAATCCGTTTAATAATTTAAAAATTATTATTAATTATTATTAAAATACATAAATAAAAAGTTTACCTCGAGTAGGATTTGAACCTACGACCTGTACTTTGCTAGAGTACCGCGCTAACCATCTGCGCCATCGCGATACAAGCCCCAATCGATGTAAATTTTGTCTTTATGTATGTAGAACTGATGCAAATTCTAAATATTACTTATAACGTTTAATAATTTAATTTAGATATTTTTACCAACGAAAATTTAATTAAAATATACAACTTTTTTAAATTTTTATTACAGAATGTTATAAATTAATTTGTTAAAATAGGTACATCTTCATGGCGGATCAGTCTCCTTAGGTTCTTTCGCACATCTTCTTGAGGAAAGCTAAAAGTAAATAGAGTTAGGTTCTTTCTATTAAACATGTGCCTAAAAGATGTTTGGATTAATTTCAATTTTGGCCTGTTAATGTAAAACTTTAGGAATACTAGTACTTATATAACCCACAATTTCATAATTTACCTACAGTTTTGACTTACGTTCATATTCAATTTGCCCTTCATCATCTTCTTCTCCCATACAATCGGTAAATAAGACGTCCACTTCAGCTTCCGTTAGTTTTTCACCTAAAATTTTTAATTAAGAAAACGTTAGTTTTCAGCTTCAAATAAGTAAACCTAAGGCAAGAAGAGCATGATGAAGTTCACCAACTAACATTTTACCATCTTCAGCTTTATCATACAATTTTAGACATTCAACAAAATCTTCATAACATCCTTGATCTTTTTTTTCTTTCTTACAGTCACTGAAAATCGGTAAAAAATCTGCAAGCTTAACTTTTTTCTCTCCTAAAAATGTATTTCTCAACTCATTTATGTAATAGTTTTGCATACCTTTCTTTTTTGTAGCTCCCAATTTTTCTAAAGATTCTAAGCTGGGATTTAAATTGAGCGCTCGTAGAACAGTACCTATTAACGTAGCATCTAAAACTCCATCGTCTGCATAAATATCAAACGCAAATTCGGCATCTTAAACATAATCGATTAACGTACGTTCCGATAAAATTAAATAAAAATTACCTTCAATTTCGCGTTCTTTAAGATCCGCCTAAAAATTAAATGTTATAAGAATAAAGGTGTATAAAGCAACTCACCATGTTGTTAATTGTCTAATGATATCGAATGACAATTGGCAATTAAATGTTGAGAAGATACTTATAGACAAGCTTTATACGCATTGCACCAAATCTAAAAATGGATCATTTGGGAGAGGGAATGCCTAATTAGATATCACACTGAAAAGATACTTTGAGTTGTACCATTTTTAGGTGTATAAATTCCATTACGTTTATTTCATTCCATTTATTTACTCTAGAATGTATTCATTTTGACGTTATTTAAGCAAAAGTAGACAATAAACTTATAAGCTTGAACAACTATCCAATTGATGTTAAAAAATTATATCAGTAGATACATATAACATAATTTGATTAATTAAATTGATATCTCGATATCTATGGGTTAAAGGCCATTTTTGTGTCGATTTCCGGTTTGCTTAGTTCAGTTGATTAGGGGGACAAAGAAACCAATATTTGGAAAACAAAAATAGAGTATATTCTAAAATTCTTCACATTTTCTTTGTGAAAGGTTTGATACCATAATCAATAGTTTTTAATGTTCTAAAGTATAAATATCTGTAATTATTGCGTTTTAAAAGTTTTAAACTTTAGAGCGGTTAAATTCGTTACAAGAGAACTGTATATCTGTTAACAACTGATCATGTCGTGGACGGGTTAACTGCAGCTGTGCATACTTGTACAAACAAGAAGTGCACATTAATTGAACCGAAATAGAGCCAAAACATATAAAATATAATTAATAATAAATACAACTATATAAACATCTTCGTTTTTTCAAAGTTTGTTAATCAGCTCATATACTTTTCTAGGGTGAACAATTTACATTATCCAAGTAAACCAGTGTAAATTGAGAAACACGACTTAATGATCGATAAGTACGTACTGTTAGTTTTGTACAATATAAAAAAATTTTGATTCTAAACTTATGTAGGAACTGATTACGAGGATTGCTCAGCAAAGAAATGGTAACTTTTTGGAAAAAAACATTAATTTTCGATATAGTCTCCTGCTCGCTTAATACACTTATTCCTACGATATAATAAATTATCAATGCAAGTCCACGAAATAATTATTTGCAGCAGCGATTTTCTCAAAATTAGACGAAAATCCCTTACCAGCGAAGCATTTTGTTAGGTTTGGTAACACATGATATTCATCTGGGAGCCAAATCCGTTCGAATAGGGTTCAAATCCCAATTCATTAATTTTGGCCATTGGAAACACAGGTTTGTGGGCAGGTGCCCTTTCTTACTAAATGAGACCGTTTTTTCTCTAAGTTGATGCAACAAATTAGCATAATATTCGCCATTTATTGTTTTCCCCTTCCCTAAGTGATCGGCCAAGATAATAGAATCCCAAAAAACAATTGCCACAACCTTTCCTGCTGACAAAACCGTTTTGTTTTGGCTGAGAATCAATCTGTATCCATTGTTTCGGGGGTATAATTGTGGTCCAAAGTTTCATCGACAGTTATGAAACGACGCAAAAAGTCCTTCGGATTGTGGCAAAAAAATGCCAAAAGGACGCGAGAAACACTCAATCAACTCAGTTTATGGACAACTGTGAGTAACCACGCAATGGAAGCAATTCTTCAGCTAAAATTCCTAGTCCAGTGTCATTTGAGATACCCACTATGTCTGCCATCATCCAGTAACAGTTTTTGGACGTCCACTACCTCACGGCGCTCACACGACCACACTTAAAATCGAGAGCCCAATTTTTAATCATTGAAAACGAGATAAACGGAATTCATTGGTGTTGAATCTAGCTTTGATTTAATTTCGGTTGGTGATGGGCCTTTTAAATGAAAGCAACTTATCGCTGCTTTCAACTCAGGTTTTTCCATTGTTTACAAAATTACACGACATGTTTACCTTTAGCGTACTGTCAAAAGCAGACAAATTGAAAGTCGGCTCTGTACTTTCATATTTCACCTATTACAAGAAGATTCTACATAATGACCGTGTCCGTGTCCGTATCGGTGTGCGAATCTGTGTCTATGTCTGTGTCTGTGTCTGTGTCTGTGTCTGTGTCTGTGTCTGTGTCTGTGTCTGTGTCTGTGTCTGTGTCTTTGTCTGTGTCTGTGTCTGTGTCTGTGTCTGTGTCTGTGTCTGTGTCTGTGTCTGTGTCTGTGTCTGTGTCTGTGTCTGTGTCTGTGTCTGTGTCTGTGTCTGTGTCTGTGTCTGTGTCTGTGTCTGTGTCTGTGTCTGTGTCTGTGTCTGTGTCTGTGTCTGTGTCTGTGTCTGTGTCTGTGTCTGTGTCTGTGTCTGTGTCTGTGTCTGTGTCTGTGTCTGTGTCTGTGTCTGTGTCTGTGTCTGTGTCTGTGTCTGTGTCTGTGTCTGTGTCTGTGTCTGTGTCTGTGTCTGTGTCTGTGTCTGTGTCTGTGTCTGTGTCTGTGTCTGTGTCTGTGTCTGTGTCTGGTCTGGTCTGTGTCTGTGTCTGTGTCTGTGTCTGTGTCTGTGTCTGTGTCTGTGTCTGTGTCTGTGTCTGTGTCTGTGTCTGTGTCTGTGTCTGTGTCTGTGTCTGTGTCTGGTCTGTCGTGTCTGTGTCTGTGCTGTCTGTGTCTGTGTCTGTGTCTGTGTCTGTGTCTGTGTCTGTGTCTGTGTCTGTGTCTGTGTCTGTGTCGTGTCTGTGTCTGTGTCTCGTGTCTGTGTCTGTGTCTGTCTGTCTGTGTCTGTGTCTGTCGTCGTGTCTGTGTCTGTGTCTGTCGTGTCGTGTCTGTGTCTGTGTCTGTGTCTGTGTCTGTGTCTGTGTCTGTGTCTGTGTCTGTGTCGTGTCTGTGTCTGTGTCTGTGTCTGTGTCTGTGTCTGTGTCTGTCTGTCTGTGTCTGTGTCTGTGTCTGTGTCTGTGTCTGTGTCTGTGTCTGTGTCTGTGTCTGTGTCTGTGTATGTGTCCGTGTCCGTGTCCGTGTCCGTGTCCGTGTCCGTGCCCGTGTCCGTGTCCGTGTCCGTGTCCGTGTCCGTGTCCGTGTCGTATCCGTGTCCGTGTCCGTGTCCGTGTTCGTAACCGTGTCCGTGTCCGCGTCCGGGTGCGTGTGCGTGTCCGTGTCCGAGTCTGTGTCCGTGTCCGTGTCCGTGCCCATGCCCGTGTCCGTGTCTGTATTGAAATATCTATAATACATGTTTAGCATTTTCAATCATATTTATTTAATTTTTACACTTATTTCGTTTTATATTAAGAAACTTTATAAAGAAAAATTTAATTTTCTTTAAAGAAATAGTCTACATATTTTCTTATAAAATAAATAAGTAAAATAAATTGCGTAGAGCATAATAGACCTACATTATTAAAGTCTATATAGTGGTATTTTTATATCTTTGACATATACAGCTGTTTCAGAAGTAGTTGATATAAATAAAACACAGCCTCTCATGCACCTACCTACCCGCCGCTGATATATTATGTATAGGTAGCTTGCAAGGTAAAAACTAGTGTTTGACATTGAATTAGCAAAGCTGTTTAATAGAGTATTCTCTTTTAGAACTTCTTTCTAGAGGGTTTATTATTCCTCCAGTTGCATCAAAATAAATATGAAGTAACGTTTCGTTGGAAAGAAGTGTTTCCAAAATTTCCAGTTGCTCCACACTACATAGTTTTAGATTAAAGAAACATCTTTAATTTACTGAGGGTATCTGCCTTGAAGCTTTACAACATCTTTTCTTACATCCCTATCCAGATCCTTAATCGAAAGAGATTCTGTTCCTATCGTCCTTACTGTGGGATCAGAATTAATTTTGCCCAAATTCTTTGTTTCAACAGTAACCCACTTTATATTTGATGAATAAATGCTTTAAGTGCAAAGTGTTTATATTGTAAACGGTTTTGTAGTTTGTATCTTTGTTCTTAAAATGCTTCGGTCGACACCAGTTACGTAAGATATTTTATAAACCGTATGGTTAAAATCTATTGAGGGAGTGAATACCTACCCCCTATGTTCACTCAAAAACGTTATTAATTTGTTACAATATTTTTGCACATTTATTTAGAAAACAATTTTTTATTCTTCACAGTCAGGAAGTACGTATAGTTTACAAGATTTTTAGTTTCCTTTATGTTTTTCTAGCAGATAATTCGCTGGCCTTTAATTTTCTACCAATAAAAGACGCCATTCCCCTTTTTTACGATTGCAGTTTAACAGTGTTAGAATATTGTTAGAACCTAAATCCAATTTACCCTGCATTATGTTCTGATTTAATGTTATCGTAATATTCCTTGCGTAATAGAAAAAGGTACGGCAATAGACGTTCGGGTATATTCCGAAATTCACATAGATGGGAACCAGGCTTCGGACGAAAAACAGTATAAGCATCACGAATGCTAAGGTTTAAACTGGTCTCAACCAATATTGGACATTGCCTTCTTCCACTATGCAACCCTTACCGATGTTGATACCTAATTAACTGTAAATACCAAAAAATGTTTACTAATAAATGGTATATGGTCAAACAATGTAATCTGTAATTCAATAGGCCAAAATGCTCCAAATAAAATCACTTATTTGTCAAGCATTCGAAACAGTTGATTGACAAATGTACAACAGTAGAAGTAAGATATGATATTTTTTTTCTGTAGTGGTATTTAAATTTTTCAAAATGTCAGGAAGTAAAATTTAATGCTGGTATGCCAATATAAATTGTGCCACGCATATATTTTTTTCTTAATCAAGCCTCATTTTGATTAATAATAATTTGCTAACATAAAACTAAAGTTGTTTGTTGCAAAGTGGTAAGTTTTAACGCGCTATCAGCAACTTGAAAATACTATCACATAAAAGGTAACGGGGAACTGCATTGGTTATACGTAGTGTTGTGTTGTGACCTTGATAAGGTATGAATGCGAGTTTGTACGAAAGAATTTTTATTCTTTGTGTTCATAATGTAAGTCTGGTGTAAATCTTACACCACTGGAACTTTTAGTGAAGCGTTGAGAATTTTGCAAAATTCTATACAATGTTCTATACAGGTTTTTAAGTTGGAAGAATTAAATTAGGATGAAAAATAATGTTTTAGCAAAACTCCAATTGAGACAGTAATGAGTTCCACTGTTGGCTGCTGTATATTTTTAAGAATGTGTCAAAATTACTGCGGATGAGTAGCGTGAGTGAATTAACGATATGTTAGTATAATTTTAATGTATAAGACACGTTTAAATCACTTTGAGAGCGATTGGTTTTTAATTTAGAGGGCGGACTTTGATTTTTTTTTTTTATGATTGTGGACCTGAACAGGCTAAATTAGGCCTATCGTGCTAAAGCACTCAGGAACACTTAGGAGGATGAATAGAGGGATAATGAATTGCCAATAGATGCCTATGAACAGGTACCTTAAATTTTCTCATATCATAAGTGAGAGGAAAACAGGAACTAGGGAGATCATTCCAGATAAGATTTAGCAAGATAGGCGTTAAAAGGAAGAGTAGCAGGTTAAGAAGAACTGTTCTCGAACCTTCAGATAGACCGGTTGCGCGCATGTGTTTATTTTTGGTAAAGGAGAACATAACGATTTATACTAATTTATATTGTAAAAATTAGTGATGCAGTAATCCATAGTAAGTTTAGCAAATTATTCTGAAATTTACGTTGATTTACACATGGCATGGAACCAAGAGGAAGTAAAATTGACCAAGATCATCTTAATAATGCCTTATTCGAATTCTTTTTGGAGATTGAACGAATTACTATGCCGGAGAAGGCGACACGTATAATAAAATTTTTAGGGGCGAGAACGAGAAATCTGAAAATTTATTTTTTTGCCACTAATTGGTAAAAATAAGGTCATTTAAAGCTATTAGCGATCGTATATACAATGTAAAACGGCCTAAAGGTAATATTAAGGAATCTGAGCAAATAATAAATATTGTGTAGTGTAATTAAAAATTATTATTAATTTTATTAGATACATAAATAAAAAGTTTACCTCAGTAGGATTTGAACCTACGACTTGTACTTTGCTAGAGTACCGCGCTAACCAACTGCGCTATCGAGATTCAAGCCCCAATCGATGTAAATTTTGTCTTTATGTATGTAGAACTGATGTAAATTCTAAATATAATGAGATTACAGTCAAATCACTTATATTAATGGAAAGTGAGCCTGCAATATCGCAACGATTCACACATACCAAAGCAACTTGACTAATATTAATTTATTATAAGTTTTGTTATGAACGAATAAGTTCAAAGGTAAATTTGTAATTAAAAATTATTATTAATTTTATTAAATACATAAATAAAAAGTTTACCTCCAGGAGGATTTGAACCTACGACCTGTACTTTGCTAGAGTACCACGCTAACCAACTGCGCCATCAAGGTTCAAGCAATTTAAATCTAATGAGATTCCGGTCAAATTACTTATATTAATGGAATGTGAGCCTGCAATATCGCAAGGATTCACACATACCAAAGAAACTTGACTAGTGTTAAATTATTATAAGTAAAAAAAAAACTTATAATAATTAATTATTTATGCATTAAGTAAATGGTGAAATAACATGCTTCACGATTAATTGAACATAACTGAGTGTTTAGAAGATTTGTTTAAATTGTATTAAGCCTAGAAGTTCAATAAAAAATAAAATAAATATTAAAGAGTTTAATTTGAAATTTAAATGTCATGAGCTGTTTAATAATTATTTTAAGTTTGTTGTGAATCATGGTGCTAACAGTTCAGGACTGAAAATAAAAGAAGTTGCCCTTTGATGTAACTTTTATCCTTAATTGTCTTATTTTAAAAAAAACAGGTTGTTTACGTACGTTTCGGGAATTTATAAAGGGACCTACACCATTTCCATTCATCAGAACAGCTTAAGAACATTAATTTTTAAAAGTTAACAATCAAATGCGAAGAATGAACTCTCATGAAAGTTACTAAGCAACTGAACTAAATATTTGTTACTTATTAACTTTAATGATAGTTCGTTCTTCGTATTTCATTGTTAACTTTTAAAAATTACTATGTTCTTATGATGTTCTGATGAAGGTTTCCAAATTAAATAGTGAATCAGAAATAAGCTTGAATCTCTCCATTTACCTGTAAGCGAAAATAGGTATTTAATGGTTCGTATTTAAGGTGTTTTAAGTTAAGCCTTAATTACTGAAAAGGAAACGGATTGATTAAGTCAAGTTATTAATCGAAGTTTAAAGAGATTATTATTATACCGCGCCTTCTTTTGGAATATATTACTATTGATGGTGACGTGGTATGTACAGGAAGAGAAACCCAACATTGGATTATTTTTGTCAATTAAGTAAGAGATTTGAGACAAGACAATGATCGCGTGCTAATATAATTTAAATTTTTGACATTCATTATTAACAGACTTGATTGAGTAAATAAATCTCTGTTGTGAGTGCCAGAGGTCGACTATTGAATTTGTATGTACAAAATTTAATGAAATGGATTGCAGGGCGGATAGGTTCCATATAAGAAATTACAATATAGATGTTTATTAAGGTAACTGTCCCTATTATCGGTCACTTAAGAGATTCTTCATTAATCTGTAGAAAACATGCCAACATTGATAAAAAAATGTTACTGAAATCTTTGTTTAATCGTCTAATATGTTATCAAATTCTAGTGAGATGAGTAAAATCAGTTTTGTAAAGTAGAAATAAAAGTAAAATGTCCCAATTGTCGACCAGTTCAAATTTGATATGTCCCAGTTATCATGACAGCTGGAATCCATTTATCGACCGCATGAACATTGTGTATCTAAATTGCAAATTACGCTTTTATTGTTTATTCAAAAAATCTATACAATAATGGTAGCAAAATTTCTCAAACATAAAAAAATATTGAAAAATGAATATTCAAGGAAGAGTGTAATGCTTAAAGTGAGGCAAGTTCAGATTCTACACTTTGCACTCCGGCACTTCATAGACTCCCTCTTTTATTAATTAGTTTAGGTTTTCCACGGTGATTAATCACATCATCTTCCTCTTAACTTAAAGTATCTTCCATTTGTGACCATTTCCAGTTTTGCCCACTTAAGACCATGGTCTTAACAGTATGTTCTTTACCACCGTCCGTAGTAGAAATGTTGAGCACTAACCACGGAAACATCTTATTTTCATATTTCACCAATACATAATCATCTATGTCTATTGGCGATAAATCATTATTATTTGTATTTTACGACATAAAAGATGCTTCAGGAGAGCTTTCCTCAGTCTTTTTTTGCTTATTTTTCTGGATTTTACTTTTATTTTTACTTTCTTCTCGCTCTTTTTGCTTTATTAACCTTTGTTACCACTGTGCGGATGATGCCACTGCAGGGATTTTTATTGCGTTTTGCTTTATATCTTTTCTTATCTTGAGATGGTGTCCAAAACAATGCCCTTTTAAATGGCGTTGGAATACTTAGGTTTTCTTGATTACTATCTTGATATCCATTAATGGACTAATTTAAGTCTTTTAGGGGTGCTCGATCAGAAAGTTCTTCACTTGTTCCTCAATATTAAGTTTCTCGTCTCCAAGTACATTTACGGCGCCTGAATTGTTTATCTTTTTTACTGTTGTTGGTACTGACTCAACCATTTCGTTTAGATCGCAAGGTCACTAATATTAATGATTTTATTTGCGCCATTTTTACGTTTTGGAGCTAAATTCCCTCGTATCGTAATTGGCGCCAATTCATCCTCAAATAAAGTGGCGACGTCCAAAATAGCATCCATGTCAATGTCGTTAGTTGAAATGTCTTAATTGGTCACATCACTTATATTCAAACTTGGAATGCCGTGTTTGGAAAGGAAAACGTTGCTACTTCCTTCTACTACATCTGTAAAATGTTAAGCTAAGATGAGTACCTGATAGCGTTTGGTCACTTACCGCCTGATGCATTACAGATTTAATTTTCGCGATTGTCGTAAAACAAACTGGTGCCTTCTATTTTTCCATTCTACACGTTTTCATAACTTCTACACGATTCTATTTAAATTTTTCAATAAATATCAGAAATTTCTGTGCCTCGTCTGTAGATTTCTTTGAATTTTCAACGTTATACTTGTGCTCCCTTCAACTTCAAACAATTTTTCAAATTTTATGTTATTAGGATTAAATGTTGTTAAATGCAAGTTTGGAAACCTTTTCCAATTACTGTAGGCAATCTGTCCTTTAGACGATCAAACACAGTTCTTAGTACAGATGCAAAATGCTTTGGTGAATTTGGCGCCTCCATTTTCAATCCGCCATTCCGTAACCACCTTTCTCTATTCTAATTTCAATGGATGAAAAAAAACCACATCTAAAGGCTGCAAAATATGAGTAGCATTGGGGTATAAACTAATTAGCGTAATTATCTTTTCTGAACAAAAATTACTCAGTTGCATAGTGAGATGGGATCTATGACCGTCAACAAACAAAGCTATTGGAAAATATATTTTATTTTGCTGGACCCGGGGATAAAATATATTTGCAACATTTTTAAAAAATGACTCTCCATCATCCATCTATTTTCGGATCGACAAACGCCCCAAGACTTTAGAACTTTATTTGTTATGTGTTGCGGAATTCTCCTGTAACAGTACATAATCATGGGTAGCGGTAATTCCCCAGCAACATTACATACAACTAAAGTGGTTCAACACTCCTTTTCGTCGTTATTAACTAGATTGTAAACAGTTTTTTGTCTTTTCTGTACCAATACCTTTTTCTGTTCGGATTTAAAAAGATTGCAGTATTGTCACAATTAAATATTCTCTGTGGATCACGCAAAATCTCTTCGTTCGGTACTTTCACATAATTTTCAACTTCTTTGAACCACCCTCGAATTTTCTGCTCAATTACATTGGCCCGTTGGGACGTTAAATTTTGAGACACTCTTGATGTAATTTCTGGCTGGCGCGTAGAAATGCTTCATGCCAATGCCGGCCTAGCGTTTGAAAAAGGATTCTCCTGTTTTAGTTCTTTGAGAAGAATTTGGACACTGTAAGTTGAATTTTACTAATAAGGATCAACCTTCGCTTGAGATAAGATCCAAGTCACCAGATGATTTTCTTCTTCTGGACTAAGAACAGATGAGTAGTATTTAAAAATTATTATTAATTTTATTAAATACATAAATAAAAAGTTTACCTCGAGTAGGATTTGAACCTACGACCTGTACTTTGCTAGAGTACCGCGCTAACCAACTGCGCCACCAAGGTTCAAGCCCCAATCGATGCAAACTTTATCTTTATGTATGTAGAACAGTTCAATTAATAATTAATTAATAATAATTTTTAATTACATATTTACCTTTGAACTTATTCGTTCATAACAAAAACTTATAATAAGATGAGTAGTATAGCTACCCCACTTCTAACTCACTTTTGTCACCAGAAAAGTAACTAGATTTGAACAAAGTCACTAGAAAAGTCACTAGATTTGTGTTCAAGGTTAAGGTTGCTCACACCCCACTTCTAATCTTAATGTTGTCACTAGAAAAGTAACTAGATTTGAAAAAGTCACTAGATTGGTTTCCAAGGTCAAGGTCGCTCACATTGCCTGCATATTCTTCAAGGTCAAATTATACCTAGGGTGATCCTAGCTCACTCTTGTACTATACTTTTTCTACGAGTGTTTGGTTATCGTACATATTTCCGATATCGAGGTGTACCCTTCAAGGTCACATATAGACGGATCCTAACTCATTGTGCACATACGCGTCCCCCGCTTCAAAGTTTATTCAAGGTCTCCAAGCAATTCTTGGAATTTGGCTGAGTCAAAGTCACGTGATAATTCCTATGCAGCGGTATCGTATTACAGTGGTCAAGTTCATTGAATGTGTGGGGGAGTCTGGCTCACGTGGCAGGAAATCTTCAAGGTTACGTTGTTCAAGCAATTCTTAGAATCAAAGTTGTGGTTGTATTGAGTCAAGGTCATGCAGGGGTATCTTGATCATATTCGATCTTTCGACCTTTCCCGACCTTATCCGAACTTATCCGAACTTATCCGACCTTATCCGATCTTATCAGATGTTATCCAATACTACCCTTCCAGGTTAAATTCTTGGAAATACGCATTGCTAATCAATGAAGTTTATAACTGGCTTTGCACATGCGCGAGAGTAGTGGTTTAGGGCCGGTTCTGGACCAATTCAAGGTCACTCGGCCTCTGGTGGTGAGAAATGTAAGCTTTTGGATCTCTTCAAGGTCAAACTTTTGGCGGAAAATTTAAATTTTTGGAGCTCGCTAAAAATAGAAATTTCAATGCCACCATCCTTATCATATTACAAAGTCACTCTCAATAGCTAGAAATAGAAATTGCAATGGCATCATCATATTACAATTCTTAGAAGTCTAAAAATAGAGTGATCAAGGTCAAAGATTATTGGCATGTGGGGGTATCGTATGACATTTCTTAGAAGTATAAAAGTAGAATCAATTCATGGAAACAAGAAGAATGCGAGTCGTTGTCTATGCTAAAAAGTAGATCAAGTATATTGACTAAATTGAGTCAAGGTGAAATAATTTTCTAAACTAAAAGTAGATTCGTATTTAACAGGTTTAAACTTAAGTCAAGGACACATTTTTGTGATATAAACCACAGCGAGGTGTTTTGAGATCAGTCAGTTAGCAACTTGTAATTGTTAAACATGGAATTAGCAGGATTAAACCAAAGCACCCATTGCAAACTTTTTAAAAGTGCATGTGGCCTCGAGATATCAAAAAGGTATAAAGTGATTAATGTGGCAGTAATTAATACTAAGTACGGTGAACGTATAGTGATGGAAACGGATGATTTTAAATGTATATTACCTCAACGCTTTTATGAGTATTTGAAAGAAGAAAATCGAATGGAAGAATTTAAAACGCAGCTAAACATTAGGGATGTCTTCATGAGTAGTTTGGGTGCAGTCGGGAAAACAACAAACATAACATTTTGTTTTTAGTAGTAGTGCCACAACCCCACCCACATGATTTAACTAAAATCATTTCTTAAACAGCGTTTAGTCCTAGTGCAATTGCAAGCAAGTACAGTCGTTATAATGCAGGCAGCAATAACATCATTTCTGTTGTTGTTGTTGGTGCTGTCAAAATAGTGATAGTGGTAATAGAAGTAAAAATGTAGAGAAACATGATGAAGGTTATTCTTCTAACACTGACGGGCAGCCATATGATTTATCTGAAGTGTATAAACAAGCAGCTAATGAATACTTAATCGATTGTATTGATTGTAAACCATCGAACGATACTCATCATGCAAAACATATGGAAATTGGATACAGTACGCACCTCAAGCTTCCACCAGTAGTGCGTATGGGGTGTGTTAACTGTGATCAAAGCGATAATGTAGTGTTGGATATAGTTTTTGCTCCAACACTAGATAAGCGTTAGAGTTTCCTTTAAAATCTTTCTGAACTGCGTGTAGACAAAAATCAAGATATCCTTTACTTATAGCATCACCATCTTCTTCCGGGTCCGCCAACTGTGTCAAACAGTTTCCATCCAAATTGAATCTTGCTGATAAATAGTATTGCTTAGTGATGGCATCTTGAGGATCTATGGGGCTGGCAAAATTGCTGAGTCTCCTATTCTCGATATCAAATTGATTATCATCAATCAGTTTAAACTGAGGAGTTAATTTCTTGAAATGATACTGGACATGTGAACGTCCAAATTTGTCAAGGGTTATTTTTCTCATTTAAACTGTTTAAAAAATGGCTGTTTGGTTTTTCAATATACCCATCCTCATACAGTTCTTCTACAATTGATATTATGTCATTCACGACACCTGTATTCCCTGCCAATTTTTCTGCCCACAATACCTCTAGATCACGAATTAGTTCATGTACATCATTCCAATATTTATATTCAAACGGCCTATTTGTTAATTCCTTAAAAAACATAGCTCCACCTCCCTTGATCGTGGGTGATGATGATGATAGCAAGGGCTTGATTATTTGCGTATACTTTTTGCTGCGGCTCCCTCGAATTTGCCCACTTACGTCATAATCTCGCCTTACAACATTAGTAGCTTCTAAAATACTTCTATAATCTTTTGAATTTACTAGATTTAAATTGGGTTCATTCATAATAAGCAGATCATATAAACCTGGAGTCCCTTTATACGTGACACCTTTAATAATCATATCGTTTCCTTTAATTGTAACGGGAGTATTACCAATTGTCCATTTGTCAGTTTTGGTATCATAGTGGACTCCATAAGTATGATCAATAACACCTTCAGGACCCCTCATAATACGTACAACGTATATACGAGGTAATTCATGATATTGCTCGAGAAATTCTTCTGAGATGGGTTCATTACGGGTAGTAGAATCATCTGTGACACTAAGGGGTTCTTCTTCTTCTTCCTCAATATTAATCTCTCCTACAACAGATGTATCTAAGAAAGATGGTGTACGAAGACCTGGAGGAGGATTTGTTTGAAAAAACGGAAGGTGAGTTAGTGGGCTAGTAGCACCCTTTCTTCAATCACCTAATGCAGTGAAGCCTGGAGTTCGTTGAACTTGAGCTAGCGGGCTAGTGGTGGTAGTAGCGTGCTTCCTCGAAAATATGAATAGGGGTGGTTTTTTAGGTTTAACGCCACTGGGATCCTTTTTAGGTGTTTTTTTTATCTGGATTGATTGTATCTACTATTTCAGTTAGAGGTTCTATTAGGGGTTTATAAGTACTTTAAATGTTCTTTCATTATCAATGCGAGCAGTTTTAATACTGTTACACTTCTGCTGTATTACTTTACGAGCCTGAATAATTTTTTCTTTAACATCATTTCCTTTTTATCCATTGTAGTAAAGCGGATTTGCTGATCAGATACCGGTTTACCTCGAACAGATAGCTGTTTACACAAACAGTTAGCTGTTAATACCTAAACAGATCAGTACCTACTAAACTACTGTAAGCAGTTTAAGGTACTATGTATTCATCAAATATTTTCATATAGCGACCATTATTAACTTCAGCATCCATGTTTATGACCACAAAACCAAACGGATCTACCCAGCATTTTGAACACATGTCCGGAAATAATTTCATGCTTATGGTGTGTGTCGACATTCTATGGTATATGATCCTCATACACATGTTTTAGGTTTAATCCATCTTGTTCAAATAATATAATTAGATTCGCATTGTCACGAATTAATTGCTTTGGAATTTTGCTGTAAGTTTGACTCAAATAGAAACAGTAAATATTGTTATGCCTACCCATAGAAAAATATGCCCTTATGATATTTTGCTTTTCATAAGCGATATCATCGAAGATAAAAATAGAGTTTGATTTTGCACAATTAGGCTCAATCACATCGTGATTATCACTGCACGTAAAGTAACCTATATTCTTCATCGTAAGTAAGATTTCCTGTAAAGGTTAGTACTTGTTCTGATTCAACCACACCACACGACACGACACGACACGACACGACACGACACGAACACGACACGACACGACACGACACGACACACACACACACAACACACACACACACCACACACCACACACACAACCACACACACACAACACACACACACACACACACACACACCACACACACACACACACACACCACACACACACACACACACCACACACCACACACCACACACCACACACCACACACCACACACCACACCACTAATTGCTGTTATAGAAGCGATCTTATTTCAGCTATCGGTATGCGAAAAATCAGAATTTTTGGGTAAAAACTTAAGTTGCTACAATGGAAAATCAGTTGGTTTATTGCATTAAATGCAACATGCAGAAAATCGTTTTAATTTAATATAGTTTTTCAAGTTTCTGTTTTTGGTATTAATCATATATATTTGCATGTATTATTTTTACAAGATTGCATTGTTGTCACTAGGTTTCACATTTTTGAGACTAAAACGCATTATGACATGTAATTAACAAAAGTAAAGTGGTTTTGTGGTCTCAATTTAAGTATAAATACCCTACTTTATCTATCTTGGCAACAACGTTACGCAGGAAGCAGGTGGTGGTTTAGTTGATATTCTAATCAATAAACTTCCGGGTGAATTACATTTATCTGGCCATCAGTATTGTGGTCCTAGTACAAAGTTAGAGAAACGACTAGCACGTGGTGACCTTGGTATTAATCAATTGGATGCCCACCATGAGAGCAAAACGAAAATTAGGAATGGGGTGCAAACGTCGATCCAAGAAGAAGATAGGTGAAAATTTATTTCATTTACGCAAAACCATAGCTAAAAAAATTTCACCTAACGGAAATTTCACAGGCACAATAAACTGCAAAACGTGTAGTAAAAAGGGTGGCAAGCAGAACATTAATGTTCCTAGAGTAATCCCCTTACCTAAACAAGGAGGGTTTTTACCATTTCTTATTCCGTTATTATCAGGCTTATCGGTAATCGGTGCTTTAGCTGGCGGCGCATCAGGAATTGCTAAAGCAATCAAAGATGCAAAAAATGCCAAAAAATTGTAAGAAGAGCATCGCGCCATAATCACATGATGGAATCGATCGCTATAGGTTCCGGCGGTGAACTTTATCTAAAACCATACAAATCTGGTAGTGGTGGTGGCACGTTATACTTAAAACCGTTTCCAAAAACTGAATAGATTACCCGAAAGACCGTTAACAGATATTCATTTAAAGAAAAACACCAAAAATATACCCTACTTTGGGGATATTTTTATGAGAGATAGCATACCTAAATTAGCATGGAAAATTGAATCTGGAATTATTAACTTAGATAGCCAAATCGGGCCAGGTAAACATTGCGTTTGCTATAAAAATCGAGATAGAAAGGTATGGTATTACGATAGTTTCGGTAATCTTCGACCACCACTCGAAGTGATTAACTGCTTTCGGGGATGTAAAATTTATTATAATTACAACCAAATTTTCTCAGTTATGACTATAACATTCAGTTTAGAAAGTGTTGGTAATACAGCTAGCTACAACTTCTATCCACCGATGGAACTAGATTTGGGCGAGAAATACGTTATTGGTTGGATTTTACGGCTGTAACAGTACACTTAAACGTGAGATAAACAGTTCATTTGAGATTTATTTTACTAAAGAAGATACCATTGGTCGCATGCTAGGGTTTGAGTCTAAAATAACAGAACCAAATCTTTTACATATGTCCGCGTTAGACATCCAAATAAGTAAACACACTAATCTATACGTAGCGCGCAACATTTAAAGGAATGTTATCGAAACGAAAAACCTGCAAAAGTATTATTTGAGATTGACGTTTCAGTCCCACCCGGTTATCGTCTTGATAAAACTCCAAGGAATACTCAATATTTAGAAGTAAACACCGACATAATTAGTAATATAACAATCAATTTGACTAATCAAAAGGGTGAAAGTGAACCATTCACAGTACACCTAGAACTAAAGAAATATGGGTCTGAGAATTAGTCAAGGAGCAATTCCGAATTCATAAAAAAACATCATCTCTACAGTAAGTCATTAAATAGACATCAACCTTCATTGCGTTAACGTCAATTGGCCGAATTATTAAACGTCTTTTAAAACGTACATTTTGATGATACTACAATTAAATCAGATATTCAGACTTATCTTCCGTATGGATCTTCTAAATATGGAGCTTCCGAAGAAATACGCATCTTAATTCAAAGTCAAGATCTAATTACGGCTTCCTACGAATGTTTTCTGTACATAGACGGTAAGCTTGAGCTAAAAAAAGAAGATGAAAGAAAATCATGCAACTTAACCAATAATTTCCCCAACTTTCTTTTCGAAGAAATTCGTTATGAGTTAGGCGGTCAAAGAGTGGACGTTTGCCGAAATCCGGGCATAACATTCACACTACGGGAAGCAAAAGCAAAGCATTAAGCCATTTGTGGTGGTCACTAAAGAATGAGGAACCATTACAAGCAGAATTCGATGATCAAAATGGAGAAAAATTATTTACAGTATGCACACCACTGAACCACATATTTGGAATAATGGAGTATTATCGTCAAGTGATCGTGAATATGCGTCAAGAGTTGATTTCAATTCGATCCAGAAGCGATACAAACTGCTACTATGGTGACGTTGATGCGGAAATAACCTCAAATAGAATTCAATGTAAACTACCGCACTTACCACTTAATGATGTTGCGAAACTTAACTTGTTTGAAGGAATCAATAAAAATTCTATTATTACTGTTCCATTCCGTCAATGGGAGTTAAATGAATTACCTGCTTTCTATTTGGGTCAAACTTCCAAAGATATTAGTTTGTGATAATGCAAAACTAATTTTATTATTTGAGCAAGATGAATTAAACCTAAAACACGTGTATGAGGGTCAAATAAGTCCCACCATAAGCATGAAGTTATTTCGGGATGTGTTCAAAGTGTTGGGTAGATCCGTTAGGGGTTTCATGGTCATAAACAAGGATGCCGAAGTTAATAATGGTCGCTATAGGAAAAGGTTTGATGAATATATAGTACCTTAACTGCTCCGTTTAGGTGCTAACAGCTACCTGTTTAGTGTAAACATCTATCCGTTCAGTGTAAGCCGATACCTGCTCAGTGTAAACAGCTATCTGTTCAGGGTAAACCGGTACCTGTTCGGAAAACCCGTTTTGCTGCACACTATATACTACTTTAAGCTGCTTTCAGTAGTTACTGATCTGTTTAGATACTAACAGCTACCTGTTTAGGGTAAACCGGTACCTGTTCGGTAAACCTGTTTTGTTACACACTATATAATACCTTAAACTGATTTCAGTGGTTTAGTAGTTACTCACCCGTTTAGCTATTAACAACTATCTGTTCAGGGTAAACCCCCAATTTTGCTACAATGGATAATAACATGATATTAAAGCGAAAAATTATTCCGGATCGTAAAATAATACAGCATAAATATAACAGTATTAAAACTGCCAGCACTGTTCATGAGAGAACATTTAAAAGAACTTATAAGCCTCTAATAGAACCTCTAACTGAAATAGTAAATAAAACCGATCCTAATAAAAAAACACTTAAGAACGAGTCCATTGACGTTAAACCCAAAAACCCACCCCTGTTCATATTTCGAAGAAAGCGTGCTACTACTCCTACTGGCCTGCTAGCTCAAATGACTCCCTGATTCACTTCACCCTGTAGCGCACTAGCTCAGCTTCCGTTTTTTCAAAGAAATCCCCCTCCAGGTCTTCGTACACCATCTTTCCTAAATACATCTGTCGTAGGAGAGACTAATACTGAAGAAGGAGAACCTCTTAGTATCGCAGATGATTCCCGTAATGAACGCCTCTCAGAAGAATTGCTCGAGCAGTACCACGCATTACCTCGTATATACGTTGAACGTATTATGTCGGATCTTGAAGGTGCTATTGATCACACTTATGGAGTCCACTATGATACCAAAACAGACAAATAGACAATTGGTAATACTCCCTTTACAATTAAAGGAAACGATATGATTATTAAAGGTGTCACGTATAAAGGGACTCCAGGTTTATACGATCTGCTTATTATGAATGAACCCGATTTAAATCTAGTGAATTCAAAAGATAGAAAGAATCATGAAAGTATTTTAGAAGCTACGAATGTTGCAAGGCGAGGTTATGATGTAAATGGATAGATTCGAGGAAGCCGCAGCAAAAAGGAAAAGTATACACAAATAATCAAACCCTTCCTATCATCATCGCCCACAACTAAGGGAGGTGGAGCTATGTTTTTAAGGAATTACCAAACAGGCCGATTGAATATAAATATTGTAATGATGTACACGAACTAATTCGTGATCTGGAAGTATTGTGGGCAGAAAAATTGGCGGGACACACAGGTGTCGTAAATGACATAATATCAATTGAAGAAGAACTATATGAAGATGGATATATTGAGAAACCAACCAGTCGTTTTCTAAGCAGTATAAATGAGAATGCATTGATGACGACATCTAACTAAAACGCCCCTTGACAAATTTGCACGTTCACATGCTCAGTATCAATTCAAAAAATTAACCCCTCAGTTTAAACTGATTGATGATAATTAATTCGATATCGAGAATAAGAGACTCAGCAATGTTGCCAATCCCATAGATCCTCAAGATGCCATCACTAAGCAATATTATTTATCCACAAGGCTGAATTTGGATGGACACCGTTTGACACAGTTGGCGGATCCCGAAGAAGATGGTGATGCCATAAGTAAAGGATATCTTGATTTTTATTTAGAAGCATTTCATAAAGCTTTTAAAAAAAGAACCTACAACGCTTATCAAGTATTGGAGCAAAAACTAGATCAACTTAAAGAAATTGTGGATAAATTAGTGCCACGTCAAAATTACAACTCGTCAACGAATTGCACAAACCAGTAAGAAAAAATTTTAAATGAAGGCGAATAATAATTAAAAATTTTGATGACCATTGACAAGCAGATTTGACTGAATTTAACATATATACCAAACAAAATAAGGGCTATAAGTATATATTAGTGGTTATCGACTGTTTTTCGAAATATCTGTGGACGAAAAGATTAAAAACGAAAACAGATCAAGAAGTTACCAAGGCCATGCAGGTAATCTTCAAAACAGGGCGGAAACCTACCAATTTTCAGACAGATGCAGGAAAGAATTCTATAATGAGCATTTTACTAAACTAATGCAGCGTTATGGATTCAATCATTACTCCACCTATAGCCCAATTGCGGATCGTGTTATCAGAACCATTAAGTCTGCTCTATACAAGACGTCTAGTCTACAAGGTAAATACTACTGGATTGATACAATTGATACCGTAATGATGGATTATAACAATCGTAAGCATAGAACTACACTAATGAGGCCCAAAGACGTCGGTAATCGTACAAAGCTGGAGGCTTACACTCACATAAAAACATTCGTTAGGAATCGATATTGTGTGGGTGACATGATCACTAAATTTAAAAGTATTTTCGCCAAAGGACATACACCCGATTGGTCCAGTGAACTATTTAAGATTGTGAAAGTTCACATTACTAACTCTGCTACGTACATGTTGGAGGACATGAAAGGAAAACCTGTATTTGGAGGCTTTTATTAACATGAATTACAGAAAACAAAGTATCCCGATGTGTACCTGGTGGAAAAAGTGCTTCGCTCCAAGAATAGTAAGTTATTCGTAAAGTGGTGGGGATTGGATGAAAGATCATGGATTAATAAAGACGATTTAGTTTTACATTTAACTTATATAGCTATAGGAATAGTTTGAAACTTTTAGATGAAATAAAGACACATAAAAATAGATAATTGTATTTTATTTTTTAAATATTACATCATCTTATATAGTAAACCTAAAGTTTTGTATAGTCCTTTAAATTACTGGATGGTCATATTCCCGAATCTGGTCCACATTTCCATCCCAAGCAGGAATTTGTTTACCTTTCTCGATGTTTTCCAATATTCAGCGGTAAATTTTGCGGTGCTCCTCATTTTCTCACGGTTGAAACTTATATGTGATGTTTTGTTCTACTAATAAGTTCACTTATAATAGAGAAAGTGACTTTATATGCAATATTTTCTAACGAAGTACACGATGAATCGCCCCATAATAAATTGTATACGTACATTTTAAGGGGTATGTCACCTATCAAATTCATATCATCTAAGATCCTATCTACGTCATTAAAGGTAGAGTTAATTTTTCTATCAAATAATGTGTTAATAATAACTCCATTTGCACACTTTGAGTTTATAGCACACCACTTAAAACACTCATCTGTAATAATAATAAATTGCAAGATATCCAGTATAAATAAATAGCTTTCAGGGGAGGAATTTCCCATCAAAGAACGCTTCAGGTACTAATTGTAGATTTGATTACTACTGTACCGCAGTTCTTCCTACAACTCCTTATACCCCAAGGTCTAGTATCAGTGAAATCTAAATTTACTGAACGTTTATCATCATAGGGATTAAGTATTACTTTATTTTGTTTGAAGGTAAACACATCATGTTTCTTTGATCCTATCAGATGTTGATATCGCCTTATTACGTTACCATCAAACAAAACCTGTTAATAATCATGTATCGTGATTTGTTTGACGCTTGCTCGGGTAGAACCCTTTTTTTACCACCTTGTCATCAACCGTGTAAGCTTACATTTTTGCACGAAGTCCTACAAATTCCAACATAATTTCGCCTGATTTTCGTCTTTCATTAAGCGGGGACTTTTTTATTTACCAATGGAAGTCCAAAGATATTGTCAGGATTATAATGTATCGAATTTATCAATGTCCTCTTTAATGCATTCATAGATATCGGGAACTGAAAAGGCGTACATGAGACTATCCATATCCGTGTACAAGAGCTTAGCATTATTATGGAACATTGGTAGCGTGTAACCGTAATGAAAATTGTATAAAAAAGTTTTTAAAACGTCTAAAACACTGAATCCTGCATATATAGGTTTATTGAAATATACCTCAAGCTTATTCATTTCAATGATAAGCATATCATTGTCAAATATTGTACAACTATGAAAATTTGGCTTTGCTATGTACGCACGAGCACCATAGCGACCCTCCCATTTCATTACTAGCCGTATGTCCTTATGTTTACGTACATTTTCCATCAGCTTCCCAAAAACACTATTAATCATTAATTTATAGAAATTTTTGTCGAATTCATCTTGAGATTGCTGACGCATGGTGGTATTTAAATCGATATATTTTTTAACCACGGGGACCTTTTAAAACGTAATATACGGTATACTTTTACCAACTTCAATCCATATTTTAAATATACTTTTAAATTTCGGTAATGAATTACATAATTACGTTTTGGATACAATATAAGCAGTAATTTTTTCATTTTGGATTCAGGTGCGGGTGGAACCATATGGTCGGGTGCCAGCGATAGATCACTGTGCTGCTCATGTAATTCTATGGAATAGTCTAAATTACACTCGACTATATATCCAATTTCCGAATCACCAGGGTGGTTTATTAAATCTAAGGTTTCAAAATTAGCTTCATCAATGAAAGAAAAATCGCCAAATGGTAGAAATTCTGACATGGCGGCTCAATATAAATTATTTACGTCGTAGTACATTAAATATACACTTTCAGAGGTGGGATCACATTTTTCTCCCATGTACTTATTGTTAGCTTTAGCATACCGATTTGAACATTGAGCTACACCACCTCTAATTCCTCTTTCAATAAACATTAGCATTTCAATGTCCGTAAATAATTCTAACTTTACCTGTGTAATTTTAAGCATAGCATCGAATGCTAAACCAGGGGCTGTATATTAGTGCAGAGCATCAAGTTTATAGGTACTTAAACAAGTTTGCCGAAAGTTTTCGAAAATGTCTGCTAAAAGTAGAACGTCCCTTTTTAGATACAAATCCGAGTATTCCCCTAACGATTTAATATTAAATTTGCTCCAAACGTTAACCACATGTGTAAAACTCTCATCATTGATTCCCTCATTATCAAGATGACTGAGAAACGCCTCTTTGGGAGGGAGTGTGGTCTCCTTTAATTTATCCCAAGTATCAATATACTCATAAGGAAACACACCTTTGCGAACTAGTAGAGAAAATGCATCATCATTGTTATAATTAGCGCCGGTAATCATTTTTTTGCTATTCTCCAAATAGTCTGACAACTTTTCAATACTACTGCTCATACATTTGGAAGAGTCAATAAACCGAAACTTAATTTTAGTGCCTTCTATTACTTTCGTGAAAGAGATATCTTTCTTTGTTTATGGGTAGCAGTGAAAGCGAACCGTGAACTCTAGCCAATTCTCTAATGATAAAATGCGAATCATAACCTGCTAAATTATGAAATACGACAGGTGGAATGTGGGAGTCTTTGTAGTTTAGGTTACATGCCTGATGCGCTGACCCCCGGAATGATCCTGTAAAATGATTATGGTCTCCAACTTTTATGTCATAATCAGTAAATGGTTTCCTGCAGAATCGTGGCGCTTTCAGTGTTCAACCTGAGTGGGACTTAAAGCATTCATAGGAATGTTTTGATTGATTATTTCGGTGGTCCAATGTGCAATACTTTGAAAGCAAACTATTGAACACAATCCTTTCCTCTATACAGCCTAAATCAAGATTACTTCATTACTTCAAATAGTAAGCAATTAATTATTTTTGAACTGCAAATTCATTTATGTTTCGGTAGGTAGCCTAGCACAGCATTGATTAAGTTGTTTACAATACGTTAAATACTTTTCTAAAGCTACATCTGACCAAAAGCGAGTCAAATAACGGTTACAAATCACTTTCTTATGACCATCCTTTGCTATCTGTTTGGAAATAAAGCTGACATATTTTTAATCCATGTGAAATGATATATAGTGTTAATATCATCCGCGGCTTCATCATTAGCAGAAAGTATTAAAAGATTTATAGGTTCTCTACTGCTTTGCTGATTACTCAATACAAATGGTACAACTTTTTTATCATTTATGCAGTACAAATTAATTGACAGGTTGTTTAGTTTCTCATCGAGCCGAATGGGGAAGTGAATTGAATCAAAATTCAAAGCATCTATAAAATGAGGATAACTTTGAACCCTTTCCGTATTACGCTGCGTGGGATATAATGCTGAAACAACGGCCTACGTCATTTTTAACATTCACTACCGCAAGCTCTACTGCTATGAAGTGAGGAACTTTAACATAGGTTGAAAGACCATCTCTAAATGGAAGCTAGCTATTAATATTCATCTTTAAATGTAAAACTTCGTGTAATGCCCAACCTGAATCCCTTTCAGAAAACTCCTCTGCGTTTTCATTGTACCACACTCGTAAATTGGTTGAAATATCAATGACGAAATTTTTGGTGGCAAAAGTCTTCAACTCAATAATATGATTGTGAGGTTGCATGAAATTGCAACTAAAAGGACATTCACTTTTAGCATCGATTGCCTAAGCATTAACTTAACCTTACGTGCAAAACTATTGTACGTATTTTGTAAAAAAATAAGAGGGTCCTTGATGTTCGTTATATTAACTATAATTCTTGTAAGAACCTGCCATTAAAACATGGATCTAGAGAGTACCAGGCTAATTTGCGAGTACGTTTTTTAGTAATAATTCCACTACCTGTTTATTTCTCGGAAGCGTTCTTTAACCGTTTAAGTCTTACCAAATAACCCTTTAGCACTGATAAATTGCTTTCGAGCTTAAACAGACTTTACATTTTATTTTGAATTATATCTTGCAATATCTTAATACTGGAGTTAACTATACGGATGTGCTTAATAAATTCATTTGTTGTTTTTACAGTGGAATATCCTGTCTTATTAAATTAAACTATACCACTACTACTTGACATCACCTTACTCATATTCACTTTCAACTGTATCCAACAAAAATATGAAGCACACACTGGTGATTACGTAATTACTCGTCACAACACAACTTAGATTTACAATATAATTTGTCTTCACGATTGCAATATATCGACTGACACGACACCCTTTTTTTGTTAATATGCTCATGCTTATGGTTAGTAGTCACTTATTTATAGCTTATATATATATATATATATATATATATATATATATATATATATATATATATATATATACACACACACACACACATATATCTTAATCATAGACTGTTCAGGTGTCCTTCTCCTATTCAGCCCTGGTCAATCCATGCTTGTTGGTGTTGCGATGTTTTGTGTTATTGTATAGTTTACAATCATGACGTGGTTATTTTTGGTGTAAAAAAAAAGATTTAGATTTATTTCAATATTTAATAATGGGTTAATTGATTTTAGTGTGTGTGTGTGTGTGTGTGTGTGTGTGTGTGTGTGTGTGTGTGTGTGTGTGTTGTCGTGTAGATGGGGATGCGAAGGTCATATGAGATGTTATCTAGGGATTCTTCTATCTCTTAAGGGAGGTCGTCAAGGAGTTGTGTAAGGATCGCGAGGATGCTTGAATTTTAATTTAGGTTTTCTTCGTGGGAATTGGGGAAAACGGTAGTTGTAGGGATTGGTAAGGATTTCTTTGGTTGGGATAGTATCGCCGAAAATTTTTTTTTGCACGAAGTTTTCTGAAGTGTTTGGATTCTGTGTGTGATTGGTGGTATATTTGCGTGTTGTGTTGTGAGGTCACTAGGGTACCTGAGAGGTATGCGTCTAAAAATTCGGCGTTTACAGGAGGCAATAGAGGAAAGGTGATTGGGGTTTATATTGGTGTATATGGGTGCTCGGAAATCTATAAGAGGGCGGATGTATGTTTTGTAGGTGTGTTGAAGTGTTTTAGGGTGGCAACCCCTGATTCTACCCCGGAGAGCGCCGAGTAGGTTTGCGTGGTTTCTAATCCTATTGAGTGTTCTTTTTACATCGGGGAGGTAATTGAGGGTTCTAGTGAAGAAGATTCCTAGGTAGGCGACTTCATCTTGGAGTGTGAGTCTTTCTTCGTTTAGGGTGAGTGAAACATTTATTGAGACAAGCTTTGGGAACTTATCTTCGGTGTAATTAGGATGTCGGAAGAGGATTGTCTGGGTGTTGGTGGGTTTGACGGAGATTCTCCACCGGTTCGCCCAGTTGGAGAAGTTTCGTAGGGTTTTGGATATGAGGCGGGAGGCCGTTTCGCTGTTCCGATTAACCGACCAGAAGACGGTGTCATCCGCAAACTGCGTAACGACTACTCCGGGTTGCGGATAGTACTCCGGATGGGAAGATAGTATAGAGGATCGGGGCTAAGGCAGAACCTTGCGGTACGCCTGCTGTAGATTGAAAATGATCTGAGGTTTTCCCTACTTTGACCCGAACTGACCGATTGGTCAGGTACTAGAGTAGGAGTTTGGAGAAGGGGCCGGGAATGTTGAGGTTACAGATGTTGTGCAGGAGACCGGCGTGCCAGACCCTGTCGAATGCTTGCTTAATGTCCAGAAACACAGCCAGATTGCATTGCTTGTGATTGAATGCTCTGGTCGTCTCTGTAAGCAGCTTCAACAAGGGATCGTGAGACGTTCGGTTGGGACGGAAGCCGAATTGGCTGTTGGGAAGAAGGTGGTTAAATTCGAGGTGGTCGCCTGGCTAGAATCTGCTCAAAGCATTTGCCGAGGCAACTCAGGAGTGAGATTGGTCTGTAGGAGGATGGCGAGGTAAGATCAGCGCGGGGTTTAGGTATCATGACGATGGAGGCCGATTTCCAGTCCGTCCGAAAGTACGATAGGGTAAGGCATTTATTATAAATAGTGGAAAGTAAACGGAGGGCTGGGTCGGATAGGTGGCGGAGAATTTTACGGTTTAGGCCGTCATGACCTGGGGCAGAATTTTTACCTTTTTTGAAATACGGACTGACCTGGTCGGGCGTGATAGGGGCGTAAAAGGACTCTCGTTATCGAGGAAGGAGATTGGTCTATAGGAGAAAGTTGAGGTGAGGTCGGCGTGGGGTTTGGGTATCATGACGGTGGAGACCGATTTCCAGTCCGTCGGGAAGTGGGATAGGATTAAGCATTGGTTGTAGATGTTGGAGAGTAATCGGGGGGTTGGGTCGGGTAAATGACGGGGGGATTTTTCAATTTAGGCTGGCAAGACCTGGGGCAGAATTTTCCCCTTTTTTGAAATATGTGTGGACCTGGTCGGTCGCGATGGGGATAAAAAGGATTCTCGTTCCCGAGTTGGTTTTCAGGAGTGACTTTCCTTCTGGTCAGTCTATCGAACTGTTGCCAGAAGAGTTTAGCATTTCTATAATCTAGCTGGGAGCTGGAACAGGGGTCTTCGGCATGTTTGTTGGCTTGTCGCCTGATTAAGGCATTAAGGCGATTGCATTCGGTCTTGAGAGCCGGATCCCTAGATCGCAAGAATTGACGATAGATTCGTCTTTTCTCTTTGATCCAGTTCACAATGTGCCGTGGGAGAGGTTTTCAGGAAATGTCGATGTTTTTTAATGGGACAGAGATATGGACCGCTTCCGTAATTACGGAAGTTACGTCTCTAATGGCTCTCTCGAGATCTTGGGTCGTTTGAAGATTGGGTGTAAGATGGTTGTTGGAGATGTGCTCGAAGAACACATTCCAGTCTGCTTTCGAAAAATCTTTAATGACTGTGTATTGATGAGGTGGAGACAAAATGAAGTTTTGACCAGTAGGGGTGTATGATCTGATGTGATCGTGGTGCCTAGAAAGCACTCACGATCGAAATAGTGAGCTATGGGTTCGGAAACTATGATATGTTCTTCTATTGAGGCACCTAAACGTTCGAAGCTGTGAGTTGGCGATTCGCAAGCGGGGCAACTGCAACAAAGCGGAGGATAGCCTGTTACCGTTGCCATTAGTTATTGGATGTGGCGGTCATTGAAATCACATAGAATAACTGCATTAGGGAGGCTAGAGGCGTAGATTAAAAGGTCATCGGATAGGGCATTGTGGACGGGTGGGTTGTAATAAAAAATAAATAATGTAGGAGTGGGAAAGTGTACCGTCGCAGCAACGCATTCGAGATGCTGTAGGTCCGCAGGAAGTTGAAAAGGAGTGGATGGGAAGCAATTTTTAATTAAGAGGGCGGTTCCGTGGTGGCTATTGTTTAGGAATGTGTGATACGTGTTGAAATGAAGTGAGCATCTGTTTGTGAGTTTTGTTTCTCTGATGGAAAGGATGTGTATATTGTGTGTAAAAAGTGTTTAAGGGGCGTTTCCGACGAACATTAACGGTCCCTGCCAGAATATCCATTAGGAGCGAGTTAAGGACTGGGATGGCGGATTACGGCGACGTTTATCCGCGTACCGGATACGCAGATGTTGATCCTCCGTTGGAAGATGTTTCGGGATAGCGAATCTAGGATGCGAACAACTCTATCTCGCCGGTGGGGAACATCTGAAAGAGGGAGTGGGTGAGGATTTGTAGGAAGTCTTTAATGGATAGCGATTCGGTGTCGGGAGAGGGTTTACGTTGGGTTGTGTCTTCCGAGATGGACTCTTTGGAAGACAGGATAGTTTCGAGGTTCCCGCCGCTTCCGGCACTTGAAGGAATAAGAAGGGTGGGCTTCCGCAGTTGTTACACCTTGGGTTAGCCGAGGATTTGCACGAGGAGGATCTGTGACTTTCGCCACAGTTAGGACTACGGATAGCACGGGTAGGACACTCCTTAGCGGTATTTCCCTTCTGCGTGCAAGTGGAACAATTCTTGGGGAGACGTTGAGGGTTAAGGGAGGGTTTGCAACTGTAGTATCGCCCGAACATGACAGCACCGCGTGCGAGGAGGTACTCAAGGGTGATTTGGGAAGAGGTTATGATTCGGATAAGGGATGTGGGGATTTTCGTCGCCTTAGCGGTGATGCGAACGGCTTTCCTCACGTGTGGAAGATCGATCGCGCCGAGGATCTCGGGTTCTAGGATGTCCTTATCTACGTGACGAATCACGGAGGAAAAGGAGGGTGCTCTAGGAGTTTACTTGAAGGGACGGGGACCGGATAGTTGGGTCAAGGTTACTGTGGGATCACAGAAATGGTGTCGCAGCCTAAGCCGTATACCATCCGGCAAGGGACAGAAGGTCTCCAGGCAACAGGTGTGGTTATGGTTAAACGTTAAGTTTAACCAGGAAGGTTAAGGGATTTAATATAGTTGTAAAGGGATTTCTGGGTGGTTATGGATTTCGGGATATTGCGGATGCAACACCTCGAGGATTGAGAGCGGGTGGGTTTAAGATTGGGGAAAGCGGGTGTGGGTAAGAGGGCGGGTTTGTGTGTGTGTGTGTGTGTGTTTGTGTGGGTTTCTGTGTGTGCTGGTTTGTGGTCGGGGGTTGGAGGTACAACCGTTACGGTAGCACGGTGGCGACCGAGGTTACCCATCGCGGTTGTTAATCAGGTTTTGAAAAGTAAAAAGAAAGGGAATTGTTTTAAAGAAAGGCTGGGTCTCCGCCGAGGTGCAGTCTCACATCCAGAGGAATAAAGACTTGGAAATCAGACACCCAAATAAAAAAGGAGGAAAACAAGTGTTAAAATAGAACAATAAATTAAAATGAATTAAAACAACATTTTTATTAATCGATACCCGACGTCGATCCTATAGTTGGCGGTGGCGGTGTCCTGGATGCTTCTT
Source organism: Vesta saturnalis (assembly GCA_036346205.1). Taxonomy (NCBI): domain Eukaryota; kingdom Metazoa; phylum Arthropoda; class Insecta; order Coleoptera; family Lampyridae; genus Vesta; species Vesta saturnalis. The sequence continues at coordinate 3,581,045 of JARFJB010001382.1, read as the reverse complement.
TATTTTGTTCTTCGCTCCTGCTGTATTCCGGCGGCTCCTGCTTGCTGCTAGGCTGTGGCTCCTCTACCGATGACCGCTTCTTCGTATTATCTGTATGCAAGCAGTGACAGATCTAACTCCGAAGCGGCGAAGATCACGATGCCGGAACGATGAGCGTAAAAACGCCAAGTTCTTTTTTTGGAATTAAGATATTTGTAATAAAAATCACAAGAGCTCTTACGCGAGAAAGGGCTTGCGTTCGATACCGAGTTTCGGACCGCCCTGACACGATATCGTTCTTTATCTACTTATATAGACACAGAAACCGCATCCAAGGTCATACAAATTATAGTTCAATGCAGACTTTCAGAAATAGATCTAGTAACCGACACACGGGAACTACTTTCTATTCTATCTCTGTTAATGACAGAAAAACACAATGTTGTTCGTTGTGAGCCAGTTAATGGAATTGTTAGATATATGCTTCTGTGTATGTGTATAATTTTTAGTTCTACATTGTAAATACACCAACTGATTTTATTACAACTTCGCCCATTTAATAATAATATTTTTTCCTACAAGAAAATTCATATTCTTTGATAGAGATGGTGCCGTTTCAAGCTTTGTTTTTACATTATATAAATTGAAAGTTTTCGAGATCACAAAACCACTTTACTTTTGTCTCAAAAATGTGAAACCGAATCCTAAAAACTAGTGATAACAATGCAATCCTGTAAAAACAATGCATGTAAATATATATAATTAATACGAAAAAGAGAAACTTGAAAAACTATATTATGGAAATAATAGAGATTTAATTAAAACAATTTTCTACATGATGCATTTAGTGCAATAAAACAACTGATTTTCCGTTGTAGCAATATAAGTTTTTATCCAAAAATTCTGATTTTTCGCATATCTATAGCTGAAATAAGAGCGCTTCTAACAGCAATTCAAGAATTTCGAAAACTTAAAGTTTAAAAAAAAAAAATTGTACTTTTATAATTTAGCAAAAATTATAGTGTTATAAATGTCCGACACCTGCCTAAAAGAGATAATAATTACAGATATTGTTTCATATAGGAGAAAATGCTGAATTAATGTTTTTTACGCTAGGGATAAGTGAAATAGATAGTGGGTGTGCGTTTGTGTGTGAGTGAAATAGAAAAACTTTTTGAGCCACAGCCAATACCAACGGAACTATTATGATAAGGTCTGCTCGTGTTGCTGAGAGAGAAACACGATGTTATTTCCCTATGAACAGGTCGAATAATTTTAAAATAAAAACATGTATGCAAGTCTAGACGCATAGGTTGCAATTTAGACTTCTTATAGATTATGCTACATTACTTTATGCAGATGTTTCATTCTTCTCTTCAAATTGCTCACTATTTTTTGCTAAGGTTGAGGGAATGGTTTTGCCTTTGGGATTAACTTGAGGATAATTATTTATCTGAAAGGTATGTTTTAATTAAATTTACTTGCACTGGTAGATCAATTATTCTATTGTTTATTAAGGTTTAATAAAACAACATAGTAAAACAACATTACATCAGTTGAAGAGGTAGGTCTGTCTTAGGGCTAACCCAAATGTATAGAGCAGGCGTTTGCGCTCCACCTGTGGTGCTGGGTTCATAGAAACATTCGATGCCAAAATGTTCCCTAGCGAACCTATCTGTAGTGGGGGCTTAGCTAATACATAGACCGGGGAATTTCCTCTGGAAAGCCGTCACTTGGTGATAGACTTACTCGTGCTCCAAACTATTAACCTTGGACCTCGGTGTAGCGTCTTTGAATCTCAAGGGGCTTAATAGTTACAAATAATTCAATAGTAATTATAGGAGCTTCAACCATTTTTCCCATTTCCATTTATTTCCTATACGGTTCTTTTACAAATTTTAGTGAATTAAAAGTATTTAATTCTACCATATCATTGGAAACATACGTATAATTGTTGTGTAAACAATGATAAGATCGGGTAGGATCGGGTAAGATTGGGTAGGATCGAATAAGATCGGGTACGATCGGATATGATCGGATAAGATCGGATAGGACCGTATAAGATAGGATAAGACAGGAATGCTTATTTTTCTATTTCCAAGAATTTGACCCTGAGCAGTTAACAAATAGCATTTATTCCTCATGTTTCGAAGAAACTGTTTAGATTTCTAAGAATTACCCTTGCTGATACACGCGCATGCGCAAAGACAGTCATAAACTTCATTGATTAGCAATGCTTATTTCCAAGAATTTGACCTTGAAGGGTAGGATCGGATAAGGTCTGATAAGATCGAATAACTTCGGATAAGGTCGTATAAGATCGGGAAAGATAGAATAAGATCGGATATCAAGATACCCCTGCATGACCTTAACTCTGATTCTAAGAATTACTTGAACAACGTAACCTTGAAAACTTCCTGCCACGTCAGCCCACACATTCAATGAACTTAACAACTGTAATACGATACGCTTGCATAGGAATTAACACATGACCTTGACTCAGCCAAAGTCCAAGAATTACTTGAGTTAGGATCTGTCTAGCTATACGTGACCTTGAAGGATACACTTTGATATCGGGAATGTGTACGATAACCAAACACTCGTAGGAAAAGTATAGTACAAAAGTGAGCCAGGATCACTCTAGCTATAATTTGACCTTGAATAGTATGCAAGCAATGTGAGCGACCTTGACCATGGAAACCAATCTAGTGACTTTTTCAAATCTAGTTACTTTTCTAGTGACAAAAGTGGGATTAGAAGTGGGGTGTGAGCAACCTTGACCTTGAAAACAAATCTAGTGACTTTTTTCAAATCTAGTTACTTTTCTGGTGACAAAAGTGAGTTAGAAGTGCGGTAGCTATACTACTCGGATGGAGGGCCAATTTTTCGTTCCTTTAATTTTCTCAGTTAGGGTTGACCTTGGGACATTGTGGGTCATACTGCATTTTCTAACAGACATGCCTTCTCTAGCAGCATCAATTGCTTTCATCATGTCACTATATTTGAACCTTTTCGCCATAATTTTCGCAGTAAAAATCCCATTATCATCATAGTTATGATCCTGATATCGTCACAGTTGTAAGTATGTCTCTTACATAGTAACGCATACGAAAACAGTATGTCGATAATTGGGTATATTACAGAATAGAAATTTGTGCACATTAATGAATAATAATAAAAATACTGTAATTTAATGTTTTGAAACCACATGCAGATTATTCCAAATATCGCCATAGCTGTGTCTCTTTTATCGGCATACTTCTACTGACCTGTTGAACGCAATAAATAAAGCAAATGCGGTATGACTATGAATGGATACTTGTTAGTATGGATATTTTCCTAATTGATAGACCCTTCACAGGGATTATTTATAATAAAGTAACACCATTTCACTTATTTTCAATATACATGCAATACCCCAAATATCGACAGTTATGGCGATATTAGGAGCAATATTATAAATTCACGTCTCCATTATCGACATGCCATTTATATCTTTAAATACGTTAAGTTCATTATTTTACATTAAAGAGCTAGCCTGGGTAAAATAAATTTTTTAACTTATTCAATACGAATTGCCTGTTTCCACAGGGTACAGAGACTTGTCTCTGTATATCTGAAATCGATCTTTAAAATTTAATTTTACATAACTTTTCTTTATAAAGTTTCTTAATACAAAGCTAAATGTATCTAAAAATTAACTAAATAGGATTGAAAAAGATTATTATTAAAGTTATTTAATTTCTTTTAATTTACACTTTGTAGATTGGAAGGTCGTGTATTGTTGCACACCAAATACTTACTAACTGAATGTGTATTACAGTTGTTTCTTTTAATGAGTTAACATGTGATATTAAAGTTTTCATTTTGTTGTATTTTAAGTTTATCGTTTATCTTAGATTAATACCTTTTATATCTGTTGATGCTATTGTACTTTATAACAGTATTTAAATCCTTGTTTCGGTGCGACTATTTATTGATATGATAAATCACAGCCCTCTTATTTTTTTATTAAAAAAGATGGCATACAAGGGTTACAATTAATTAAAAAAGAAGAATGATATAGTTTTGTGCAGATTTATTAAATAATAAGTTTTAAATGTCTAAAATCAATTTTGCAAAATTGAGTCTTTTTTATAATTTAATTTTTATGTATGAACTAGCTTAATTACAAACAATTTTAAAAATTTTAATGTAGTTTAGTTACAGTAACATGCGGCTTACGGAATACGTATAATAAGCGTTTCCAGAAAATGCAATGTTTTTTATAAAAATTAATAGTAAAACAATTAACAATTATTTCTTATTATATATTACAGGTGTATTATAACGTGATTTGTGAATATCTGCTGAAGTTTCGTATACATATAGTATACAAAACACATCAGAACAATGTCTACAAAGTGTACATGTTTTGTATGTTGAATATGAAACTGCATAACTAGTTTTCTCGTTACTTTACTTTATGCGTAAAAACGCATAAAATTAGAAGTTTGTACTTCCTCTTAATAACGCCATGGAGGTCGAGGTGTACTCGCTGACCTTTTGGTTCTTAAAGAATTACAACGTGACATTCTGGAAGAAGGTCTACTTTCTGGTGTATAAATCTCACGAACTTCAACTTTGTCCATAATTTTTACTTTGTGTTGTGTTGGAGAAATGACGTTGACTGTTGGCGAAATCAGATCAAGTGATTGAGGTCGTGATTTTTTCTTCTGCAAAACATCCATTGTAAAACTAAATGTTTCCTTTTTTTTATAAGATTAAATGAATTAGCGAAACAATACTTACGTGAAGCTTTAGAAGCTAGTGCAGCATGGCTAGGTGAAAGTGTTTTCACCGAAGTGTCTACAAATATACTTATGTACCTACATACGTGAAATTTGCAAATAAAGGCTAAAATAATCTAATTGCATACGAATTTGGTACATATATTTTTGATTATTTGATGTAATACATTGATGACAATTTATTACCAATTTATATTGGCCTTAGCACACATGTGTATATTTATGAAAAGTTAACAAAATTGAATCCAAATAATCGAAACTTTTTACACTAAAGTACTTGAGAAGTACGTTCATGAAATATAAATCTTAAAGCAATCTAGATTTAATTAGTTATTTTTATTGAGTTAACGTTAAACTAATACCTAACCAAATAATGTTTCTCTATACAAATATTAACAAAAACAGGTAGCTTATGTGCTTTTTAGTGATGTACATTATGTGTTATTTCTAAAGTTATAGTGAACTACAAATGTGGAATTAGAAAACCTGATCAAGGTTAAAATTACCAATACATACTACAATTTTTAAAAATTTTACAAATATAACACTATTTACTATATATTTTATTGTGTACATGCATTATTAAAAAAAAAACATGCTGTGTAATTTTTTTAGTAATTTTACAAAAAAAATACACGCTGGAAATACAAATTAGGTATGTATGTGACTTATTTGTTTAAACAAACACCTCAGTCTCAAAGCTCATCAGTTTTGCAAAAAATCGAATTTGATTCCTATCTACACCATTTGTTAAACAAACAAAGCACATTCAAGGTTTCTTTTATTTATATTAATGAACTTGTAATATTAATGCTGTCTGTTGAGATTTTCATCTGATACTGGTTCTCGTACATCCACTTGGGAAGAGTTCTAACAAAAATAATTATAATTGTAAAGCACTAATTGTGAAATACCTTAAAGCTATTGCAGAACATGCAGAAAATTATTAGTAAAAATAGTTAATAATTTGAAGTGTCCAAAAATCTTTTGATTTGGTAGGTACGCTTATTTTTACACCAAGCTAACAAGGGACTAAAATATTTTTGGTCACTTTTAATTTGAAAACAAAATGCATTAATACCAGTTTATCAAGGTTTGAAGTTACTTAACAAGACATATAAAACTTGTTTAAATGCCGATAGAGTACGACAGTAGAACTACCTTACTATTATAAAAATGTAAACATTCACGATTATCATTCATTTTGAGTTCTAATCGTGTATGTTATTTATTTTTTTTTACAAATTTAAACGTACGATTATTGTAAGCAGTAGATGATTACATTTAAAGAAGGTTTAATTAAGTTGTCAGATAAATTTATGAAATGTAATAACGCAAAGATAAGCTTGAAATTTGAAAACCAACTATCTAATAAAAAGTAAAATATGATAATGTATTTAGTTTTTTTAACTGTCTAATGAATTGATAGGCATATACTTTTGACATTTATTTTCCCAATCGAAATTGTGTGTTTTTTGCTTATTGGATTTGTGTCAAATTTTTTATCAATAAAATTCTACGTAACAAGTTACTTACAGTTAATATATTTGCAGAAGTCAGGTAAAATACAAGTGAAAACGGTTGCGAGCGTACGAAACATGTGCAACCCTGAGAAAAAGTAATGTAACGTATGTTAATGGAAAATAGGATTTGTTCAGCCGGATTTGCTTGTGGATGGTATTTTCCATTAAAGAAAATAGTAATGCGATATTCGGCACAAAGTGCAAAATTGTACGCCATTGTAACTAATAATGTTCTAAGGAGTACCAAACACGATAAAGATATGGTCTTCATTTGGATGACAGCCATAAGTAGCAGTCGATGTATAAAGAGGAAAGAGACATGCAAATTTAACAAGCAAGATAAAAAATGTCATTTAGAGGACATAGGAAGATGACCAGCAATGTCTATGTAAAACACTTACCAAGCGTTGGTTTTACTCTTGGAGCTAGGAAACCAGTTTAACCTTAGGTGCGGAACAAATGGCACATCAACGAATATAGCGAGCGACAGCAACACGTAGGACCGCCAATAACAGTTTACGCCAGACAGAAAAACTCGGAAAAAGAATAAATACGCGCACGTTTGCACAAAATATTATCCTTAACATACTACAAAATAAACTTTCTCAGAAGGAAAGAAATATGACTAAAAAGATTTAAGTACCAAGGATCCTTAATCGGCAGAGTAACCAAAGAATAGTTTCGGCAGTATCAACTTGAGGGACATTTTCTTTACCAACATGGTGAAAACAGTGAAGTTTTACTGCTGTAAGGATATAACCCGAAAAGCAAAAAGACCAAAAGGTCTCTGGTGATTAGTACTGGCAGTGGAACGAGAAGTTTTAACATAGGACTAAAACTTTTCAATAGGCCACAAGACAGCTCTGTAGTAGAGCTTTACATGAAGATAGGATATTATAACTAATAACTTTTTCTCAGTCACATTCGTTTGGACGACAAAAACGAATAAGAAAACTCGGAAGATAACAAGATGTGTGAAGAAACTAATAATGATGTAGAACTCACACTCACGAAACCAAACAAAAAGAATATTCTTCTTGGCAAACAAATTAATCGATGAGATAAGTAAAAAAAATTGGTGACAATCCTGAGGTACCAAGATGCTAGACCGACAACACGGCGAATATCAGAGACATTAATAGAACCAGGGATAGACACAATAGCAGCAATTTTGGCTGAGACAGAGAGTAAAACCGTTTTCGATTTGCCGGTAATTCATAACACGTTACTCAAAATAGTATGGTTATTTCTATTAACTAAGATACAAGAAGAAGACAAACCCGCAGATGAGGATATGTGTAATCGACGTAAAATATTCTAGCTAGCACTATTGAAGATAATGCAGAAAGCCAAAAGACCTTTAAAAGTGTCACCAAAGACACGTACATTAAGACAAGGGCGTTTCTCGTTACAAGTTTACTTTTATTGACGCGATTGAATAATTTCCAAATAATCGACATCTTGATAAGAGAGAAAAAAATAAAAAAAATAGTGGGTAAGCAAACGTGTGATAACTAGTCCGAGAAAAATAGTAACCAGTGAGGTGCAAACCAAAAAACTCTACTCAAATCCCACTTTGGGCACCAAGTTCTTATCAAAGATTTATCAATTTAGTAAAATACTTGTGACTCAGAGGCTTGAACCTAGCTTCATGTAGGAAGTATAACCCGGCAGCTACCGGGGAATTAGAACACCTGGATGACATGGTCAAAATATTTATTATTTTCACCGGACTAGTATAACTATTTTTAAACAATAGGCTTTTAATAATAGTAGGGCGCCATGAACTTTTGAAATAAAACCCCAATTTAATTTTCATTATCTTGGCCATCAGTACAAGAAATCTTAACACGTTCTGCGCCAAGGTCACCTCTATGACGGTGAGTAGTTAACCTACTGCTCGAGAGCGCCTTTCGGCGCTCAGTGTATTGCTCTGTTCAGTACTATCCTATTAATGTGGGCGTTTAGTTGAGCTTCATATATTTTCGTGGACCGTTATATGTGTCATAAATAACGCGTCTTAGTGCTGTGTTCTAGGTAGAAAGAACTATAGTACATTTTAGTATGTGACAACAGTGATGAAGATTTCGATGAAAATGATGAATCTGATTATGAATGGGGGGATGATAGCGAAGATGATTATGTTCAAAATAATTTACATGCCAATATTTCCTTCCGATCATATCCTGACCACACCCATCCTTAATCCCACCATACATATATACGTACTGTATGCATGTATGCTGGGAATCCATGATTGTGGCTGAATGGAAGCCCCTCGTTGGGGAGGGAATGAAATACGTGAGCTTTTCTTTCCATTAGTTTTTTTTAATTCCATAAGCTCAATTCAGTGGTTAATGCATCTTTCTGTCTTATCGTTTTACATTTTTGTGTACATTATTGTTCCGCTACTTGAATTGCAACATAATTATGCCCTAGAATTAATATTGGAGACAAAATTTAAAAATTGAGTTTAAAATAGCGTTGAAATGTTAGAGTTTCATTGAGCGGTAAATATAATATTTGCTGACGTGTACATGTGTGTAACATTAAGCCGATTTGATTATTATTTTATTCTATTATTTTCAGAATTAGTTTCGTACAGCTGATTTTTATCTGAAAAGACACTTTTCATTGTAAGCGTTTACGTCTTAAAGATTGTAAAGATCCAGAAAACTGTGCAAATATCCGCAAATTAATTATTTATTTTGTTCGCTTGTGTTGTAGAAGAATACTCCGGTGCAGTTAAAATAATTAATTTTTACCCTTTCTTCCGTAATCAAGAAATCGTTGAAGATTTCAACGCAAGAACCCCACCATATACACTTACACTGTAGCGCAAGCCCGCGGAAAACAAATATCCTTACACACTAACCCCTGAAGGAGTCATCCTTATGGCGTATGTATGTATAGGTAATTCTTTTACCTTTGCTTGTCCGAAAGGCGTAGGCCTGTTCGATCTATCATCCTTCTACTTGGCCAATGGAACATACGCCCGTTAGGTTAGGTGATCCTTCCTAACATACACTACCTGAATACCTATACGACAGACCTGCAGATATTAGATTGATTCGTAATCGTCCCAAACCTCCGTTTCAATCAGATTTTCCTATACATACATATATATATATATATATATATATATATATATATATATATATATATATACTGACATTTGTTTGTCTGTATCCAGAATAATTATTAACGCAATACCAGCCGCTTTCTGAAATTTGATAGTTGAGATCCCGATTTAGTTCTCTCTAAAAAGAAGTTCGTTTATATAATATTTCCCAGTAAGAGATAACATCAATCGCATAGGAAGTAAAATATTAAAACTCTTGTATACCATTTTCAAACTTACTGTATTTATCATATTTCGTAAAAGCGTTAAGTGTAAGCTCTGCATACATCTTTAAATTTACTTCTTTTGTATAAACAAAATTCTAGACTGCTAAATAAATTCGTAATTCATTTCTAAAGGCACAGATCAATAACACTTATACTGACCCAGTGACCGAGATATAAAACCATTGCCCTTCTTAAAGCTGTTAAGTTTATCAGTCCATTGTATAAAATTTCTTAGAATAGAATAAAATAAATAATCTTTATATTTACGCGTGCTTGGATTCTTTTGAAAATTAAATTTCAAGAAACTACAGTAAACCAACCACATTGAGTTGTGTGAATAAACTATTTAATTGATTTGGAAAACTCTTCTCCGATATGGATAACCAAATACCCAGGGCGGTCCAAACCTAGAAAAACCCAAGTCCATACAGCGTTGGGCCAGGCTAAGTAGCCACATAGTCAGTGTTTGGTTTCCATGTTCGGTTCTGCTATAACAAACACATGCCAGACTGCAGTTATTAAGCGTAACGCGCAAATCTAAACCAACAAGATGAATTTAAAAGATCACAAAATTATGTTGTATAATATAAAAAACAAAACACCATATCGTAGTAGCTACATATAATCGTAGATCACTGTTAAATGAGACTTTTTGACTTAGAACATACTATCAAGGCAATGTAAATAAAAGTCTGAAATAAAAGACCCACACGACACGTTAAAAGGTATAATAAATCTATGATAGAGTAGCGGTAAACCTCCATACGAAGATGTTACCACGGCACTCGAAACTGAGAAATGAACTCATGACCTAGTTGTTGATAAAAAGAAAAATTATCCGATGATGAGCAATATGTAGGCGATTACGAGTTTGGCATAAGAAATTCTACAAGTAACATGTAATGTAACTTCCTAGAAACCCAACCGTTATACTCTATGAACATACATACTTACATTAAGTACATGTGCATAGTGGTATTAAAGATAGGTGCGGTCAGGATAGGATTGGGAGGAACGGAGTTAAGGTTCGCACATGATGTGCGTATACGCAGTGATCATGCCGTTATATGTATATGAGGAAAACCCCCTAAAAAAATCTTATACAGAGTAGACGTTAACGAGAATCTAACCTATTACATTACAATAATAAACACATGAATGACTATGCTGAAAAACCATCCGTCGTAATTAAAAGCACTGCACAACAGATAGTGAGCGTATCACCAGAGAAAAAATTCAAATCGACCAAACTAACAAAATAAATAACAGAAAAAAGGACAGTACACAGAGAAAAAAATAACAACACACTACAGGATATCAGGAGATAGGAGGTGCCAAGACACCCATTAATCTCAAATTAATCAAAAATATGTTAGCTCGAGAATTACAAAAAATCTATCTTATATACAAGCACCAAGCGACCTATAAGTCCTTTTCGGCAGTTTACATAAAATTTTGAGTAGAATAGTTTAAAAATTAGTCTGTGAAGCAATCGGCATTCCGAAAAGGATTGAGTGCAAGTGACCATCTATTAAAGTCCTAGGCGAAAAAATTACGTAATATCATATGACCCTATACAGAGTGAAACTTATCTAATCCGCCAAAATTAAAGTCATTCTAAGCAAAAAAAGTTCATGTGTACATGGATCCGGAAATGCTTCGTTTCCGAGATACAGGGAGTCAAAGTTGAAAAAAGAAATCGCGTTTTATTCAATATCTTCCGACTGTTTCGTAATAATTTCATGAAATTTCGTATATGGGGGTTTTTTGGGATGACAAATTCAAATTTGTGATCCATTTAGTTGCGGTTTCTAGAGGGCGCCAGCGGCAACCATTTCGACCCCTTTAAATCGTTGCAATTTTTTTGTGCAACACTGTATGCCATTTTGGACTAGAAAAATCGATTCTCCTATCTTTTCTGCTAAAAAAAGGTATGTCTTAGTGAAGTCGTTAGGAGCGAAATTTCATGTTTTCTACGTCACCATTATACTGATAAGGTTGTAATTCAATAAAACTAATTAAGGTGCATGATCTTGAGAATTCTGAACCTTGCAAGATTCTTCCCGAATTAATATTTAAAATTTTACGTAAGGAAGGTAGCTCTTTACTTCCTTCCGGAGGCAAACTTAATTTTTGTAATTTGACGATAACTGTACCGACACTCTGTTTGTTTTTCTTTATTATTATAATATATAAATAGTGTTAATGCACTTGAGCGTATAATTTCGTTATTATATGTATTTAATGTGATTTCACATAAGTTTAAAAGATATTTTGAATACCTTGTAAGGTTGTGTTGACGCACCCTGTATACAAGATGTTATAATGACGTGTATTACGTGTTTTGAGTACGGGTGTATTGAGTTTGTGTATATGCATAATGTATGTGGGTGGATGATACGCCACTGGCAATTTAGGAGAAATATCATTCAGTATGCAGATACGTGTATTTGAATGTTATAGAGACATTGGTGTTGGAATAAATAGTTTCTGATGAACGTAAATGTGAAGAGAAATGTGTCGATGGGACGATAATGTTTTGCTACAGTTGACTACTGAATAAGGAATGGAATGTTGGAGGATAAAGGAGTAATCTTGGCCGGAAGGTGTGAATGTATAAGTATAGAATGTTTTAGGAAATATGTAGAGAAAGATTTGGTATGTTTAATTGTTGATTATAGAAAGTTCTCGTAATGTTGTGCAATCAGTTTTGAGAATACATGTACGTATATGGGATTTGAGACCTTAGACTGTACTTATTTTTGCAAATGTTGCGGAAGGAGGATGAGCGCATGTGAGAGATAAACGTTGAAAGTTGTGTAATGGTCCAGAGTGGCCACTGAATGAATGTGATGACGAGAAATGGCTTCTCCATAAAGTAATTGTAAAATTTGCAGGTAAGAACAAACATGGCGATGTATTGTAATTACAAGCGTGTTTGTGCAGAGGGTAGCATCAGTCGGCACTAAGAAAGTTTGAGTGAGTACCATTGGTGAATATAGCAAGGAAGTAAGACATGTTTAAAGATGGATGGCTTGAGGTATAAGTAGGAAAGTCAGTGATTGACGGGGGCTTTTTGCTTTTTGGCTTTTGCTTTTGGTGGATGTCGGTGAGAGCTCGGTGGAAGACGCGCGCGCGTAGTGAAGTGTGACCTCAGAATGGGTTGAGTTAGAGTTATATTTGTGAACAATATTGAAGGCAGTCATTGTTTAAACAACTGCGTAACCCAAAAGGGGATGAATCGTATAAGACATTCATAAATAAAACAATTAATAAAATTGAGATTGAAGATAAAAATCAGTTTATGGTTTTTTTGTTCTTCAAGGAAAAAAAAGTGCGTAAGCAGATTTATAATAAGATAACAGTTGTTACGTTATAGTGTTGAGCGCGGCCGCGCGTGCTTGTAATGATCCTTAGTTCAAATTATTTATGGGACCACTTTTAAGTGAACGAAATATTCGTAGTAAATTGAGCCAATGTTAAGGTAATTTTATATGACATTAAAAGTTTATTTGTGTAAGGAAGGGCTAAATTGTCCTAAAGGTTGCAAGAAACTTTAAAGAGGCAACCAAACGTGTACAGATTATTACGGGTTATTGGAGTAATAACCTCGTATAGTTGGACTATTCGCGAGTACCGAAAGGAATAAGTGTTTGTGAAATTGGGGAGTACTTGTTATGTGCCTTCAGGCAATCTAAGGATACACATGGACTACAAACAATTGGTTTACGGGAAGAGAGAAGAAAGAAAAGCGAAGGATGTATGGACAGTCTTTAAGTAAGAATTACATTTAAGAACTTTGAAAACTCAGTTGAGCACGATAATCTTTTTGGTTAGTTTTATTTGCGTATTGTTGTGTAATTTTTTTTTTTTAATTAATTAGTGTTGAAGGAAAAAGGTAATCGGTCTCGAGTTATGTTGTATTGGCTGTTTTAGTAGTAAGAATTTTTGCAGAAACGCAAATTTGTATTGACAGTGATGTGGTGGGTTGGTTTCTCAACCACGCTGTTGTAGTGTATGTAAACATTTGTTTTTGTATTATTATTTTGTGCAGGATAATATATATATATATATATATATATATATATATATATATATATATATATATATATATATATTTATCGTTAACTTTTATTCTGTTGTTTATTTAGCCAGTTATGAGACACATTTGTGACGTTTACTTAATTGGTGACCTAGTTTTCGACAATTTAAATGTAGACTTTGCATATTTTGGTTTTAAGAATAATGAACAACCTGAAAGGTTATATTTGCCAGGTTAATTTTAAAAAGAAGATTTTCATGTTAGTTTCGTTTAACGCAGTACACTAATGACGGATCAGCTGTTGATTTAAAAATTTCATTAAGTATAACTAAGAGATGGAGTTTTGAGAACTTACATATTTACGAATGTCCCATACGATTCAGAGGTATCATAAAGGAACAATTATTAAGCCGATGACATTGATTTTCTTTTGGTTAGGAATTTTAAAAATTAATTATCGATCATTGAATGAAGAACTATTTTATTCATAAATAAGTAGAAATTTAACTTTATATGCATACGAGGGATACGTAGAAAATATTCAGTTAACGTGTTATAACTTTGGTATTCTGGATGTACAGGGTACAATCAGGAAGTTTGTGACGACCCGTGTATTTCAGTTTTTTTTTTGATAACTGTTGGTTACGTGAATGCAGTTAAATTTGAGTGATAAATTTTGTTTTGGAAATTTTGGTTTACGAGGTGTATTCAAAAAGTTTCTAATAACCTGCGTAGTACTAAATACATTTGAGTTTGAGTTGAATTGTTTGGGACGAGTGTTTGTTTTAGGACCCTCGTGTAAGAGTTTACTGAGTAAGCACAATCCTACTTTCCACAATCAAGTAGGGTTAATTAACACCCAGCTTAAGACAATTATTTTAGCAAAGTTTCGATTGTGGTGGCGCCTGGAGACATATTTTCCCGGACTGAGCTGTTTGAATATCGGTGTAAGGTGTTTGAGCGTATTAATCATTCATTTTACTTCTTATTCCGACCACGCCCATCTCCCTGTTAGCTGGCTTGGCAACCCGCTTACATTAGTAAGCATACACGACGCCTATAGTGCGGTTTGGATGTGTAACAACCTTCATGTTACTGAGCTGTTTATTTCTTTTATTATTTTTGATTTACACGACCTTACAGCGCCAACGTTTATTTTTTCTTTTATGACTTTGATGAAAGCTTTTAACGTAATAATTTGTAAGAGATTTCTCTATTAGATTGTTTTCTATTTTGTTTAAATTTTATTGTATTCTGCTCTTATCTGTTTCAATAGCTAAGCTGTCATCATCACCGATCCAGTCGACTGCCGATGATGATAGCTTAGCTATTGAAACGCATTCGGTGTTTTCTTATTTTTGTGTGGTACGTGGATATGTTTTTCTTGTTACAGGTCCTTCCGCAGTTCCAGATTTTTCAACACATGGCCTACTGCAAAGTTTCGCTGTTTTTTTTTGCATAACAAGAAGTAATGCAACTATTGAGGAATGTCCGTTGATTTTCGTGTTTTTTAAATTTTAAGCATTGGCATCTCGGAAACTACAAGAAATAGAGATTCGGTTAAATGGGAAAAGAGTTGCTACTCTCAATAATCCAATGGTCCTGTATCGTTATAAAGAGAAAATTTTGTTCTATTTAAAAATGTCAAAGCCAACTATTACTGCTACGTGAAAAGTTTGTTCTAACTCAAGCGAGCAGGAAATTAGTATGTACAAAATGTTAACGCGTTTTTTAAAATAAATATATCATGTCTGATATCGTTACAAAGTTTAAAAAAATGCACATCTGATAAAGGCACGCCTACTATACCTTCCATTTAAAAAAACAAAAGTTTATATCATAACTTTGGAATAACAAGAGATAGAACAAAAGTGACGATGCCAGTAGATAAATTATAAATAAGTAATTAAAAATTTATAATAAAGTATAAATAAAACTACCATTTTTCTCAAATCGATAATAACAGAGTTATTTAGAATCAAATAAAATGCAAAATTTTAGTTTTTTTGAAATATCTAGTAAGTCTTAAACTTTTACCAACAACTGAAAGTGTCGTTAATTTAGGTTCATAAAGCTGCAACTCTTTCCCCATTTAACCGAATCTCCATCTTTTGTAGTTTCCGAGATGCCAATACTTAAAATGAAAAAAGAAACTCACCCTGTATATATATATATATATATATATATATATGTATTTTTTTAAACAAAGAATCACGGCACGGCAATTATTGAACATTCACCGATGCATTTTGATTGAAGCTTAATGTAAAGGTACCGATTGTTGAGAGTAATAAGCAGCGTATATTTAATCGAATAATATAATATCATCGTTTGTTCGTTTTGATTAATACGAAATTGTTTGGTTATTATCGTTGAGTAATTTTTCAGTACAGACGCCAACAAGTTTCTTTATTTTAAAATTAAGATTAAAATTTGCACAGAGTTGTTACCAACTTACGATGAATTTTTAGAATTACTTAAAGCAAATTGCGGATTCGTTGAAAACGCTTAATGTTTTTTATGTGTTTTAAGTAACATTTTAGTAACCTATTTTGAAATAAATTTTACACGTTTAGATAAATATTAAGGGCGAGTCAATAATTTGCATCCAGCTCTATGCAAACAATTCAGATCGTGTTTATAACATATCCTGTTTATTAAAATGTAAATTTAAGACCAAATTGACGTCTATTTTCCGATTTATTTGACATTTTGTTAAGCTACAACATGCGTCCGATATTGTATTTCCAAGTGAGAACCCACCCCACTGAGATAAGTCGAAACTCTACACTTTATCTGTACGGCCTGATATGTTAGTGTATGTTTGGCACAAAATAGAGGTTAGTAAATATTTAATATATAGTTTGGATAATGTAAGTTATTCAATAATGTAATAATAATATAGCCATTAGCATCACTTCTATTTCATTCCAGGCTGACAATAACAATAGTTGATTGTGTTATAATTATACTTAAAAAAGGTAAATTACACGTTCCTGGTGATCTAATAAAAAATACCACTGAACCAAAGTTACTTGAATGAAGTGATAAAAAACAAAACAAATATAAAACTAACAGTTAATCGTTGCCTGTTTCTAAATAGTTCTCATTTAAAAATTTTTAATGCAACACTGTGCGGAAGAGAACAATGGCATTGATAAATATGAATTCACAGAATTATTTACTTTTCTGGTTTATGTATTGGGTCAATGAGACCACCCGCATCAGTATTTTTTTAAAGAATGGTAAGTCGTAGAGAGTTGGGGTTATAAACCCCATACTAAAGAATTGAATGGTGATATTATTTCTCGGAAAAGTCAGCATCCTGAGTAGTTTTCTACAGAATATTTTACATGGCACCATATGTCGAAAATGTATTGTTAAAAGATCGTTAAAAAAGAAAGTTTTATAGAAAAAATTATTAATTACTCCCACCCTATTTAAGTAATATTCGACTAAAATTATTAAATTTGAAATTCATTGTTAACAAACAGAATTGAAAAGTTGAAGGAAATATCATAGACCCTTATGTTTTCGAATGGGATACGATACGCCGAGTTTTTAAGTAACGACTTGATCAACTTACTGGAGAATGTCCCTCTTTTAACGCGAGCAAGAATGTGGTTTCAGCAAGACGGCTGCCCAACTCATTTTTCATTAGTCGCCAGGAACACAGTAAATCAACTATTTCCCAATAGATGGATTGGCAGAGGAACCATAGTAGAGGAGCCGCCAAGATCACCAGATTGTATGCCCCTAGATTTTTTCCTTTTTGGGGTCGGATCAAGGATATTGTTTATAAAGAAAAACCAACAACGAGAAATGATATAAAGCTGAGAATTTGCAATTCTTGCCATTCATTAAGCATGGAAGAAGTACTTAGAGAAACTGAGAGTGTAACTACAAGAGCTCAACAGTGTTTAGCAGTAAATGGAAGACATTTTGAACACTTGTAATATTGTCTAACTCGGTAAAATCCGACTTTTCAAGTTTGTTTGTTAACAACGAATTTCAAATTTAATAATTTTAGTCGAATATTACTTAAAAGGGGTGGGAGTAATAAAATAACTAAAACTTATTCGTTCATAACAAAAACTTATAATAAGTTAACATTACTCAAGTGCTTTGGTATGTGTGAATCCTTGCGATATTGCAGGCTCACATTCCATTAATATAAGTAATTTGACTGCAATCTCATTATATTTAGGATTTACATCAGTTCTACAAACATAAAGACAAAATTTACATCGATTGGGGCTTGTATCTCGATAGCTTAATTGGCTAGAGCGCTACTCTAGCAAAGTAGATGTCGTAGGTTCAAATCCTACTCGAGGTAAGTTTTTTATTTATGTATTTAATAAAATTAATAATAATTTTTCTATAAAACTTTCTTCTTTTTTAACGATCTTTTCAACAATACCTTTTTCGAGATATGGTGCCATTTAAAATTTTGGAGGCATTCTGGAGAAAATTACTCAGGATGCTGTCTTTTATTAGAAATAATATCACCCTTCAATTCATTATTATGGGGTTTATAATAATTTTTTTTAAACCAACTCTCTACGACCGTGCTTTTAAAGAAATACTGATACGGGTAGTCTCATTCACCCGGTGTATATTTTTACTTGCTACAGACAGTGTATTAAACCGCGCATTAACGTACAATCAGGAATTGTTTTTATGTGTATCCCTAAATTCCTAATTTATACTGTATACATTAATTGTTAAAACCCCTATGTATAATTACCACGAACCGCCATTGATAGGCGTTCCTAGATTATGTGAAAGCCTTCAATTAGACAGTACTCGACAAACTATCAATAGATAGGGTAAAACCATCTTACCACAGCTATTCATTTTAGCTGTTTAAGGAGTGTTCGGAGATCTGGAATCGCATATTATGAAATTAACATAGACGGAGAAAGGTTATTGTGCTTGCGTTTTCCTAAGAATGTAGTCGTAAGTACTAAAGATGTGATAAGCCTAAAACAAATGTTTTTCAGTACGTTATTTACGTTTCGACAAATTACATCCAAATATATAGGGCTAAGCAAAACTAAACCAATATGCCCAGAACAACTAAACATAATAATAGATAACACCAGTTCGGATTACATCTACGTGGGGCAAAGAATAACACCAGATAAAGAAAATAAAGACATTATTGTGCTTGATGAGCTAGGTGACATTTTCAAAGCTAAGGAACACACTGAATAAATATTTATGTATCTACGAACAAAGGCCTATGAATAATGCGTTCTGCCAGTAGCTATGCGGAGCACAAACCTGAACCCTATTAAAGCATGTTGCTGGAGGATGCCTATGCTCAGTATTTTGCGCAAACGGGCTAAACGGAAGAGAAGAAAAGTTTCAAAATATCAAAATCTAAAAATTATTTTCGTATTAAAAAAATAAACAAAAGTAAATTTAATTATACACATGACGTTATAATCAGTTTAAGTACATGTTTAAATAATCCATACGAGACGATTACACTTGCAATAGATAAGCATTACAATAATTAAATAACAGTCGAGCTTACGTTGAAAAACAGCTGAAAGTATTGTAACCACATCGACCATTTTCGAAACAGAGTAGTATGAAATGAAATAATTAGATCTAGTAATGCCCGAAAAGGTGTGTATTTGGAAATAATTATTTCAATAATTTCGACAAAAGGGAAACGTTAATTAAAATCCAACATTAATCCTTCGTTTCTTGACCAGCATGCAGATAGCTAGTGCTGGTTCGTTTTATACTGGAGAAACGTTTAGACAATCAAGAACGACTGTGTTGGAATTGTTTGTTTCTGAGGATAGACAACATGTATCAAAAAATAAGGAAAGAAAATCAATGACATAGGCACAATAAAATAAGTATAGGTAATGCGTAAACCAAATTTCCATATATACATACTATATATATATATATATATATATATATATATATATATATATATATATATATATATATATATATATATATATATATATATATATATATATATATATATATATATATATAGTCAGACTACTATATTTGTTTTTTTACTATCTAGTCAGTAGTTCTTTCTAACAATTGACGATTGACGAGCCCGTGTTCAATTAATGTATTTAAGTTATGTAATACAGATAATATTTTATGTATCCGACTGGTTCAAAGTACATGATGTTGAAAATAAAAACAAAATTAAACACACGAAATTTGCAATTATAATACTTATCTTTTTTGGGTTTTTAAATTGCGTATCTTAAGATAAATTATACAAAATCTATACGTTTCAATAACAAGTTCAGTTATCGTAAAGTTTACACTTCCTTGGAATGGTAGAAAGTTACAATTATGAAATCGACAGCTTTCACAATTTATATTTATAACCCATAATTAGCTCTTTTTAGATTAAAATCGTGCGTTTTATGGATTTTTTTACGAACTACACGTTTGACCAATAATTGCAACTGTCGACCTCAGTAACATGTTATAAAATTTCTTTGACATTTCGATAAGTTTATTTTCTTGATGAAGACGACGGCTACAATTGCTGTTGAAATATATAAAGCTTGTACAAAGTTTTTTAAAAATACACGATTTTACTGAAAAATCGGACGTTTCGGAAATTATATGCAAAAACCTCGTGTTATTTCTATAACCTCTTTGTGCCCAACGTATCATATTTGATACCTACCGTATTTTTGAATCTCCCATACTTCTGAAGCTAGTTTTCAACTCTGCTGCCGTCTTTGCGTCATTAGTAAGTACTAACTATAATGTTAGTAATGGTTTTGGTCCGAAATAATAGAATTCACAGTCATTTTTCCCGCGCCTTTGAATGCTAGGTTAATGCATGGTGCTGTTTAGTTACTCTGTGAGTTTATCTTGAAATATTAAAGTAATCCGCAAACAAAGGTATGTAATTATTTTTTTCCTTGTTCAGTAGAGTCTTACTTACATTTTTAGTCAATTATTTCTACTTTTATTCAAAATAAGCAATATGCTATAAATTTGAGGAATATATCATATTTGATACAGTGGGCACTCAAAGCAAACGTCTGCTTATGTACACTAATTTCGTTTTTTAAAATTATTATTCAGATGGCAAGGAAAATTAACAAAAATAGAAAATTCCTGCATGCCTTTGTTTCACCCTCCGAAGAAAGTGAGGAGGAATATATGCAAGAATCAGATTCTAATGGTGGGACTGACATCGAATTAGAATCTGATTTTGATTACGACAGCGATAGTTCTGATGATATTCCCCTTGCCCAATTATGTAGAAATAACGCAAATAATAATGCTAACAAGCGTCCTACTTGAACCCCCGTTGCAAAATATTCACTGAGAGCAACGCCAGATTACCAAGAGGTTGAAGATGAAGACGAGGATGTTTGGGAACCTGTCGCCTATTTTCAAATATTTTTTGACCAAGATTTAATAAAACACATTGTAGACCAGTCCAACCTATACTGTGTCCAAAGCAATTCAAATAAATCACTGAACCTGAAGGTAGCTGAATTAGAGCAGTTTATTAGTGTTACTATGTACATGTCACTGTTCGATTTACATCGAACACGTAGTTATTGGTCTCGTGAGTTTAGATTGCCACAGGTGGCTGACGTTATGAGTAGAAACCGTTATGAAGAAATCAGGCGATACCTACACTTCAACAATAATGTCAACATGCCCGATAGAAATGAAGACAATTGGGATCGCTTATATAAAATACGTCCCCTTTTTGATAGTCTCACTTCAAAATGTCAGACTATACCTAAGCAAGGGCGGATGTTTTGCGTGGATGAACAAATTGTACCGTTCAAAGGCAAATCTGCTCTAAAAACGTACAACCCCAAAAAGCCCCATAAATGGGGCTACAAAATTTTTGCACTGATGTATTTGGAACCATATATAATTTTGATATATATATATATATATATATATATATATATATATATATATATATATATCAGTAAAATTTTGCCTAAACCTGGTCATCGGGGTATTGGGGCAAGTTCTAATATAGTTCTCCAGTTATCAAATATACTGCCCAATGACAACAATTACTTACTATATTTCGACAACTGGTTTGCGTCGTCTCTTTTATTTGTAGAATTACACAAAAGAGGTATAGGTGCCATAGGAACAATAATAGTATGCAGGTTTCCAGGGTTACAGTTCACCAGCGATAAAGAAATGAAAAAAAAGGACAGAGGATGCTATGAATAAATGGAAGCAACAGTTGAAGACATCAAAATCCGTGCAATTAAATGGTATGATAATAGGGCAGTTAGTTTGGCTACGACTTTCTCTAGTGCAGAGCCTCTTCTTGTAACCGAAAGGTGGGACAGAAAAGAAAAAAAGAAGGTGCCAATACAAAAACCTTTTGCAGTAAATATATATAATCAGTTTATGGGCGGTGTAGATCTTCTTGATGGTCAAATATCCTATTATCGGACGAATGTGCGTTCTAAGAAGTATTACATGCGTTTCTTTTACCATTTCGTTGATATGATGGTTATCAACGCATGAAACTGGTACAAAAGAGACTGCAAAAAGGTTAAATTAGCAGAAAAGGACATTCAAGACCAGTTGAATTTCAAATCCAATATAGCACAAAGCTTATGCTTGCAAAATAAAAATCCAAATAGGAAACGTGGAAGACCATCGTCGAGTAATGGAGGTGATAAAGTAGGAGTGGAACATGAAAAGAAGAAAAAGCGAGGTCCAACAGCACCAATTCCCTCATTAGATATCAGAAGGGATAATATTGCACATTGGCCAACTGTTGAAGACAAAAGACTTCATTGCAAATATCCCTGCTGTAAGCGGTTATCTTTTACGAAATGTACAAAATGTACATTTATGTTTACAAAAGGAACGAAATTGTTTTGTAGAGTTCTACATGTAAATACGTACATATATATCAAATGCCTTATCAAGCATAGCATATTTTACATAAATTCACAATAAACGCTGATATTACTAATTATCCAAAAATCTTGTTTTATTTATATTTCAATGCCCATTGTATCATATATGATACAAAGCATTATCTTTGGAAATAATCAATAATTACGAAAAATGTCTATAAAGAACTACTAGAAGTACCATTACAAGCATTTTAACACAATACAATTTTTTTTCAAACATTTTTATTTCTATTTCACAAAAATAGATTTGAAGTCAAAAATTATTCCATACACTGCAGAAAAAAAATTGCAAAAATTACATATATACAGGGTTATTACAAATGATGTTCATGATTTCAAGTGTACATAAATCTGGTTTTATTTATCATATAAAAAAATAAAATGGTTACATTTTAAGAAAAACTCAAAAAGTTTCATCCCAGGTGTCAAGAATTAAAAAATGCTCGATATGGGAACCCCTTATGATACAACAGATGTCAAGGCTGTATTCAAACTCTTGCCATACTTTGTTAAGAGTGTCTTGGTCGATTGTTTCGTTGGCTCTGGTAATCCGTTGTTGTCTCAGGTATGCTTTCTGGTAATGGTATCTATCTTTGATGTATCCCCACAAGAACAAATCACAGAGGGTGATGTCCGGAGATCTTGGAGGCCAGTTCAAGAGTGCACCATCATTTGGGCCAGCACGACCGATCCGTCAGGCCACCGATTTCGAAGTTCAGTCCTAACATCGAACTAGTAATGTGGACGTGCGCCGTCTAATTGCAGAATGAAATTTGGGTATTCTTGTTCTAATTGCGGTAGAAGCCATTCCGTCATCATGTACAAGAAAATTATTCCATTTATTGTTTGCCCAACAAAAAAAAAAAGGCCCGTACACTTTGTTGTATGTGATAGCACAAAACACATTAACTTTCAAAGAATCGCGCATGTGCTCGATGTAGGTGTGTGGGTTCTCCGAGCCCCATATTCTGACATTATGTCTGTTCACTTTACCACACAAGTGGAATGTGGCTTCACCACTAAAGACTAACCATTTTACAAAGTTTCCATTTTCCATCAAGGCCTGCATGTTCTCACGAAATGAAAGTCTTAGAACTTCTGTTGTTTGGTTTTAATGCTTGAACAAGCTGAATTTTAAGGCTTGATATTTACACTGTTGGCTGTGGTATACCAAGCTCTCTGCTGCATTTAACAGTAGATTTCTGTCGACTACGCATAAAACTTTACCTTACCTACTCTACCACTTTCGAATAGTGATTGCTAGGGGGATCTTCATTAAATTTGGTTCTAAAGTGTCGTTGCACACTAGTAACTGATTTATTGATGCGGTAATCCAACACACAAAATGCTTTCCTGTCTTTAAACTCAGCCATTACACAATTGACTTTAACAAACAGCAGATACGTACCTAAACCAATGTAAACGAAACTTTATGAGTTTTTCTTTCCAGTGCTACCAAGTGAAATGGTCTTAAAACAGACTAATCCAGTAATATTTATAATTGAAATCGGGAACATCATTTCAATAACCCTGTATAATAATATAATCCCATTCGTCTATTTCGCAATAAATGAAACCACTATGTACCTAGATTAATCATTCTTATATAAATTTGTCTTTAAATTTAAACGCTCTTGATATAATAGAACAATTAATACCATTATGTAAATCTTTTAGTTAAACGTCATAACACATTTAAACAAGTTTTGATTAGAAACACTAAAACTATCTCTTGTCACTAATTAAAAACAACATGCACATATTTTACCTTCGTATCCTATGATAAAATGGTATGAATGATTTAATAGAATGTGTAAAGGTAATCAGAATGCTGAAAATTGTAAAAAATTAAAAAAAAAGTTTATAAAAATGAAAATAAATGAAACGGTACGTACTTGTGAACCATCTAAGGAAGCATTGGACTGGGCAGACATTTGACGTAGATATTCTTTATCATCATATATTTTCTTTTCACCACCTCCTGGTTTGTGCTTAATGTTATCCAATGATCCGATTTTACTTTGTACTTTAATTTCCAATTTCTTCGATTCAATCTGTTAACGTATGTACAAAATCATAAAAATAATTGCGTAACATTCAGAATTGGTGCTAAATATAAAACAAAATTGTACGTAAAAGCGTGTTTTGACTACGTGTAATCCTAATTCTACAATAATTTTTAGTGAGTTGTGAAGTTTTGATTTTTGTTTTTGACGATTAATTAGTCAACACTTGTTTACTCACTTCCATTTTAATTTCTTCCTGTTCTTGTTCGAACTAAACAAAGTGATAAAAATTATTTGTTTTGCAAAAATATTGAATAATTGTATAAAATTTAAAAAAATGGCTATTTTAGCATAAAAATCTGTTTAAAATGTTTTAACTTACAATTACATTAGCAAATAGGAGCAAGAGTTAATCAGTCACAGGAATATTGTTAGCTTATTTATATTTGTTCGTATATTGAATGTACAAAACCCAAACAATCGGGGATAATATAACTAGCGTTATGATTATCATCGATGATGGCTCGAGCCAAAACCGATGAAATTGAACGAGTGCGAAGCACGAGTTCAATTTTTTAAAGGTTTTAACGAGTGGTATCATCGATTATTACTCATAACACGTGTTACATTTGATAAGAGAATATAATGAATGTTACCGATTTGATAACCTATTCTGCGATTTTGTTTTTGAATTTTAACCAATGAAAGTACTAATCAAAAATATACCATCTGACATGTGAATTATATTCTCAATTAAACATACACGTATTTAGGGTGTCCCTAAATTGCATAGCCAAAAGGATAATAAAGATTACTTACGTGAAAATAAGCCAATTTAACTAAACTTGCCTTAGTCCAAAAGTTGATACTAACGAAGCTACAGGATGTCAAAGTTGAAAAATAAATCACATTTTCTTTCATATCTTACGACTGCTTTGAACTAATTTTATAAAATTTCTTATATTGGGGTTTCCTGGGATTAGAAATTCAAATTTATCATCGAGTTCGGTGTATTTCCTAGAGGGCGCTACAAACCGGCATTAGCACATTTTTAAACCGCTACAACTTTTTTGTGCTACACTGTAGGCCTTTTTACTATGGAAGAATAGTTTTCCCTACCTTTTCTGTTTAAAAAAAGGTATATCTTCTTGATATCGGTAAGAGCACCGGTTTCCGAGAAAAACGCATCTGAAGCTCACGATGCATGCAAATTATCCAAAAGTATAATAATAATTCATAATAATAATAAGAATAATTCATGGAGCCGATTCATGGAAAAAAATAAAGAAGAATGAAGTTTTTCAAGAACAATAATTATTGAAGAAAAAACAAAAACAATAATTAACAATATGAAGAACAAAGTAAAACAATTAAATTGAATTATTATTAACCAAAAGCTAAATACAAATTAAAAAAATAAAATTATGTTATGT
>JARFJB010001382.1:3467500-3550000 GCA_036346205.1 Vesta saturnalis | reverse complement strand
TAACACAGATCTAACATCTATATTAAATTTGCTCTTACTGAAACAAAACGCCAGTTATATCGCATTGTTTAATTTTTTGTAACCCATTAATGGTAAGAAAGATGACATTTAATTTTCTCAAAATTGAACATTTATGAGAAGTGTTACTTCAAATATTGTTTACATCAGTAATAGGACACATTACAATTCGACACCAATTTGAGCTTTATTTTCAAACCTATCCTTAAAACTAAATAGTTCTTCAAAAATTTAAACAAAAACAAAATATATAATTAAAAATACTGTAAAATGATGTAATTACTGAATAATTATAATATTTAAAAAATATATCTACCTTAACATCTCCACCTCCAGGTACATGTTTGATATTATCTTTAGAGCCAATTTTGGGTTTAGCTTTTTCTTTAAAATCTAGTTTAACAACTTCAATTTTTTTGTCACCTCCTTTAGGTTTATGAGTTGCATTCTCTAATGAACCTACTTTCGATGAAGCATTCCAAGATAATTTCTGTTGTTGAATCTGTATAAACTAAGATAAGTATTTACAAAACAGTTTAAACCATAATTACCTTTTTTTCGCCCCCTCCAGGTAGATAAGTATCATTTTTTGCAGTTACTCGCGATGATGCTGTTGAAAAATCAATTTTTCTATTTTCAATTTTTACATGCCCACCACCTGGTTTATGAGCTGCATTATCTAAAGATCCAATTTTAGATTTCACTACTTTAAGATTTGGAGAAGGCGCCGAACCCACTTGTACTTTGTTCATAGGAACTTCTAGAATTTAAATTTTGAGCATATTGTCAAGATTTCAGAAAAATTACTTTTCTTTTCAGCAGATGTAGGAGTTTCTGGACTTTTAGGATTTGGTGATTTTGTAGCCCTTGTAAAAGATTTATTTTTCGTAGGTGTCGTCGCTGATCGTGGTGTTGAACTTTTAGACGACTTTTTTATTGAACTCTGATTATATTCGCTACCTACGTGATCCTTAAACACATTTTAAAGATTAGGAGCAGAATGAATTTGAAAGTATAATAGTGTTACATAAAAATAGTTCAGAGTATTGATTTTCCAAAAATAAAGGGATGTTAATGTACTTGTAATGACAATATCGAGCGGTTTTAATATCCACCGTTATTCAGTAATAGCTAATTGCCATGATCACAAATTTAGTCTGAATCATATAACTTTATATTTCAACATATCTATCAATATCTAATCTGAATTAGTAATAATAGTTAGCATAATAGAAAAGTAATCATCAATTACTTACATTTCCTTGGGTGGATTCGTCAACTCCGCTATCATTGTCTCCTTCTGCAACAAAAAAAAAACATTATTATCTTTGTAATACCATAAACATAATTAAATAATTAACCTGGTTTAGAAAGGCGAATTTTTTGGGGAACTTGTACTTTGGTCTTTGGTTCTGGTGTTTTTTTATTAGAATTTTCATCATCCTTGTGTACACTAGGCGTTTTTGGTCTTTCTATACTTTGAGATAAAGGAGTAGGAGATCGAATACTTTGAGGTGTAGGAGAGGGAGACTGTGAATGTACAGTAGTTTGGATGTAAGGCTTTGCTACAGTAATTGGAGCTTGAAAGTAAGGTTGTGGAGAAGGCGATTTTGAAATATTTTGTTGTGATATTATATTAGGACTTTTAATAGGTTTCTCGCTTAAATCTTCATTCGAATTATTTACATGTTGATATAATTCATCCTCAGTAATCTTCTTCATGTAATTATCCGTTCTGGATTCAGGTCGCGAAATTGTAGGTGACTCAGTACTTCGCTTTTCTTCTTCAACACTTCCTATTGAAGTTACAGATTTTCTTCGATCTTCGTTAATCATTGATTTTGTGTCTTTCATTGCTGTTATGGTGGGATTTTCATTTTCGTTTTTGTTGTCAACCTGTTCGATTGTCGTACCATTTTGTACTTCAGACGAATCCAGCGTTTGACTTTTAATTAGATTATTGATAGGGACAGATTTGACTGTGGCTGGAGTTGGAACTGATCTTTGCTGAAAGATGCCTTGTGGCCTTAAAATCGGTGTTTGCGGTCTTTGAAAATTAGGTGGAGGTGGTCTGAATCCGGGATTTATTTGCGGTCTCACTTGTGGAGTACCGTTTGGTGCAATTGTCGGTCTTGGTGGAAATACGTTTTGTCCAGGAGGTGGAGGTCGTTGTTGTATTAATGGACGTTGAATAAAAGGCGTTCCTCCAGGCGGTGGTGGTCTAGGTGGTTGTGGTCTCAAAAGAGGATTTGGAAATCCTGGACGTAGACCTAAACTAGCTCGGCTGTCTACACGAAATAATTGTGGGCGAACACTTCCATCGAGCTGTTGAAATGTATTTGTTGGTTGTTGCAAATCGGTGGTGCGTTCTGGCGTTTTTACCTATTATGGAAATATGTTTTAAATGAATGTAATATAGTATTTGATGAAAATGAATATATATTGGGCTTTTGCGTTAAATCAAAGTGATTAAAAGTGAATTAGGTTATAAATATTAAGATGGACTTATATATGATTCAAACATAATAAAGATCTTTAAAATGCGGTTATAATGCTTGAAGAATTTAAGGGTGGCATGTCACACAACAGGGTTTGTTATTCTGGTAGTACCTGGCTCGAAAAGTCAATGACAAAAGTTAACTACAACAACTTTCATTTTCTATATTTATATCAATATTTCGATAACCTAATTAAATTTATATATATTTTCTTTTATTCTAATTGTCTTACCGATTCGTAAAGATTTTTAGATTCTCCGTCCTCTGAAGGTCCATTGGGTAAAACATTTTGCGATTGCGACATTTTCTGTTGATACAAGTCGTTATAGTCGAAATCTCAATTTATTAATTTAATAGTAACACTACAAGGTGCATGTGTAATATATCTAAATACTCGTTAAGTTTATACTACTAATACTATATTACAACCTACTAGGTGCATTTTTTAAGTAACCTAACCATAAATCTACTTTGTTACGCTTTAAGAGTTGTTTAAAATATAAAAAATAAGTTCAAGTAGTTTTACATTTTAGTTCCCTGATCGATTCAAATAAGAAATAATTTTTTTGCTATACTACGTTCACATTGTTAAAAAATGATGATCAGTCAAATATAACTATAAAATCTACAAACGCGACACTAACTAATCATAGTTTGTTGGTTAAAGTTAAATCCACACTAAGAAAGCTTAAAACAGATTAGGAAAATTGTCGGATATACAAAACCAAGCATGAAGACATTTTGAGGAATTTGTTGTATTTCAAATTTTACGTAACAAAGTACGCACAAGATACATAAAAATTGTAATAAATAAAATTGATCGGTGTAGTACTGTAAGTAGAACGGAAGAAACAGTTCTGATACTAGCGAATAGTGGCACTATTTTAGCTGACGAATACTAAATGGAGTATGTGAAGATAGCCGGGTCTTTTTTAAATAATGTGATTTAAACTTATGTATAATTAGGTGCTGAAAAAGCACCACTTTGCGCCATTGAAATTAAATTTTGCGCCCCAATAGGAAAGTTGTAGCAAAAATTCTATAATCACGGTTTTCATGGAACCAGAAACATTTGGATAAATAATTCTTTTCTTATTCAGTAATTAGGCGCCAATTAGACACGTTTTTGCACCGTTAAATAACATTTTTCGCCTCCACGGGAAACAAGTTATTACAAAAACTATACCGGCAAGCTTAACTTCATAGCCTTAGGGCTAAATTAATCCGGCGCCCATTATGCGCTGTTTAACGCCATTGAAATTAAATTTAGTGTCCGTATTGGAAACTAGTCATTATACGACGCGACCAACTACACAGCCCTGAACGTTTGCATAAATCATTTTTTTCTTCACGCTAATTAGGCACTTATTATGCCTTTATTATAAAAATTACATCAATACGGTTAACTACTTTTTTTCTTATGTAGTAATTAGGCGCCAACTACATGCTGTTTGTGCCGTTAAAATTAAATTTTGCGCCCCTATAGGAAACAAATTCTTTTACAAATTACATCGACACGACTAACTTCACACAACCGTTACCTTCTGCATAAATTAATTATTTGTTACGCAGTAATTAGGTGCCAATTATGCACCGTTAAAATGAAATTTTGGGCTCTTATGAAACATAACTTATTGTCAAAATTACATCGACAAGACTAACTTCACGTCTATTATGCTCCGTTTAAATTAAATTTTTGACCTCTGCAAGAAATAAAAATAAAAAATACATCAACATGGCTAGATTTACTGAGCCGTGAAATTCTAATATGCGTATTTATTCAAATGCTTTTTTATCTGATTATTTGGTTAATGTGTATTTTTCATATTTCAAGTGCATTTTTATTAAAACTCCAATTCTTCTATTATAGATAAGGTACACCGGGGTAAGTGTAATCCATCCAAATTTGAACGATTAAAAACTGCTATAGTACTGCCACCTGTGGGTAAGTGGATCAGTTGTGGTGTCTTCTAATCCATGTGGTAAGGACGCTGCGTCTTTGCAGAGCGCATGAAAGTGACATTATGTTACATGTGGGAACGTGATTCTCATTAGATCTTGAGCACGTGTGTTATTACGGTTTGGCGTGTTTGCACAGCTGTTTTTCGGTGTACTTTGCGAAATGTATTGTTTACCAATCAAAAACTGTGGTTTCGTTGAAACTGACAGAAGTTTTAATTCAATTTTGTGATTTACACTTGCCCCAGGAAAAAGCTCTATTGGAGGAAGTATAAAACATGGTAGGTTACACTTGCTCCTGTGGAAATTTTACAACATTGGCATTGTGTTCAGAACGTGGTACGAAACTATCCGAAAGAAAGCTTCACTAGCTTTGAAAATGGCTGTAGAAGCAGTACACCGTGCTGTTACTAACAAGCAGCATTGGTATATAAAGTACCCAAAGCTACTCACACAAAATGGGAGTAAAGAGTAACACTAGTGATAGGGCACCAGCTGTACCTCAAAATGTAGAAACAGTTTTTTAAATAGCATTGGCAATGAAAGACTGATCATACTACTTTATAATGGTCATACTTTCCTCATTAGTGTTTCTTTGATAGAAATGGCAATAACTAACAATGTGGTTATAGTGAAACGTCCACCCCATTCCAGCCATTTATTACAGCTTATGGATTTATGTGTCTTAAGTCACTAAAGATGGCATGGGACACAGAATTAAAAAAGTGGCAAAGCCAATTTATGGTCGTAAATTACCGAAACTTATACCTTGCGCCTTCATTTCTCAGATATGGGCACAAACAAATCCAGCACTCCTTATCACTGGTTTTGCTCAAGCAGGTATCTACCCGTTTAATAATGAAGTAATTCCGGTTGAAAGGTTTGAGCCAGATGCGTACGCCAGATGGTTAAAGCTCAAAACTAACGCGCCAACTGTACAAGTAAGTCACAACACATACCCCGTAACCCCATCGACTAGTGTCCAGCCATCCCAATCGCCGCTTAACCAGACCACTATCAGTGATGACAGCTAGATTTTACCAGTAACACCATCGACTAGTGTCCAGCAACGGTAATCACCGCTTAACCGGAATACCAGTTTTGAAAGCTTGCTTTTGCAGTTATAAGTAAAGACCAAATTCAACACTGTTTACCTGCTCCTACAGTGCATAGAAAAGGACAGTTTAATTTCTTTTTGAAATTTGAACACGATGTGTACTAAATATATTTTTTCTGATTAACGAATAAGATAATGAAACTTTATCATGATAAAATTTTATTACCTTTTTCGTCTGCACTTACCCCAATAAAACTGCTATGTTTAATTGGTATTTTAGACCCCGGTTTTACACTTGCCCCAAATTGATGGGGAAGTGTAAACCACTGACATGAAAATGAAACTTAATTGCTAAAAACAAACTAATTAGGTCTATCTTTTGATTTTGTAACAATCACTTCTAGGCATACTCGTGCAGGTACAGTAAATATTTCAGTATGTTCCCTGCGTAGCAAAAGAAATTACAACCCGTAAAAGTTGCGCTATTAAAACTGTAGGTTACGCTAACTCTTTATATCTATATTTAATTACATTTAACACACTTTCTTATTAATAAGGTCCACTACAATTTAGTAATTAGACACCAATTATGAGCTTTTTTACGCACAACTCCCCATAATTAGCATCTAATTAACGCGCAAGGAAATACTAATTTTTTAGATAAGTTCACGACGGTGCAGTTGGTACTGTCGATGCGATTTTTACAATAACAGGTTTTCTTTACGGGTGCAAACTTTATTTTTAACGGGGTAAAACTGTACATATGAGTGCTTAATTATCTAGCACAAACAAATTAGTTTATTCATAAGACTATGAAGTTAGCCTTGTCGATATAATTTTTGCACTAACTATGGAAATGGAAAATTTTATTCCAGTGGCGCAAATCAGCGCATAATTGCCGCCTAATTACTAAATAAGAAAAAAAAATTATTTATGTAAAGTTCACGGCTGAGAAATTAGCCGTATTGATGTAATTTATGTAATGTAGTAGGTGCCTAATTATCGTGCAAGAAAATATTAATTTATTCATCAGGCTATAACGTTTGCCTTGTCAATGTTATTTTTGCAATAACTTATTTCCTATGGGCCGCAAAATAAAATGATTTATGTAGAAGTTCATGATAGTAAAATTAGTCGTGTCAATGTAATTTTACAATAACTTCTTCCTTATAAGTGCTCTAAATTTCGCCTAGTTACTGTGTAAGAAAAAAGAAATTATTCAAAGGTTCGGGGCTCCATGAAGTTAACTGAGCTTACTAAATTTTTGCTACAACTTATTTTTTATTGAGGTGTAAAATTTGATTTTAACGACACAAAATGGTGCATAATTAGCGCCTAATTATACATATGTTTATATCACATTATTCAAAAATGACCCAGCTATCTTCACATACCTTACTATATACACTTTTTGATATTAATAAACTGTTATAATACATAAATTCATTAATGTAAAACGGAGCATGATAGGTGCCTAATTATCGTGCAAGAAAAGATTAATTTATTCATAAGGCTATAAAGTTAGCCTTGGCAATGTAATTTTTGCAATAACATGTATCCTATAGGGACGTAAAATTTAATTTTCAAAGCGAAAAACAGCGCATAATTGGCGTCTAATTACCAAATAAGAAAAAAAATTATTTATGGATAGTTCATGACTGTAAAATTAGTCGTGTCAGTGTAATTTTACAATAACTTCCTCCTTATAAGTGGGCAAAATTTTAGTTCAACGGCGCAAAATGTCGCCTTATTACAGCATAAGAAAAAACAAATTATTCAAAAGTTCGCGGCTCCATGAAGTTAGCCGAGTATATGGAATTTTTGCTACTACCTATTTTCTATTGGGGCGTAAACTTTAGTTTTAATGACACAAAATGGCGTATAATTAGTGACTAATTAAGCACATGTTCATATCACATTGTTCAAAAATACCCGGCTATCTTCACATACTTTACTTAATACAATTTTTGATATTAATAAACTGTTATACATTAACGCTTTCACCTCCCCTCTTTCTTTGGAAAAAACGAATTAATAGGTGCCTACATTATCTTTGTAGATTTTTTCTTCAATTTTTTTGACTCAATATTTCCATGTATATTGCAGATTTTTTTCAAACAAAACGGTCGTTTTTACTCCTGCACAGTTAAATGTAGAAATTAAAAATATAAATTTAATCAATTAAAATGACGATAGCACACTATTAGTGACGTATGTGTTCAATAACTACGATCTTAGGGAAAACACTAATGTAAGGGTCGAAATGGCGAAACTTTTTGAAAGATTTGGAGAAAAAAGAAATAAAACATGTTACTACATTTCTGTGCCATCAATAATAAGATTACTACAAACACAAAAATACGCACAATACTGTTTTGAAAGAAGAAACAATAATCTGTCGTAGAGAAGAGGACAATAGTCAAAAAGAGAGTTGCAAGACAGAGTATACTGGAACTTAAAAGTGACGTTATACTATAAATACTTCCTAAAATACTGTCGTGCACATAAAATACATGGTACCGACCGATGAATCTTACACATTCACCAAGAACTCTTCACATCCAGTGCCCTCACTAAACCCTATTAAAATTTCGTTACCAGTGGCTTACTTAATTTAAAAAGAAACTAACTTCCCTCTCTTTAAATTACCAGAATAAAATCTTAAACTTCAACACGCAAACTCAAAACTTTAAAAATTCAAATTTTAAATTAAAAATTGTAAGTCATTACTCTAAAAATTAACTCCATTATCCAACGTGTTATACTTT
Organism: Vesta saturnalis; assembly: GCA_036346205.1. Taxonomy (NCBI): domain Eukaryota; kingdom Metazoa; phylum Arthropoda; class Insecta; order Coleoptera; family Lampyridae; genus Vesta; species Vesta saturnalis. The sequence goes on along the minus strand of JARFJB010001382.1, from coordinate 3,541,700 downwards.
GTTTAAAATGGACAAAAAAATTTGTTGTAACTGTGGTCCTGTATAAGCCAAGTTTAGCTTAACGTGGTAAAGAACTTAGAAACACTTAGGACCTTGTATAGGGGTATGTTGAACTACCACGAACGACTACTTTATTAAATTGTTTCATATCATCAGGAACTAGAAAGATCATTCCAGAGTTAGAAGTAGTTCAGAAGAATGTGGATGGCTCCTGTTCGGTAAGCTGGGTCAAAATTTATAATGCATATTAATGGTGAGAATGAGGGAAACGAGTGTTCCTAGAAAACGAGACTAGAGGTGATATCAAAGGGTGCAATTCACAAACACAACAGCAATTGTAATAGCGATAGCACTTAGAATGAGTTAAAACGATGCTTTTATGCTCGAGGGACAGTATATCAGAAGTTAGGAACGAGTCATAAAAATAATCGCTCTTCTTTGATTGCAGTCACGATATTGAGTGTATTTGGTGGGGGCAACCTAGAAATGAGGAGTATGTTCTAGATGAGATCACAAGTGAGATAAAAACGGGTGTTTCTAGCAAAGGTAATATCCCCGAGGTAGTATCAAATAATGCAATTCAGCAGCACAAAGAAATTGTGTTTTCCTATGCTCAATGAACTCTTATGTTATTACAACAGAAAATAATCGATCTTTTTTGGGGGACACAAGGCAACACCGAATTTTGTTAGTGTTAAATGTATCTAGACTATTACTTCTCCACTCAAGCAAATGCCCATTTCAACTTTAGTATCTTCATTTGAGTTAGCAGGTGGATTAGCATTACGAGTAGACTGAGATGAACTAAAATGAAGAGTGCTGTGTACTGAAAAGCACTAGATCATCTTAGTTGTTGAAGAAATTAGATTAGGTATTCATAGCAGACAAAGTATAGAATCTATCACTGCTCCCCACTGCACGCTGGGGCTAATGCTAACTTCTCTGGAAAAAAAGCGATTAACTACGACACGATGAGTGTATCAGTTAACCAAAAATAGGTGTTTGGCAAGTAAACGCTTACGCCAAACTTGGCCAATATTTTTGAAATATCTAAAATGATTACAACTGTTTAAGCGGATTTTTCTAATGTATTGTTTCAAAATTGGATAAGAAGATTACCTGTTGAACGACTCTGCCTAAAACTACATTGGTGGTAACTAAGAAGTTCTTAAATTCAAGGAAAGAAAGTGGTTAATAACTGATATCTTTTTTCATGGCGTTGGGCAAAATGATAGATAGTTAGAGGGGTCGGTCTTATCGCCCTTTTTAGGAATAAGTTGAACATTTGCCAACTTCCTTGATGAATGAAATGTGCAGCAGACAGAAAGATCAAATAGAGCTTAGATAGGACTGGTACTAATTCGGGGAAACATTTTTTTAACATAATAGACAAAGGTCTAGAAGTATGGTAAGTATCAGAAATTTTAAAGTGTTCGGAAATCATTTGTTTGAGATGAAATGAGATACCAAATGCTTCTGCAATATAATCAGCAGGATTCTTGATAGGGTAGAATTCAAATATCGCAAGATGACAACTGACTGAGACAGAAGATGGTCAACTTTTAAACTAAGGTAATCAAAGTCTTGAAAATTACTGCCATTGGGAGACCCATAAATGCAACAGTAAAATTTCACAAATTTAGCACCAGAATGTTTGAACCAAATTCTAAAAAGGGGAACCTCTTATAAATGATGTCCTTGAGATAGGCACACACTTCTCCTTTATATCGAAAATTAGAGTGAAGATTTTATTGGGTGAATTGGAGTTTCCAGAGGAGGCTACTGATAAAAACAAATTGTCATTTTGTGACCCAAGGTGTAAGATTACATCTCATAGAAGGAATCTTACCAGGATGAATAAAAAAGTGAGTACTTTCAATGACTGAGGTGCCTTGAGTCCTGCCCACCCGGACATCCGAATGTCGCAGGATTTTACGTCCGAAAATTTAAATCTTAGAAATCACAGAACAAGATTCCAATGATGAGGAGAAGAAGAATAAGATAAGAGTAAATTAATCTTAAGAAAAGGGTGTACGATAGCCCGTAACAAGCATCTGAAAATACACTAAACAATTGAGTATAATAAAGAAGCTTTAATAATTAACACCGAAAGTAAAGGATCAAAACTGTTCATTTTGATGGTCAAATGGAGACAAGAGCACGAATCTTGGGAGATAAGAGAACAAAAAATTACTACAATAGCTTGACTCATGAACATTTTAGATTATGTTTTTGAACTAAATCTAATACAGCGCAAAATAGTTTTTCACCTTTTTAGGCATTCTGCGTACGAAAAGTTTGATAGTGTACGAAAACTATAATTTTTAGTTTTGGGTACACATTTGAAAAAAATAATAATTGGTCGCAAATGACAACAACGTATAATACCCAGCACTATTTGATGCAGTTTACTGAGACTATGTAAAAAGTAAGCAAAACGCCTTCTCCTTTTTCGCTCTTCGAAAGCTAAAAATCGGAGTAAAATTTCATAATTTCATAAGCAAACTAATTCTAACTCTATACCTCCATATTACCAGAAGAATTTGAATCCAAATCGGATTCTCCTAGTATTATAATAACAGATGGAATATTTTTATTCGAAAGATTTCCTATGCTTTCCCAATCATTTAAAATCATGTATGTACGATCGAAAATTTTATTACATTGTAAAAGAACCTCACGCCCTAATTTTCGAACCTTATTGGAGGTTTAAAACTAATTCGCTTATTGCAGTAATTTTTACACAACCTCCTATACCATTTTTGTAGGGTTTTAACTGTGTTCCATCAAAATTTTATCAATTTCGTAATTTTTCCTTCTTGACCTAAAAGGTGAAATTCTGTCCTAACTGCACTGAATGATACGGGGCATTATCCATAACCACCCCACATTTTCCGGGAAATTTGGGGAGCGCGGGAATCAACTGTTTAATCACCTAATTTTATGGAAATCTCGATCCTCGTCATCTAAACCTAGCAAATAGTAGCAATTTTCTAAAAACCCTAACATTCTGCACATAAAATGATATTCTTTTTATCCTCACTTTCACGTTGGATGGGTTACTTTTGATATCAGAATCCTGCATCCAACGACGGGTACTAGAACCATTTTGATACATACATGCTTCGTCTAGATACAGAAGTCTGACATCGTGGCAACATTAGAAATTTTCTCAATCATTATTTGGCTACAACGAAGTCTTTCATTTCACGAAAAATTTTCTACGCATTGTGTTTTAAAATTCCACAATGTCGTTTAACCCTATTTAAAATAACCGAAACCCTCTTTCACAAGGTTATACGATTAGTCGGAAGTAAAATAGTCATTTTTCGAATTAAATAGCCAAATTCCAAAAATTTGATTTTAGTCGTTATGTTTCTCGTAATAGTGCCTTAAAGGTGCTATAAGCATCTTATAATTTGCAATTTGCAACTTTGTGTGTTTGTTAATAACTTTTGGAATGTTGTCTTACGACAGTAAATTATTATTAATCAAAACGGGACTTGATCAAAAATTTTAGTTAGTTAAGTAGATAATATGGCACAATTAGCAGGGCAGCGTCAAATTTTAGTAAACTTGAATACCACTACAGAAAAAAACACCACAGCCCTCTTATTCTACGCGAAGTAAGGAATATACGTATAGAACCAATTATCCAAATTAAACATAAATTAAAAAAATATAGAAACAGTAACCACCTTTAACCGTCTTTAATGGTATTTCATATTCAAGTGCCGAAAACATTAAATAAAAAGTTAGCTTTATATTTTATTGATTGTGTTTAACTTAACTGATATTAATTCAATGTGCACAAAACTTCTAGAATTACTACAACGGGCATATATTTAAATGTTTATAACAAAAAACATTTATTGTTTTGTTATTAAAATTCTAATTTTTTTACTTTGCCGTTCTAGATCTTTTTTCGTTCGCTGTCCATGAATAAAAAATAATTACAACGTAAACAAGACAAAATAGTTATTTGTACGTCGACAAGTCTCGGCCAAAAATTAGCACTCTCATGTGCCATTTACAAAACACTCTTTTTGCACAGTCAACGCAAAAATAACTATTTATTAACAATATATTTAAGTGTTTTTCGAAAATATTTTTGATAATCTAGTTCTTCACTTCACCTTTAGCATTCTTGAAACGGTTAAAGGATCCTAGGAATATTTTTACCACACGTAATAGAAGTAAAAAGAGAAATTAAACATTTCAATAGTTAGTTACAATGAATACTCATTCATTCATTATCTAGTAATAGTAGCCATAAATTGTCTAGTATCTGTAACACGTTTCCAAGAAATTCACTGTTAACAGCAGTAAAATAAAAATTACAAAAAAAAGAACAAACATCTAAATGTATAAAGCATGTTTTACACGTTAATTATGGGGGATATCACGCGGTTACTACTGCAAACGTATATAAAAAATAATCAATTGAAGGCGCGTGGAAAATATTCAACTAGTGTAAATAAATAATTTAAAACGTGCGAATGTATTTTAAACAAGGTTAACTTAAATTCTCAGCTAAAAGGAATACATTATATACAGTGCTTTAAATGGAGTACCTTTGTATTAAAAGCACTCTTGAACATTTTGTACAAGTTACAACTACTACTTCTATTTAAAAAATCACAAATACTGTTTTTCAATTGAATGCCACCTTTTATTAATATTTAAATCATAAACATTTTCAAAAACTAATTATGCACATCATATGTACAAGGAGTGATTTTCAAATTGAATGGTAGCCTTTTATTGATATTTAAAAACATAAACACATGAAACAGGCTGATTTTTCAATTTCAAATGCTTCAGCATAATTTTTATAGAACAAGTGTTCGACCTGCAACAAAGTAATGCTAATGATTATTCAATTAGCCTGACGCTGCGTTTGCGTTTTCTTTCTCTAAGTTTATTAGAAATGTAAATATTAATGCGTTTTATTGGTTTACACAATTTCTCTAACGAAGATTTTGATAAAAGCGGTATAGAGTAATAAGTCGTAAAATTATAATTTTTGTATAATTTCAAACGTTTGTATACTTCCGTATAACGTACATAAAAGAGTTCTCTTTTTAGAGCGTATTTATAAGTTTTTAAATATTGACAAAGTACCTATACAGTGAAATGTAATTGCATCTTTCATTTTTTATATCTGACACTATTATCCCCATAAAATTATTGCTCATTATTTCTTAATAATACCACCCCGTTTTCATTTGTTCGTAAAGAAATCTACACCATTTCTTTCAGTTGTATCTAAAATTGTTTATAGAACTACATCAGTTTATGACACATTTATTAAAAAGAATAGCTTCATTTAAAAAAATGTAAAACGTTCTTTTGGGAGCTACGAATAAAGATTTGAGATAGTTACATATTTGTATTACAGTTTGGAATATTAGTAGTAGTATTGGTAAAATAATAGTATATTATGATATAAGTGTATAAGAGGGCCTTTAAAGCACGCGCGACATATTTCAAAACACGACGCGCAGCGGAGTGTTTTGTAAATCGCAAGGGATTTAAAGGCCTCTTATGCACACATACCAAACGCTATTTTTTATTACGAATACATCATAATCTCAAAAATGTTTTAAACATTAAACGGTCTTTTTTACATTTGTGTAATTATTTTCAGTCGGCTTTAAAATAAAATAGAAATTGTACAACCAATGTTTATTTAAAATAAGAGTATTGTGGTTACTTAGAACAAATCAATGTTGTTTTTAAATGTGTTCATTCATTTTAATATACAGAGAGGGCCAAAAGTACCGCATAAATTCAATTAAAAATTAGGTGTTTGTTTTTTGGAAAAACGCTCAGACACGTAGATTTTAATTTTTTGTAGCGATTTTTTTGATGCTAAGTTCATGTATACAGGGTGGCCAAAAAACAATTTATAACTACCAACTTCATTTTTTCAAATGGAAACACCTATTGTTTATTTCATTTTTGGATTCTGCTTTAAATTTTAAGCAAGTTTTATGTACCATTTTTATCCATTTTTTGACGTAACACACATGTATACAGGGTGACCCATGTAGAAGAATTTTTAATTGAATTTATGCTGTACTTTTCACCCTCTCTGTACAGTAAATTAAACGGCAGGTAAATATCTAGGTAATAAAGGTAGATCAAACGTAAAAAGTAGGCGCATCATTTTACGCACGCTCCAGCGTGCGATAATCGTTGATTATGATGCATGCGTAATAAAAACTATATTATCTTACTTAGTATTTGTTAGTTTTCGTTAAATTAAAAGTATCATTTGAAGATTTTTTAATCCAAGTGATTGATTCTTGCAATTTATTTTGCGCCCTAGTGTGCAAAATATTTGCACATGCTGCAAGACTTTATTTTGATTATGTCTTGCTGCTTCACCAAAATTGCAATTGGTGTTGCCAGCGCACATTACCATTACTTTTGTTGTTAATTCGTATTTGTCAACCGTTTTAATAACATGTTCAGATATAATGTCTGAAGTTTCACCTGGAAGATCTTGAACTTCCAATAGTTTCTCTTGAATGCTCTAACTGGCCTTTCATAATCTTAGGAGTATAGAACACGTTTTCACGCTCCCGTGATTTGAACAATCGGTATAGATTGTTACAAAATTGACCGGTCTAAGACCATTTTGTATTGAGCTTAATGATTCTTTTTGTAAAATGTTACACACAATACTTTCAAATTTGGATCTAGCACATGCAAATTTTTGTTGAAAGCAGTTTTTTATTAGCAAATTGAACGAAAGGATTGACGGTGGATAACGCTGTAGTACGACCAAGTACATTCAATCGCAGCTAACTTTTGTTCTTCATTTCCAAATGTGTCCTTTTGAAAAAGGATGACACTTTGCTACTATTGGATATTCACTTTCGAAGTCTCTATTAAATGTACACTTTCTTTTTGGCATTTTTTTGATTTTCTACCGCCCTAGATACATACTACACTATAACGATTATTTTTTTGAAAACAGTTATTTATTAACACTTAACTTTAACTAACAAAGAACTATATACACTATATTTACACGCACCGGTATATTTATTTTTTAATTCAAGTGATTGATTCTTGGAATTTATTTTGTGCCCTAGTGTGCAAAATATTTTGCTCATGTTGCCACTGACATTAGTAAAAAAATTATAAATATTTTTTCAGGTATAGAAAATAATTTTGGGTATGAACATCTGGTAGGAATCACAAAAACAATCCAGATAAAAAATTTTGTTTCAAACTAATTTTTAGGAGATCAAACGTCTAATTTCACACACCCCCCCCCCCCCGCGTCGCTAAGCTGAAGGTCCTTCATTTTTCTTTTCATTTCATAACGTTCCAAATCCAGTTTTATTTCTTTTTAGTAAATCCTCGAACCTCTCATTACTTTCTCTCATCAATACTTTCTTTTCTTTCTCTTCTTATCATGTGTCCTACTACTACTACATTCATTTTTGCTAATTTTGATTTACTGAATTGCGCACCTGCATTTTATTACACATCTGTGCGTGTGCGTGTGCGAGTGTGGGTTCGGGTGTGGGTGTGGGTGTGTGTACGTGTGTGTGGGTGTGTGGGTGAGTGCGTGTGCGTGTGCGTGTGTGTGCGTGTGCGTGTGCGTGTGCGTGTGTGTGCGTGTGCATGTGCCTGTATGTGTGTATCCTTGAAAACCACCAACCTTGAAACATTATTGTTTCTCTCCATCATGAACTGATTCTATTTTTAGATTTGTAAGAATTACAATATGATGATGCTGATGACCTTAACATGAACTGATTCTATTTTTAGATTTCAAAAAATTGCAATATGATGATGATGACCTTGACATATCTATTTTTAGATCACCTTGAACCGCTCCAAAAATTTCACGCTAAAAGTTTAAACTGGCTCCAAGAACTCCAAACATGCTCTCTCTCCCTCTCTTTCTCTCTCTCCCTCTCCCTCACGTCAGATGACCTTGACATGAACTGATTCTATTTTTAGATTTCTAAGAATTGCAATATGATGATGATGACCTTGACATATCTATTTTTAGATTACCTTGAACAGCTCCAAAAATTTCCCGCCAAAAGTTTGAACTGGTTCCAAGAGCTCCAAACATTCTCTCTCTCTTTCTCCTCAAACATTCTCTCTCTCACTCACACATTTACGATTTACATGAAAATTCGCCATATTCTCCATATACAAAGCAATAGGCGAGTGACCTTGAACTGGTCCAGAACCTACCCTATATCACTATTATAATAGCCATACGGTCAAGTAATCGGACTAGTAATGCAAGGAATGCGAGGAAATTACTTTTTTTTGTTAAAATTGTTTTTAAATTTTATTTTAATACGCACTTATACTTTCAAATGGCGTAGTTATTCAAAATTTTGCATAACCGTTAAATATTAGGAACTACTTATAAAAGTGTTTTGATTTTTGTTTTAAATACAAGGCTTTGGACATTACTTGCATTAATAATTGAACATGAATCTTAAAACATTATAATATGTATTAAACAAAAAGTAAAATCCTTAAGAAACGTATCTTTTTTCAAAGTAGTATTAAGATTGCAGGATATGTAACACACAAAATCAAAAAATTTGTTCCATTTTTGGATTGTACAGAGTGGCCAACTAAGAATGCGAGGTACTGTATCTGGGAAACTATCCATCGTAGAGTCTTGCGCAAAAAAAAGTTATTACTAAAACGGCCAATACAAAAACCTGGAAAATATTTTCATGTTTCTGAAATGGACGCTAGGGGGCGTAACTGCAATCTTGAATCTAAGGAAGAGATGTTTCTGTGAATTCTGCTATATTAACCTAATAAAAAATAACTGATCTTTGAAGTCGAAGATAATCTGAACTTTTTTTGTTTGGCACTTTTTGACGTATCTATAAAAATAAAGTGGTGGGGGGTATTCAAATGTTTCCTTAAATCACCCCCCGTATTTTCGAAACGGCTAATGCGATTTTAACAAACTTGGGCGCGTTGAAAAGAGATTTTCTTGGGCTACAAATGTTAAAATAATTTTTTTCATGAACAAGTAGCTAAATGATGCCTAAACAAGCTCGCGTAAACCGCATCTCGATATCTTGTTCCTAACCAAAAATATCGGCCAAAGAAAACTTTATACGAAAACTCATTAAAGTTTTATTTTTTTTAACTATATTTTTCTGGAATTGTTTCTATTATGTAAGTTGTGGCCCTAAAAAGGACCGATTTAAAGGAGGAAGGTTTTTAATGCCCCCGTAAATGCTCGAAATGCTGACCATCACTCTGTGCTGAGGCCTCTTATGGGTACACAAAACTGCAGCTTCAATTTCGGCTCTGAATAGGTTACCTAGAAATAGCGATTTTAAATGTTTGTAAATTTATACACCAGAATAAAAACACCCGGTTTGAAATTACTACGGGGAAGTAAGCAATGCTAAAAATTATACGAAAGGCCTATTTTTTGTTTGTTTAAATGCATATTCACTATGGATATATACGAAAAATACAATTAATAGAAGCAAGCAATGGAAACAGATACCTAAACAAAACATACATAATCCTCAAATTGTCAATAGTTGTCAATACTTTTGCGTTGTGTTGAGCAATTTTTGTGCTTTCAAAATGCGTTTTACGAATAATGAAGCTGTTGATATGCTTGCGGTTTATTTTGAATGTCTTCAGAATGCCGCAGTAGCTAAAAGAGTTTACGCGGCTCGATATCCAAATCGGCGTCCTTGCGATGTAAGGGTTTTTCCCCGATTAGTGGCGAGCTTACGAGCCAATGGTAGTTTCCGGCCTACGTTTCAACGGCAAATAATTGGAAGAACACAAGAAAATATTAACCGTGTACTGGGCTATATCCTCATGTTAGCACAAGAGCATTATCCACTGAGTTGGGCATATCACGGACAACGGTTCAAAATATTTTTAAGGACCATAGGTAAGTTTTAATGGCCATCAAAATATATAGGTATTCGTTTAAACTTTTTTTAATTACTTTAAGAATGCACCCATATTATGTCGTTCTGCATCAGGCCTTGAAGGAGGAAGATTTTGACTATTTCCATTGGATGTTAGGCATGATACGCGAAAATAGAGAATTTTTATTTCAAATTCTTTGGACCAATAAAGCCACCTTCAGTGGTGACGGGAGAGTCAATCTGCACAATATGCATTATTTGTCTGCAGAAAATCCCCATTGGTTGCGTGAAGTTCAGCGCCAAGGACGTTGGAGTTTAAATGTATGATGTGGCATACTGGGAGGCAGAATTATAGGGCCATATTTTTTCGAGCAACCCCTAAATGGAAATGTATTTCTTGACTCTTTGGCCAATCAATTACCGTTTTTGTTGGAATATGTGCCTCTGGAAACAAGGCAAAAATTGTTTTTGCAGTTGGATGGTTGCCCAGCACATTTTGCTATTAATGTGCGAGAGCATATTAATGCAGTATTTCAACAGCGGTGGATTGGAAGAGGAAGTCTGTTTCCATGGCCTCCGCGATCGCCAGACTTAACTTGCCTCGATTTTTTATATGGGGACGCTTAAAGGACATCGTGTTTCACAATCAACCTACTGCTAGAGAAGATATGAAAAACCGGATTCGTAACGCAATACGTAACATACCGAGAGCCGGAATTGAAGCTGCAGTTTTGTCTAGTCATGAGAGGCTTTAGCAATGCATAGAGCGTGATGGTCAGCATTTCAAGCATTTACGGGGGCATCAAAAACCTTCCTCTTTTAAATCGGTCTTTTTTAGGGCCAAAACTTACATAATTCCAGAAAAATATAGTTAAAAAAAAATAAAAATTTAAGGGATTTTCGTATAAAGTCTTCTTTGGCCGATATTTTAGGTTAGGAACAAGATATCGAGATGCGGTTTTCGCGAGCTTGTTTAGGCACCATTTAGCTACTTGTTCATGAAAAAAAGTCATACCAATGCATTTAATTTTTTGCGAAAATTAACCGTTTCTGTCGGAATGTCGAACAAAGCCCTCTAGCGACGACATGTGAAACTAACAAAACTTCAATTATTTTAACATTTGTAGCCCAAGAAAAGCTCTTTTCAACGCGCCCAAGTTTGTTAAAATCGGATTAGCTGTTTCGAAGATACGGGTGGTGATTTAAGGAAACCTTTGAATACCCCCCAGCACTTTATTTTTATAGATACGTCAAAAAGTGCCAAACAAAAAAAGTTCAGATTATCCTCGACTTCAAAAATCAGTTATTTTTTTATTAGGTTAATATAGCAGAATTCACAGAAACATCACTTTTTTAGATTCAAGATTGCAGTTACGCCCCTTAGCGGCCATTTCAGAAACTTGAAAATATTTTCCAGGTTTTTGTATTAGTCGTTTTAGTATAACTTTTTTTGCGCAATCCTCTACGATGGATAGTTTTGGAGATATAGTACCTCGCATACTTAGTTGGCCACCCTGTACATATAGCTGTATCATGTAATTACATAAATTAGTTAGTGCTTTTATGGTACGAGAATGTTGAGTGGGGGCACTCCAGATTTTTCTAATATGAATATCATTATGTCATTAACAGGATTTATGAGTTTAACTCGTAATGAGTTTTTAATACCTACGTAAATTAGTTAAAGGCATTAAGAAAGTGTCTAACATTTTTTGTTACATTAATAGAAACTAAATTTTAGTGCGAAACTGTTTTTGTTGTATTGTTTGATGTATTCTACTTTAAATGCAAGGCAAAGCAAAGAAAAAACCTCTCATAGCCCACTACATAATATGATATAACAAAGAATAATCAGATAAGAAAATGAATTTAGATACAATCTACAAAAAAAAAGAAAATCGATGGCGCACAAGGGGTACTATAAATACAGGGTTTGATCGTTTTCCTTTTTTTCTCATGTTCTGTGTCGTATCAAGCCCGTAAATGAGCACGACAGAATATTAGCAGGTTGTTAATATTATTTAGTATCAAGTCGCGATAATTTCACATTTTCTGTATGTAACGTAATATAAATTGATACATTTTTACACTTTACACATTTATTTCATCAATATAAATGAACGTTTCGTGATTTTTGAACATGAATCTATCTTTCATGTCAGTTAACTTCATTTTTTCTTATTTTTCAAAAAACAATTGAAACGAAGTAGTTAGTAAAAATGTTTATTTCTCTTTTTTAAATTGACCCAATTTCCGTTTCAAAAAAAATGGGTTGGGTGTAATAAAGCATATATCCGTGTCTAAAGGAAATTTTTAAAAATACATAACAAAATGATCGATTTAATATTATGTGATCTGATCCAATAAGATTTAGAAATATATGTTTTCGTAGGTCACTAACTCGATTTGTTCCACTACGTACCATTTTGCAGTTAAGTATTTCAAAGTCAAAAGATTTTGCATACTCTTTACTACTTACTGTCTGCATGCAAAACATGTTTAGCAAATTTTCTAACACGCGATTTAAAGTGTATACATTTAACGAAAGCTGAGAATTTCTTTAATTACAACTATAATTTAACCTAGAAAAAAAGGTGGTTCCACTTATGAACTAACCATAACTTATCAGAACCATAATTTTTTTGGTTTAATTAAAAATGGTTTTTGTAAATGTAGTCAGGTGATTTACCTACAACAAAATGGAAATCTAAAGGGAGCCATGCTCTTGTTATTTCGTGACATATTTTGTTTATTATAGTGGTATCAGGTTATTATAATCTATTATTTAAAATTAAACTATTTAAGAAGACAACATTAAATTATATAGGTATTCGTTATAAAATTGAGAGTTTTGTACTTGATACAAACAGACACAGCCAAATCCTAATTCTTTTTTTAATGAACATTTATTTAAATTAGAAGGTACTTACAGATGATTGATAATAAGTTTAATACAAATAGCAATTTCATGGCCAGTTTTTTTAAACCTAATTTAGTTTTTTCGCATTCGCGATTGCTTGAAAATATTCGCAATGTTAATTTATTATAGAAATATTGAAATATAACACGAAAATGGGGTTAATTGGTGATTGTAATATCAGAAGAAAACAAAAAACTAGAATTTCGCAAAAAAAATAACCAGAAAGTCGTGTTTTTACGAACGTAACTGGACAATTAATCTATATCTAGTCTTGAAATAAATGACTTTTTTTTTTTCATAATTTTATTAATGATCACTTGCATAGAAAAAGGCACACCAAAATCTCTTGATCTACAAAATATATTATTGCATTAGAGCAGGCCATGGTATTCCTTTTCTGAAGTGGTATTTCCATTCATCAAAACGATAAGAAGTCAATTTGACGCCGTCCTGTCAAAAATATAAATATATAAATAATTTGTTGAGAAAATGCCAAAAGTAATCGCAAAGAGTACAAAATTACAAATTTTAAGGCGCTATATTATGTAATAATAGGGAACTTATCGTGCGCAAATTTGGTTTTAGGTTTTACAGCGCACTATCGAAGACATCATAACGATAAAGCTTCAAAATTTAAAGTCAACGTATTGTGGTAAACGTGGAAAATCTAAGTTTTTTTCACCTTTCGGAAACATCTACGATAACTTAGCAATTTAATTCGAAAAATTAATATTTTACTTTGTACATATTGTATCATCACGTTAAGACAGATTTCGATTTTGACGGGGGTCGAACGATATTATTTAGAATTTTGAAATGAATGGGTTACAAAGACAAAAGTATCAATGGATAGAAAATTTTATGTGAAATGAAACACGTAGTTGAAGCCAAAATTTAGTTTTTTAAGAAAACTTCTGAACTAGTAAAGTTTAGGCCAAGATGTCAAATTTGTGTATCTATGCGACACATGAATTTATGTTTTAATATCCGTCGTTGGTTCCACGATTCTCACATCACAAGTAATCCATCCAAAATTAAAACTGAAGGTAAAAGGTATACCTTGATATATCTGGATTATTATACAACTATGAATGGGGACCGGTTTCAAAATTGGGTGATTAAACAGCTGATTACTGCGCTGTTCAAACTACCCAGAAATCGTTTGGTGGTTATGGATAACACACCGTATCATTCGGTGCAGTTAGGCAAGCCATCTTCATTTTCTAGTAAGAAAGATCAGCTGCGGGTAACATTACAAAAAAGTAACTGTGGGAAAAATTCAACCTTTTAGGTCCAGAAAGAAGTAGTTAGTAATATGTTGATTAAGCATGGTTATGAAGTTTTACGATTTCCTCCGTATTCCTGATACTACAATTCGTATTTCTCTTCTTGAACATTGTCACACTGTTTTTGCTTCCCCTATGCTTCCTGGGGTAATGCATTTGTTTGAACAGCTTATCTCCCATGTTTGGATGTCTTTTAATTGATTCTCATTAATTTTCGTCCTTTAAACTGATGCGGGCTTCCACCCTTGAGTTTCTCATGGATTTATAACACTTCTGTACACAACGACAAAGCTGTTTTTTTTTTGCTGTTTCATCTGCTTTATTATCTACATGAACTTGACCTCGTTCTCGATGTTGTACGTTTCCCGTATCAAAGAGGCGTACATTCTGCAATAACAAATTTGGATCGGAACGACCTGACCGTCGCTAGATCTTGAAGGACAGTAAACAATTGCGCAGTATAGAATCAACAGGGTAAAAAGTATTACCTTTCAGTATTATATGACTTAAAACAGCTTGAACTGAAACATTCATCCATCAACTTGTACCTACTTTATGCTGCAGCTGTAAGGTTTATGTCGTAAATAGGTAAATAAAGCAGTTTGCGTAATTAAATGAAGCAGCTTAAAAAAAAAGACTACACAGCAGATTTTGGTAACCCAAATCCCAACCCGTTCCGTTACTTTGTTCATTGAAATTGTGAAAATTAATATGAGGCAATTGATGCTTTCATCTGTATTGTAAATAAATTCAATCGACATTGCCATACAGTAAAAATCAATACCTCATTCCAGCGCTTTATTATGTATTGCAAAAACATTATGGGAACGTCTTGTCCGTCCATCCGTTCAGCAATCTGTCCGTACGTAGTTTTTAAGAAGAACGGTTTCAATTAGAATTATGCGTTTTTTTCTAAATATTCCTTAGGACACTAGTAACTACAGCTACTAATATGGTTGAGGTCATACGTCAAGATCAAAATTTAAAAAACGCATCCAGCGAACGATTTCACGTAGAAATTCGGTTTTTGGCACATTTTACAAAGTGATGCATGTGATGCATTTCCAAAGAAAACATGGACTTTGATCAGAAATATTACAATCGTTATGTATGCAAATGTTTCGGTAAAAAACGTCCAAAGGCATGTTTTCAATCCCCAATAAATGAATATTATGGAGTTCCCATGACCACATAAATTGGGCAACCTCCACGGAGTCAGAAAGAGTTCGTTTTCACGATTGGTTAAAGTAAGGATAGGGGGTTAGAAAAGGGATTTTTAAAAGGGTATGCCTTCATGGTAGTCTAATGAAGATGTTGACGAATGGAATGATTTTCCACCAAATCCTATCTCTTCCAACCTCCTATAACCAACATATGTTACAATTTCTAAATGGTACGTCATGGAAATACCATGCGACCACGCGTTAGAAAGCTTTTGAAAAGTCGCATTAAACTTTTTTACTCCGCCTAACCGGTCATCATTCCCCCTTCCGTGAAAAAATCGGATTTAGTTTGTTCAGAAAATGCGGGGGCGTTGTTGTCCGTCCATCCGTTCAGTAATATTTCCGTACGTAGTTTTTAAGAAGAACTGTTTCAATTAGAATTATGCGTTATTTTCAAAATATTCCTTAGGACACTAGTAACTACGGCTACTAATATGGTTGAGGTCAAACGTCAAGATCAAAATTTAAAAAACGCGTCCAGATGTACATTACTAGCGAACGATTTCACGTAGAAATTCGGTTTTTGGCACATTCTACAAAGTGATGCACCGATGCCTCATAAATGCATGTTATGCACTTCCAAAGAAAACATGGACTTTAACCAGAAATATTACAATCGTTACGTATGCAAATGTTTCGGTGAAAAACGTCCAAAGGCATGTCTTCAATCCCCAATAAATGAATATTATGGAGTTCCCATGGCCACATACATTGAGCAACCTACGCAGCGTTCCCATGGTCACATAAATTGGGCAACCTCCACGGAGTCAGAAAGAGTTCGTTTTCACGATTGGTTAAAGTAGGGATAGGGGGTTAGGAGAGGGATTTTTAAAAGGGTACGTCTTCATGATAGTGTAATGAAGGTATCGACGAATGGAATTATTTTCCACCAAATCCTATTTCTTCCAACCTCCTATAACCAACACATGTCACAATTCCTAAATGGTACGTCATGGAAACACCATGCGACCACCCGTTGGAGAGCTTTTGAAAAGTCGCATTAAACTTTTTTACTCCGCTTAAGCGGTCATCATTCCTCCTCCAGTGAAAAAATCGGATTTAGTTTGTTCAGAAAATGCGGGGGCGTTGTCCGTTCATCCGTTCAGCAATCTGTCCGTACGTAGTTTTTAAGAAGAACGGTTTCAGTTAGAATTATGCGTTATTTTCAAAATATTCCTTAGGACACTAGTAACTACGGCTACTAATATGGTTGAGGTCATACGTCAAGATCAAAATTTAAAAAACGCGTCCAGATGCGCATTACTAGTGAACGATTTCACGTAGAAATTCGGTTTTTGGCACATTTTACAAAGTGATGCACAGATGCCTCATAAATGCATGTTATGAATTTCATTATGGAGTTCCCATGACCACATACATTGAGCAACCTACGCGGCGTTCCCATTGTCACATAAATTAAGCAACCTGCACGGAGTCAGAAAGAGTTCGTTTTCACGATTGGATAAAGTAGGGATAGGGGGTTAGGACAGGGATTTTTAAAAGGGTATGCCTTCATGATAGTCTAATGAAGGTATCGACGAATGGAATGATTTTCCACCAAAACCCATCCCTTCCAACCTCCTATAACCAACATATGTCACACACACACACATATGGGTACGCCATGCGGCCACCCGTTGGAAAGCTTTTGAAAAGTCGCGTTAAACTTTTTTACTCCGACTAACCGGTCATCATCCCTCCTCCCGTGAAAGAAAATGCGGGGACAGCATTTATGGCTTCATGCTACTTAAACGAAAGGCGTAAGTCCTCTATAAGACAGACCGGTCATAATCCCGAAATGATCATAGAGATGTCATGCAACTCGTTGGAAGGTTTTCAACAATCCGCATCGAAGTGTTAGTCAAAACCTCCTTCCCCTCCCCCTGGATGAGAAAACATTTACGGAGGGTATACGTCCTTCATCATACGCTACTGAAAGACCGCGATGAAAGGAGTATTTTTACTCACATCCCCACCAACTCCATATAAGCGAAATCTGTCACAATTCCAAAATGATAGAAAGTAGATGCCATGCTACCGCTCGTTAGAAAGTTTTCCGCAAGCCTGATCGAACTGTCACTCCCACTCCCCCTACCACTTCCTAGATCCTAAACCGAATAGTTTGACGTAAAAGATGTGGTTTTCACAGAAATATTCGTTAGAAATTATGGCGATTGGTATGGTTGACCTACATCAAATTTCCAATTCTGCATAGGAAGGGTTTTGTAATACAGTACTATAGCCGGTTTCAGACGGTTTATCATAAACTGCACTAGTTGACTTCAGATTTTAACTTTGGATTAAATTAACACTTTTTTTTATGATTAATAAAAAATTGAAGTTATGTTATAAATCAATTTACCAATTCCATTTTCCATTAATTTTACAAATTGTTTTATTGTCAGTTTACCATTTTCCTGTCCGTTTATTGCTTCTTAATTATAACCGTTAATTTCTCATGGTGATTTTTGATTCAATTAATTAAGCACATCGCCAATTCGTCACTTTCACTTTTAATACAATTAATTAACTAAATTACAACAAATTGATAATGGTTGAGAGTACTTTGCGTACAAAGACCGTTGTGGAATTGGTTGAAACGTCTCTTGTTTCTCACTATCTTGAGTATTCATTCCAAATTCTATTTGCAAAAACAATTAACGAAACATGACCTGCACGACATGTACATTAACCCGTACCTATAGCGAGCCATGATATTCCTCCGGTAGCCACCGTTAATTTCTGTTAACCTTGTACAAGCCAATAGGGAAAGTGACTTTTTCAGTTCTAACTTGTGCTGACACCTGCTACTTAAGCAATTTCTATCACCGTAACTACCGCCACCTCCAAGAGACAACCGCCAATCATGAAGCACGTATTTCTATCTAGATTAGACGTACCAGCGTACCACTATTATATTGCTTTTCTAAGCGAAAACCCATTAATTGCTAACGCCAAACGAGATTCTTTTATCTGTTTGTTATCTAAGCCTAAATACAGCATGAATGAATCGACAGCTGACAAAAATTTATGTACTTCTCATTTTATATTCTATGTCACGCAAATGCACAGTATGTGAACATTGCTTAGGTTAGATATAATGGTTACATATACAGATGATTGAGAAAACAGCGCAATTATAGAAAACCGAGAAGACCAACGGTAAATATACAATACAAAATCTGTAACATTGTGTGAAAATCATGAGAAAAATTGAGTAATATATTTCTTTTTGTACAAACGTCAAAAAATGATGAGGTTCGCGCATTAAGAGCAATATGCGGAATGACAATTTTTTTGATTTTCTACATTACCATAACAACGTGCGCGAAATAGTGTGCGAAATACATATTTCGCGTACTGCATGTAACCTCTATGAGATTATTGTATTTTAACTTTTGTGGTCCTCAATCAAGCAAAATCCAAGAAAAAAAGTAATTAAAACAATTGTAAAGGATATACATATTTTGATTTGTTGTAGAAAAAATTTTGTTTGTAACACGTGCGCAAACTATTTTGGTGATCGAGAACTGAATTTTTTAACGAGGCGCAGCCGAGTTCAAAAATTAGTCGAGCATTTCGCGCACTAGATCCAAAAATAACTATTTTTGTTTGCTTGTAATATAGGAATTAATTTAGTACATTGATGCATTTTTTAAAATTGTTACTGGAAAGGTTTTTTTCTTTAATGAAGAAATTACAGTACAAATGTATAAATACGTAGACCGTTTACTTTGCTAAATTTAATCACTCCCATTTTCAGATCCTCTGACGTTCTGATAAAATTATCGTTTAGAATTAGTTTATATCAATTGAGTTGTGTGCCTAAAGTCGATCATATGGATTAGTCACTTAATCTGGCTTGTGTAGCTTTTGTAAATATTGTTGAGGACTTAGTTGACTCAGTTTAAAGTCGTTGGTAGTGCTGTGGAATATGTGCATGTGCCGCAGCTTTATTTTTGTTAGGTGTTAGGTTCTTGTTTTTGACGAATTACTTGCCTCGTTGCTTAGGGCATGTTTCATTAATTGTACTTGCCCTTTGTATACATTTTTTATGCTGTCTTTTAATCATAATGTAGATATCTGTAGTGTAATTTTTTGGTCATTTATTTTACCTTCTCCACGTTGAGTTTACTTCGACAAATTTTGAAATTACCGAAATTAAAGCTATTATCATTCAGAAATGTAAAGTAAGCTTTGATCATTTCTTCTGATGAACTTTAAGTGACGTTTATTAAATTATAGGAACTTTTAAATATTCGATAACGTTTAGTTTATTCTTGTTGTAGCGAATATTCATTTTAAATTGAACAATTAATGACAGTGTTGCCCAGTTGTAATTTTTTTTTGTTAATTGAGTATGTAATTTTACATAGCAGTTTACACCGAGGATGGTTAATGAAGTTTGAGTATTAGTTTTTGTAATTTTTGCGGATTTTAAAAGAAGCCTAAAATTTTACTTAAGTGTAAGTTAACCTTAAGTAGGTATATCTGTAATCAAATTTCAGGTAAAGGTGAGTATTTCCTCTACGAGTGAACATTATGGTTTCCTGTTAGGCGATTATTTTAAGATCTAGTTCATGACGTTTTTTTCCGCTATAAACAGTAGTAACATATTTTTCCTGATTTGGACTTTGTTGAGTTGTGTCGAGTGGCCTTTTTTAATAGTTGTGGACCTGAACAAGCTGAATTTGGCCTATCGTGCTAAAGCACTCAGGAACACTTAGGAGGATGGACAGAGGGACATTGAATTGCCAAGAGATGTCTACGAACAGCTACCTTAAACTTTTTCATATCATAAGTGAGAGGAAAACAGGAACTATGGAGATCATTCCAAAGTTTAGAAGCCGTGTAGAAGAATGTGGATTGCTCCCATTTGGTACGACAAGTAGAGATTTCTACTGCTTACTGATGATGTGCATGAGCTAACCAAGTATTCCTAGCAAAGGTAGCCCGAGATGGTATCAAAGAATGTAATTCAGCAGCGCAATAGCCATTGTAATACCGATAATACAAATAAAAAACTGAAGCGATTCTTCTATGCTCAAGGGCCTCCATGTCAGAAGTTAAGCCTAATCGCTCTCTTTGGAATACAATCTACGATATTAAGAGCGTATTGGGGAGCACCAACCGAGAAGTGAGAATTATATTCTAGATTAGGTTGCAACAGAAAGAGTTGTCGGGAGGTAAAGCACCGCTTAGATCTGTACAAAAAGCCCATTTTATGAGCAGTTGTTTTGATAGCTGACAAAAGATTGTCAACCTATGATAGATTTGAAGTTATAGTCATTCTCAACAGGAGTGCCAGGCCCGTAACAAATTATAAAATAGATATTTACATAACAGTCAGGAAAATATTGGATTACTGTCGAGCAGCATATTGAAATATGTCGCACTTCGTGTTGAGCATTTTAATGCTCCGAGTCAAGTGAGGCATGTTACTGACGATATTATTTTATTCTGAAATGGCCAATTATCATAAAAATTTATTGTAAAACTTTTAAGGATAAATATGTGCTATCAATACCTAATAGTGCGCTTCGCCACTATTCTGGTTACTGAGGCGACCGAAACATTTAATTAAGTTTTAATGTTAAAAGTAAAAATTAAAATCTTGATAGCTTCTCTTTGCAAGACCAGTCCGAAAAATCCAATTTTCCTGATCCAAAATGTTTGAGTAATTTACCAAAAACAGACTATTTCAGAGAAACTATATTACGGAAGGATCAAGAAAACATGGAGAAAACGTGTAAGAATGTTCACTCGGTAATCGAAGAGAAAATTGAAGGTATAAAAATATAAAGTCTGTAAGTACCAATGCCTTGAAAACTATTTGAATGTCAAAGAAAATCTACTAAACGATCAATAACAGGCGAAAGAAAAAGCAGACAAAACTGGCAACAATTGATTATATAAAGATTAACAGTTTGTACTCACAATCGAGTACCGGAAGTTACATTTACTGTACGGTAGTCTGGCATTGAAGCTGGAGTTTTGTAGAATAGTTCCTTAACAAGATTTATGTTCAACGTTTTGGCCGATAATTATATAAACCAGATTATTAAATTAAGTTACACAAACGTATATATTAGGTAAATGGCAGCCACCACTGAACCTGTCCATGAATAAACCGAACAAAAAATTAAATTTCTATGTGAAATGTCAGAACCTTCCAAAACTGTTTCAGTAACGTTGTTAGTTAACCTAATGCTTCCTAGAAACAAAACTAGATGGCGCTAAGTTAAGAATAGCCATTTTTTCACAATTGATGCAGAAGTTTAAAAGATTTATTTAAGTGAAACATTAATAATGATAAAACGTAGGCATTTCGAGTGTAAGTATTTTCTGTGAATCTGTTAACAAAGTATCACTTCGTTTTTTAGTACACAATTAACTATCATAATTAGTGTGATTGATGAAAGAGCACAATATGCCCTTAATTATCTCTTTAAGCCTCTATATTGAAGGTAACCTTTATAATGAAAGCACAATTTCTTAATTTATGAAAAATATTCTATTAACTTTATTAGCAAAAAAAAAAAGGAATTAATATCAATGAGTTTAAACTTTTAATTCTGAATTAAGGAAGGTTATTTGATTGACCGTATATGACTAATATAGATTAGGTGTGAACATCGAAAAAAACCGGCTCACATTTAAATGATACACTTACAAAATTGTTTCTAAAATGTTGAATATTAAAGATAAAAATAAACAACTCAAATACTAATTCACTAATTAAAAAACTCAAAAGTGCATACCTATGAATAAGTGTCTATCATGACCACAGGATCAATTTAAATTTCAAATATCTAGTAGGAGTCTTACTAAAACCTCTTACATTATTCATTACGCTTAATAATTCTCCTTATCTTTCAAATTTAGTCCTTCTGGCTTTTATACTTCAGTTTATATCCTGCGTCACCTTATATCCTATCTACGCATGATTATTTTCTTAAACAATGTAAAAAAAAAATCAGTTTTATTAGCCAAATGTTAAATACATATTTAACATTTGGCTAATAAAACTGAACTACATGTTCCATTAATACTCATTTGAAATAATTAATAGTTTGACAACGTTATTCACTATTCGGTTTCAAAGTAAAACCAACCACGACTAAAAAAGTTAAAAAATTGTGGCTAATCAGAAAGTTTACAGAAAATGCTAAAACTATACCAACTCCTAATTAATAAAAACTTATGTAATTAAGTATTGCCTCACCGAATCTTACTTATAATTCATACTTGTAGAAAAAGTATAGCAATCTTCTCGCGTGTAATTGCTATTACACATTCATATGAAATATACAGCTAACCCTCACCTCATGGATAACAATTGCTGTTATTGCAAGATCGTTAAATAATATGCTGTATTGGTACACGCTTGCCTTTTGATATGCATGCACAATGTTAAGTAAAGTCACTAATATGCTGTGACAAACTAAATATATTAAGTTACGTTCAAGATTCAAGGGAAGCTTTATGTAAAATGCCCACTAAACTTTTCTATATTGAATAACATAAAGTAGAAAGAAAATACATCAAAATAATATTATAGAAACAATGCAAGTAGAATAGCTGCCGGGGACCTAATCCACACATGTTATTTACATGTATAAGAGAGAGGGAGAGCGTGAGAGAGAGAGAGAGGGGGATAGAGTGAGAGAGAGGGGGATAGAGTGAGAGAGAGAGAGCGAGAGAGCGAGAGAGAGCGAGAGAGAGCGCGAGAGAGAGCGCGAGAGAGCAAAAGAGAGCGAGAGAAAGCGAGAAAGAACGAGAGGGAGCGCGAGAGAGACAAACAGATAGGGAATTATCATATGAAAGAGAAATGTGTTAAGGGCAGTGACCTCGCCCTATAGAGTTAGCTACACATTTCCAAGACCTGGTCATTCGATACGTGGAGAAACGAACCAGGTGTGGACTGAACTAATTTTTATCAAAAATTGGTGAGGTTACGTTTATGGCCGTACGAGAGCTCAAATTGGAGATGGAAGGTCTGGGATCCTGAACTAATTATTATCCAAAAATTGGTGAGATTAGGTTTATAGCCATACGAGAGCTCAAAATATTTTTCGTTATTTACATGGCATTAGATTCTAGTACATTTGACGAATACGTAAATGAAGTTTATTTTAAACTTAAACACGCTAATTTTACCATTAATTTAGAAAAATCAAAATTTTGTAGCTCTAGTCTCATATATTGAGTGTTTATTATAGATAAAAATGGGTTGCAAACGGATCCTGCCAAACTACAAACGATTTTGAATTTTCCAAAACCAGCTTGTGTCATACAAATTAAAAGGTTGGGTATGTTCAGATGATATAGACAATTTATTCAAGGTTTCGCCAACACTGCTCGTCCAATTTCAGATCTCGCCGAAGACTAGAAAAATCTAACAAAATTAAGCCGAAGAGTCCTTCGAACGGTTAAAACATTACTGTTCACTACACCTATGTTCAAGTCCACATTTTAACGAGCCTTTACAACTGTAATGTGATACTTCAGTATACGGTGTAAGTTGCGTGCTTATCCATGAGAAGAGCATGACGAACATACTATTGCTTGCGCCTCTCGTACACTAAATAAAGCTAAGTGCAACTACTCTGTCACGTAACGCGAGTATTTAGCAGTACTTTTTGGTATTCAGAAATTTGTGTGAAGTAGTACAACAGATAAAGTTAGATTATCAAAAAAATGCATATCATTATAATTTGAATTAAAATTTAATAAAAGCCAAAATCTTGCGTCATGTTACAGCTGTGACTGGTCCGGTCACTTATCAATTTGTTAACACAGAAAACAACTCAGTAGGATTTCGGCACGTTAAAAATTTGAAATCGTTCTATAACATTGAATGAATGCGATTGTATTTATTAGTTGTAGAACTCCAAAACTTAATTGCCATCTATCTAGTGTTTGAGTGATAGTAAAGTAAGTTTGGACTTTCACTGCGCTTCAGATCTTGTTTAGGGGGTGTGTAACGAGCTATTCTCATTTAGCAAACCTCGATACTATTGTTCGCAGGTATTGTAGGTAGCATTTGTATTTTTTTATTAAACAGAAAGCATTGACTGTATTATTTAAAAAAACTAACACAAGTAAACATTACTGTTGAAATCTATGACTTCTGTCAGATTGTTAATTTTTAATTTCCAGGATACCTAACCAAAATCATTTAATTTCAATTTATTTGTTGTATTGGTATAGAACGTGACAAATAATAATATATACAGTTCATCGCTTCATGTTTTGAAGGAAGCTATGGGAAAACGACAGAATGCCTACTATTCACAATACCTCGAACTAATTGTGTGCTTCAGATTTTCCAAAAATACAAGACCTTCTGATTTTGGTCTCTATCTCGATTCTATTTTTGAAATGATTGATTTCTTTTTACTGTGTTTGTTTGCGAGCGTGCGTGCGTGGTTAGGTACAACATATTATAAATAAATTAATGTTTAAACCATTAAATAGCATTGAAATTGTAAAAGTTGATTATTAAATAAATAACATACTTCAAGCAAAGTGTAGAGTAAATTATCAATAAGATTCTTTTCGTAATATTAAGTTTTAATCGTTTCGTGAAATTTTACAATTGATGATAAATTGCGTATTAAATTTTCTAAATTGTACGCAAAAGGAGATGGAAGCGAGTTTTAAAGGTCTGGGATCCTGAACTAATTATTATCCAAAAATTGGTGAGATTAGGTTTATAGCCATACGAGAGCTCAAAGTTAAACATAAGAAAAATACGTCCTCCAAAATCGGCCACCCTAGGACTTCGAACCCAAACTGAGGCTCCCTGTCCAAGCTGATTGCAGTTAAATGACTAAAAATAGCAAACTGAGCCCCTTTGTCCAAACTGGTGACAAGGACTCTTTGCTAAAAATTACTACTGGGGAACTTTTAGAACTGAGCACCATGGACCATTGTTCAAGCTGATTTCATGAGCCCCATAGTTAAAACCGCTGATCATTTTTTTTCCTGTCTTCCAGGACTCGTGTACTATAGGGGTCACTGCAGCTATTCAGGCTTATTGTGCACTCCCTGGTTTATCTCACACCCAATCAGTAATGTTAAATCCCTGTAGCAATATCATCCAGGTTTCTCATTGAAAGGTTCTAAAGTCTTCCATTTGTGGATACCCAAAAAGGTCTTTTTTTAGATAGAGCATCGTAGTTGTACCGAATATGCATAACGATTTCAGGTTCTTCACTGCAGAATCTGCAGGTCAGGTTTCCTGTTAGTGTTCTTATGCTCTCAAGGTGTACAGCCGTGTGTCCTGATAATGTTCTCCTTAGAGTTTTAAGATTCAGTCTACTTAACCAAAATAGTTCTGGAGCTCTCTTTGAGCAAGGACTATCTATGAAGGCCTTGCTGTGTGTTAATCGTGGTCTATTAATGCAGGAGCCCATTATAGGGTGCCGCTGTTATATCCCGTCAGTGCATTGTTTTCTTCATATCATTCTCAGACTAGTTGTGATGACGCCTTGCGGCTCAATAGAACTTTTAAGGCTGACCTGCAGCAGTTCTTTTCTAGACCCCGACTCCTCTATGGAGTTAAATAACGTATTATCAAAGGCCTCTTATATGTTCAAGAATACACCTAGAAGGCTCTCTTTATGTTGTAAAGTGTTCTTAACTATTCTGATGACGTGATGAAGTGCTGTCTGTTGATAGTCCCTCTCTATAGGCAAATACTAATAATCTCTCCCTAACGTATCCATCGAGCAGTTTTCCCATTGCTTTATATATGCCCTTGTCTGTGAATAGTCGGCTCGGCCGATCTTTGAAATGAGGACTACCCTAGCTATTCTCCATCTTGGATGGATCAAATTTAAAATGTTTTTTTTTTCAAAAAACCGCGAAACAGTTGGAGACATCAAAAAATTAATTAAAAAAATACCCTCTATTTACTGCCTCCTGTTTTCTTTTGCAACCAGAGACAAATATAGTTGTTCCAAAATGTGTGGGAAATGGGTCAAGATATCGAAAAAATAATTGAAAAGATACATCCTGTTCGTTAAGTATTGTCGTCTTTTGTTAACTCTTCTTTCTAAGAAATGTACCAAATTGTTTCTATTAATTATATGTACATTGTTATAAGCCATACCAAGGTCATCACATTTATAGCGCCGGAGAGAGAGAGAGAGAGAGAGAGAGATAGAGAGAGAGAGAGAGTGTTTCTAAATCCAAGGTTACATAGTGAGTTCTCGGAATTACAACACTTAACAACATGATACACGATTTTTTAAAAATTATATGACACTAACATCATTCTATATTACGTATTTGGTAACTGTGGTCTCATATTAGTTAAGTTTATTGGCCTATTCCCACAGATTTTGCTTTTGTAGCGTGACGTTTCGAAGCGGGCTCTGCTTCCGTCGTCAGGCTTAGTCCTGAAGGACTGATTCCCAACTTGAGCCGAATTCGTTTTTTTCCCACAGTCTGACACCTTTACTGCTGAGCCACTGAGTAATCCAATATATCTTTTAGAATGCTTGTGTAACGCAATGTTTCGGAAACGGACTCCATTTCCGTCATCAGGCTTAGTCCTGAGAACAACTGATTTCCCACTTGAGTCGAATTCATTTAGTTACGATTTTTCCAAGCACTTGACTCTCAGTCAAGTGCTATTATAACATCATAACATTATATTCCATCCTTAATTCTGATGAAAGGATATGCAAGCTGTCTAAATAAATTTATTCTGTACATAAGCTATCAATACAGAAAACTAAAAAGCAACAAATTTTGTATAAAAATCTGGAGTGTTCCACTCAACCTTCCCGTATACATACATATATACCATAAAAGTGCTACACATCGTTGGAAAGTTTAACAATGGAAACTCAAATCCCAATTTTGAAACAATCGATTAAGGTACATCAAAACGGTGACCTTTTCAATGCGCCACTTTTTTCCTTTCTGGAACATCTGGTGAACATTAGCTGACTTATCAAACGTCTGATTACTTTGTTATAAAAATAAAATTTGCTTTTTGAAATTCGAAAGTGTTTTTTTTTAATTGGTTATGCGTTCCAGAAAGGAAAAAAGTGACGCATTGAAAAGCTCGCCATTTTGTTCTACCTTAATCGATTGTTTTAAAATTTGGGATTTGAATTCCCATTGTTAAGAGCTTTCCAACGCTGTGCCACATGACCCCCCTTTCCATTTAATTTTTTTTACAAAGTAGCGCGTCGTCGCCATCTTGAGTTTTTGGTAAAAAAATTTCATGCTAAAATGTACCCAACAAAAAATAAATTTCGACTTGTGCGAGAGATTTTTCCAAAAATAATTATTTTGGAAATTGTGAATTTTGTTCCGGACTTTTGGACCACCCTGTATATGTTGACTCACGGTCGATGGTAGATCATATTAATTAATTTTTCAACTTTAACAAAATTGTTTACAACATCTTTAACAATTTTTAACAGATATTGCTACTGACGAAGATAACTGTAAGTGTTATCGAAACGTTTAGATTGTATAATTTAAAATACACCATTAAAAAACCCAAAAAAGATAAGTATTTTATTATGTGTGATAATGGTGAAAGTTTTCATCTTCATATATCTAGGTATATTTATGTGTTTGAAATATACAGTTGTTTCAGAATTATTTGATAAAAACCAAAAATTTCCTCTAGTAAACCCCCTTTCCGCCGATGGATTCCTTCCAAGATCTAATTAGCTCCAGAAGAAATGAAGTGAAGCTAGCATACACAAAAGCATGCACTCATGCACGTACGCACTTTCGCGCACACGCACGTACACACACACGCGCGCGCGCGTGTGCTCTCACGCACACTCACTCAGAAACACACATATACACACTCACACAAGCGCACACACGCATACACATACGCGCACACGCACACACTCACATACACACAAGCACACGCACACACATGTACACTCATCTTGGCGAATCTTTCTCGCGAAATGGTATAAAAAGCGATTTGGCGATAGAGAAAAAAGTCGATGTTATAACCTTGTATAACCGCATATGTATATGTAGGATGGAACGTAAAATTGGAAGATGGAAATTTTCCTAATTTTACGCGTATTCTAAAAATGATTTACCTCTTTTATTTCTTTGAGCAACTAACTTAGGAAAATATATTTTTTTGTACGTTAAATCAGTGGCTACGAATACATCCATGATCAAAGCGAATGTTAAGAAAAATTCGATTACATATAGATTACAAACCGACAAGAACTAAGCTCAGAATACAAAGTAAAGAAAATGGCAAAAGTGTGCAAGATGTTTATTTAGCCCAGTCTCTACAATCTCTTGCATAGCATGATTGAAGTATGTCCGGCGCAAGAAAAAATAACTATTGAATCATTATTTAGATGCCTTTGAACGAATTCTTCTGTACAGTAGAATGAAATAAGAATCTAAGAAAGTTTAAGGAAATAAATGACTAACGCTATATTACGTTCCACACTGTGGAATACTCCCAAAGCTGAAATTTATTATTACTTCATCAACTCCTGAATTAAAAAGGGGTAGAGCGGAATACCAGCGCATTAACTAATTCTTTGAATATCTAGACATACATTTTTGTTACTACAAAATAGTAAATTTACTCCATAGTATAACAAACATAACTGCTTAACTTCACATATACAGGGTTAGAAGAAACTGTAACGTTCAATTATCTCAGCAACCATTCAGCATAAATCAAAAAATTTTTGTACGAAGAGGTAACTGGGCATGATAAGTTCAAAAATTCTATTTGATACGTTGTCAAATTTATATTGTTCTCTGTAGGTTAAGGAATTTTGAATTTCGTGCTATTTTGTAACAAGCACTCTGTATGTAAAGGCTAAAAAGAACACTTTTGTCTGATAATTAAATTTAATACTAGAATTCCAAATTAATATATGAAATTATTTTCATAAATCACATTAAAAGCATTAGTGAAAGGAATGTATACGCACGTGAAAATCGTGATTGATATTTGGGGCGAGGGTACGACTTTCTGAACCGACGCAAATTTCTCAATTTTATAACACGCTACACTAATACTATACGACTCTTTTATTAAGAGAACTGCAAATCCAATGGATGAGCGTATCCTTTAAGTTAAACGAGGTGACTGTCAAACGTCGAACTTGGTAAAACGCTATTGAAATAACTAAAACTACTGTTTTACCGAATCATTCTAATGTATTGTTCAAAGCTTGAGTCACATATGAAAAAATAGCACTTGTTGAATGACTCACTAACAAGTTTATTAGATTCAAGTAAAGAATATAGTCGTTGATGGTTTGGGCCCTGCCCACCTGACCTAGGTCAACAAAAGTACTCACTTTATGATCCATTATTGTAATACCTGCGGTGTCAGAAATCGTGTTTGACTTATACGATATTTAATTGATACATTACATTTACCTAATATTGCCATGTGCAATTATAAAACAGCTGTCCCTTCTGCCTACAGACCACAGAACATAAAAGAAGTATTTCAACAAATGTTAAATTTAATTATCAATATAATAAGTATCAGTGCAAGTTATCATAAAAGAATAATTATTCACACAGACATTTTTAGGAGAGACATTTAATAATTTGGTTTATGATAACTTTTATTTAACAGTAGTAAATGTGAATACTTTATATGATAACTTTATTTAACAGTAGTAAATGTGAATACTTTAGTATAACATACAATTGAGTATTCAATTATTTTCCGGAACTTGAGGAATGCAAAAATTATAAAGCATGTGACCCGATGTGTTGACATCGTACTTCCGTATAAAAGTTAATCTTATAGACTCGCTATACAACAAGGAAGCGTTTTATCACAATATGATAGTTTCATTAAAAAATTTATCATTTATAAAGAACAATTGTGCAGGGTACATTCACAGTTGATTCTCAAAGGAATTAAATACTATTCCTGTAGTTATTAACTCGATTACCAACACAAAATTTAAATGCTCGAATTACGAATGGCCCAACAATGTGGGACGCAAAAAAAGAGTTGTAATTATTCAAACTGTGGTCAATTATCTCGAAAACGGTCTAAACAAAATAGGTTAAAAAATAAAGAATTATTGATTTAGCAAAATAATAACAACATAAGAATTAAAAAAACAAAAAATACCTATCTATTTAATCAAGTGTCCAAAATGACTATCAGCGTTGGCTAAACAATATCCGAGGCGATCATAAAACTTTGCCAAAGTGTTCAGTAACATGCCCGGAGTAATTTGTGTGGCTTGATCCAAAATTTGCCTAAGTTCTAATGTTTATAAATTCTACAGTTTAGATGACCCAAAAAGAAAAAAATCTAATGAAGTCATGTCTGGCCATTACAGAGTGTCACGTCTTCCAATTGATCTTCCTGGAAATCGGTTATTTACAAACCCGGTGAGCCCTCTGGATAAATGAGCTAGAGCTTCATCATGCTAGTATCAAATTTTACCGATGTTTTCATTTAAATTCAACTTTAGGGTGATATGCGTTGTCTGAGAACAAGTTATTTTTGTCTGGTCAAATTACCATCTAAAAACATGGTATTGAGTGTTAAGTTCTAGCGGAGTTTTTCTTTACACCAGAATCTACAGTTGTGTCGATTCACTAGTCCAACAGGTTTCCTCATTGGTTAATAAAATCTGTGGTGGAAATTACGGTTGTTATTGTTCCATAATAGCTTCTGCAAACTGGACTCGACAGTCTAAATCATTTATTTCCAAATCGTGAATTTAAGTAATTTTGTAGGGACTTATTTGCGAATTAAGGGCATGTTGTATGCTACTTTTTTTAGGGTTTTCTTCGAGATTTAACTTATTTTCATCACTAGTAGCGTGGTTTCCCTGATCCAGCTTCTCTTTTACTCCGCCGATTTCAAGAAATGTTGTTACTATCCTGCAGACGGTAGATTTTGATCAGTGTTATCCCCATATCCGCGAAAAGCAATAATGTCAATTTGCTGCTTTTCGGTGAGTACAAACGTTATAATACTGACGTCGCAAACAAACATGCCTTCTCGATTAACTTTGGAAGACTAATCAGACGGCCTCTTGATTATTTTCAAAAACAAACCCTCACGATTTCTTGCTAAAATGCAAGTGAAAGGAATTAAATTAATATTTTATTACACTACATCAATGTAAGAGTTATGGTAATTTTAGAATAGAGGGCTGGATTCTGTATTATCTTTTAATTTATTTCAAATAATGCGAGATGCCATATGCGAAATTGTCAGGAATAACAAAGCGATAATATCAGGTCATAGTAACGTTGATATATGCAATGGATTTCAATAATAAAAATTAGTGTCCCATTTAAGATTGTAAAATTCTGTAACCTACAGAGAAAACTTGGCAACCTTGAAAAACCGATTTTTGAATTCATTTCCAGTTACGCATTCGATTTATGTTTCGGATTTTTTCTATTAACCCTGCATGTACTCAAAAAAAAAATCGTACGCGCTGCTTAGATAGATACATTTTTATTATTTGACGATATACAAAATTATCGTTAAGTAATCTTTATGTCTTTGGTAAATATGGTTATATCACCTCTTGGAATATTTCCAACATGATTTATGAGACAAATGCAAATAATATTTTATTTTAATTACAAATTAATATTATGTTAATTGAAATCCGTCTGAAGTATAAATAAATGTAAAATTCCAACAGAATTTACAAAAAGTGACTTTTAATTAGTTAAAAGTTTTTCATTTTGTACCATTTATTTTTTATAATTAGTGTTTTACACAAAAACTAGTTAATTAGAATTGGAAAAATATTACATTGAATAATTATGTAAATATTTTTAGACAAGAGGGCTTCTAATAGGAGTATTTTGTGTTTAGTTACGTAAGTGTACTAAACATTCCTATATGTAATAGTAACTGTAATTGTTTAAAATTTTGACCATATTTTTTTGTTGTTTTGCATAGTCTTCCCCAACTGATTAACAATTACCAATTTTTATTGATTTCACATTCGCATTTAGTAACTATTTTAAAAATATAAATGTTGACTTATCTGGAATTTCAGAATCCAGACTAGATCATCACATTCCACACCGTTTAGTTATAGTTTTTGATAATTAGCGTATATTAGAACAGACAGAAGTGCTAAGGGTGGAAGAGTGGCATTTTATTATAATAACAAGGTAAAACTTGGAGTATCCATAAACGACTTTGAGTACTTAGCAGCGAAATTAATAACTTAACGTATGTAATTGCGATTATCTACAAATCACCTACTTTTCGTGAATACTGTAGTCACTTTCGTTGAAGATTTTGAATCTCTGTGTTCGCACGTGTTAATGTTGTCTAATTACATAATGTGCGTGGGGGATTTCAACTTTGATATGCTAAATATGAATGAACCGGGTGTGCAATAGGAGATGCTTAGCAGATTCAATATAATTTAAATAATTAGCGAACCGATGAGAATTGCTGATTCTAGCAGCAGATTACCAGACCATATGTTGACGTCTGAGATTAATTTGATTAAGTCCCATTCTATGGACATAAATCATTGCTTTTCTGAATATGCGGTGATCTCTGCTGAACTAAAAATAGCAATAGCTTTAGCTATACCTACGATAATACGTTACTGATCGTTAAAATCATTAAATAATTAAACATTTACTGATGCATTGATTGATTTAAGCTGTTCAGAATTTCCAATGTAAATGAAAAAGATATATGCTTCATAAGTAATTTACTGACGTTGTTTGATAAACATGCTCGGCTTAAACAAGCGTGTCACAAAAAGTCCGTTACTATGCCTAACCGATAATATAAAAACGCTTATGAATGAATCTACGGGTTTTGTTTCGTCAAATTACCATTTAAAAACATGGACTAAACCCGCCCATACATTAACTTTTCCGGGTTTTCACGAACAAAATGTAAAAACGCTTAGTGCCATAATCAAGGTGTATTTTGACTTGCATATTAACATTACGATAATAATATTTACAAAAACATTGGAATTGGACCAAAACATATTTTTCTTACTCAATCAAAAACAAATTAATTTCTAATTTAATTCAGTATTCCAATATCAACAGTCAAAGACACATTAATGAGCGCTTTTTATTCATCATGATCGATACATTTGATATAATTCGGTCACTAAAATCAAATGCTTGCATTATTGATAATATAACTTTAATTATGGTTAAATAATGTTGTCCAAGTATTGTTACAATTGTTACTCATATTTTTAATTATTGTATTCCTAGATATTATATATATATATATATATATATATATATATATATATATATATATATATATATATATTCCCAAAATATCCACTCCAAAAACATTTTCAGATCTGAGGCCAATCAACATCCTTCCTATAATTTCATAATTTTACCCACAAATCTAACGCTACTTGGATCAATACGAGATACGCACTGCCTTCAAATCTATAAGAACGAACAGGGGAATACTCACCAAAACCAAGCTACACAATGAAGGCCAAAATTCCAAGAATTGTGGATACCACCTACGATGGGAATGCGGTAGATCATACATAGGAGAGAGGTCATAAACACAAGAATAGCATCCGTAAAGGAGAGAGAGAAAGATCAAGAATCCTCGAACTTATCTGGAGCGATGACCATCGAATCTAATGGGATAACATACCCATATGGATCCCAATAACGCGCGAAGAGCTTAGGCGTTATATACTTGTGAAATAGGTTACTGCGCAACATACGCATTAAATTACCTCGCAACCACGAAAATATATAAGTGTAAGTATATAAGTTCTAAAGAATATGTATTGGATTACTCAGTGGCTCAGCGGTAAAGGTGTCAAACTAGTAAGTTCGTATCGGAGAGCAGTAAAGTGCTTGAGAAAAAACCATAGTGAATGAATTGAACTCAAGTGTGAAATCAATCCTTTTTAGGACTAAGCCTGATGGCGGAAGTAGAGCCCGCTTTTGAAACCTCGCGCTACAAAACTAAAAATTGTGGAAGTAGGCCGATCAACTCAACTAATATGAGAACACAGTTACATAACGCTTATAACACAGAAACAATATTCTTTCTGAACTTCTATAGGATTTTATAACCGGATATAGTGAAACCACGCTGGTAAAGGTAAGTGACGATATCATATCAGCCGTTAATCCATTTAGATTTTTCTGAAGCTTTCAAATTAATTGATCATGATACACATTAAGTTTCATAGGCTTTGAAGAATGATCTATCAAACTGTTGTGCAGTTAATTGCCCAAGGAGTACTTCAAGGTTCCATTTTAGGCCTTATTTTGTTTTCTATTTATATTACGAATATCATAACCAAAATAAAATACTGCAATTATCATCTTTACGCAGACGATATACATATTATAGTTTCCCTAAAGAAAACGTTAGCAATGCAAACGAGTACATTAGTAAATACCTTAACAATTTTATTAATTATACCGCAAAATACCGTTTACTGATTAATTCTAAAAAAATGTCAAATTTTACTGTTAATGTAAATTAGTTTTGGGTTAAGTGCAAGAGCACGAAGAGGTTATGATGTGCCCTCTTATAGATTTATCCAGTTTTTTTATGTTTCTGTACTTTTTTTCGGTTTGTCCAAATAGAAACATTATTATTTACATTTAATATAATTCAGTACTTATATAATTTTACGTCTCCCATATGTAAATTAAGAAGAAATGAAGGGACTAGCTATGAACAATTTTGAGCTTCTTAACTTAATTTTTTTGCCGTTCTTGGGTTTTGATGGTCACACACAAATGAAAACAAAATAAAATGAAATTATTAAAATGCAACATTCATATAATAGTTTGAAAAACGTAAAACCAACAATGCAATCAAATTTAGTAAAGAATAGCTACATCCTTAATAAATTAAATATTATTAAACTGCCTTGAAGATGACAAATGAGAACACTCTCTAACGGACGAAAGCTAACAGTGAAAAACGTCATATTCAAAAAACAAATTTAACAAAATTATAATGTAAGTGTAAAGTTATAAACAAGTTTAATTTGAAGTTCGTAAATGCATTCACAAATAGAAACTTGACATACCAATTAAATATCTAGTCAAATCTAACAAAGATATAGTTTTTGGTTAGTAATTGTAATTGTTATTATATAGTGAAAACACAATGCAGTACGTTTAATATGATTTTTAATTTTAACTATATATGTTAAATTATTATAGTGCTGTGGTAACTTAACATATCTAATGGGTAAAGCATTTACCAATCAGCAAAAACACAGCATAAATGTGTTTTAACATCTCAAGTAATTCTTAAAAATGTTATTGTTCACTGAGGACGCTAACTGTAATTGTTATCGAAACGTGAAAAATACGCGATTGAAAAAACCCAGAAGATAAGAATAACAGGTGCTGCACCAAAAAAGGTTGCAGAATATTTTCAGTTGCCAGAACCAAAGCGTTATACTGGCCATTGTTTTAGAAGACTGTCAGCCATTATTTTAGTCGATACAGGCGGTGACTAACTATCTTTGAAAAGACTTGGATATTGGAAATCTGCAACGGTAGCTGAATGATTAGTAAATGACTCCTTAAAGAATAAAAACAATAACTCTTTATTAATGTCCAATGCCATTAATTCACAGCCCAAAAAATAATATTTTCGTCTTGGTGCCGGAAAAGTAAAAATTGATTTTGGATGTTTTTGATGTGCTACTTTTAGAAGGCAAAAATGAAATTTCACACCTAAATAATTAGAACCTAATTCGATAGTTTGAGTTACTTTGTATTTATTCATTAGTGTAAAATCCAACATTCTTATAGCTACATCCATCAAAAAGTAATTAATACGCGGCTATATTACCACGTAACTTTGCTTTACGCGGTACAATTTCCTATTTAGTTTAGTTTCGTGATGAAATATTTAGTTAAAATCATGGCACCCAGAAACAGACGTATCTGTATGAATCATCTAGACGTTTATTGTTCTGTATGTGGCGAATACACTTTGAAATAAGGTAGCAAACCTATTTCTGTTTTTGTGAAAAGAAGTTATCTGACCAATTTTGGCGTTCACTTGGGAGACCAGAATAAATCTCAGGCTCCACATTTCGACTCTTAAAAAAATGGGTTAGTCAGGATCCACACCAGACGAATGCCGTCTTTTTATTGGTAGTTCTAGATGTAGTTTGAAGTATGTGCTTTTACACAATGGTAATAAATGTGGCTCAATACCCATTGGTCATTCTACCAGCACTAACTCGGAAAAAAATTGAGTATGAAGAACATCAGTGGGTGATTTGTGTTGACATAAAAATGATAAACTTTTTCCATAGGCAGCAAACTGAGTATACGAGGTATCCTAATTTTTATATCGTTGGAATAGCAGAGCTAAGGATCTGCACTGGGTTAACGGAAGTTGGCCTTTAAGAAATGTTGTGATTCAAGGAAAGCAAAACCTAATCAACAAACCTTTGGTTACGAGACAAAAATCGTATTCCACCCTTCCATGTCGGGACAATTTGTGAAAGCTTCAAATCGAGATGAGCTTGGTGGTGGCTACTTGATACGCAAATTTCTTGGGATTAGCACGAAAAAAACTGAAAACCGTAATATTCGAGAGCCTTCATACAAGGCAGCCTATTAAAGATCCACAATTTACCGCATCAATGAATGACACTGAATCTAACGCTTGTTGTTCATTTGTTGAAGTAGTAAAAATTTTCTTGAAAATCATAATGCAAAGAATTAGTAAAAAATATGCTTTCCGAATTTAATATTCTCGGTTGTAACATGAGCAAAAAATTTAACTACCTCTTCAGCCACTTAAATCGTTTTCCAGAAAACCTAGTTGATTTGAACAGGAGGAAGATTCCATTAGGACAATATCAAGGTAACAACATTATGGCCGACTACTGTTGGAGTCTTCAGCGGGGTTGTCCTGATAAACACCACACTAGAACGCCATATAGAAGAAATTTTTTAAGTGATGTAAATATATATTTATTTATTTTGTGAAATAAATACTTTAATTTACATTTTTTTAACTGGCAATTAGACCATATAGTAAATAACCTTAAATGTATAAAAGTTAAGAAATAAGACAATTTCTTTCTATAAAAAAAAGGTCAATATAGTGTATTTCAAAAACTAGATCTGATAGACCAAATCTGGCAGCAATTTTGGATTCTACAACATATAATTGTATAGAAACAGTTACGAAAACCCAGATACCAAAATGTGTGTTGGGCTGTGATAATATATTTGGGCGACCACTTGAAATACCAAAATCTAACCCTATTCCAGACATACCCCCAAGGTAGTAATAGTTCAGAAAATCATTCATTTCCCTCTAATAGCAGGACACAAAATAAATACAATAATTGTATTATTGAAAAAAAAATTTATCCATTGTGTTATATGTATTTGAAAACTACCATAAATTATATTAATAGTCGATGCAAAAAACTCTTAATAAAAATTTTTTAAGCACTTTAAATTTGATAAAATGTTAAAAAGAATCACGCGACTACAAACGTGTCACGATTGGCCGGCATGTTTGTGACGTCATAATGTTAAATTAATTCTCCATAGTATTGTATCAACGGCTTCTACATGTAAATTGACTAACAATATCCGAAATTTAGATCAATTTACGGTTAGGTTGACAAATAAATTTGTAGGATACAACATCAACTTTAATTTTGACTCTACTTCCCATTGTAGTATAGTTAATATAATTCTCCATGTCTTCTTTCAGCTAAAAAAACATCAAATCATGAGAATTATTTAAATGGCATTATAACAACGGAAGAACCACCATTATATATACTTTCAAAATTTCAATTTCGTGTAGTACATAACCTAGCGCGTAATTAAAATATAAAATACTAAATTAACCGAAACCAGTCAATAACCGTGTACATATTTATCATTTAATCGGTATAAATTATTCATACGAATTTTTTTGATGCTATGATTTTTAAAAGTTATGATTCTGAAATTTAGTTAAAAAATTTTATTATCGAATTCTATTTATTTAATTTATACGTTTACATAAATAATTATTAATCACTGTATTATTACAAAAGCACGATAACCTTTAAGGTTTGACGTTTTTGATATATTTATCAATATATTGACGATAATAACAAGATTTCATCGATTAAAAGTCAAAACACTGTATCAGCTGTATTCTACGATGAGTAAAAATAAACATTGTGACGTCACACGCGCTCTGGTTTGTTCGGGAACTTTCGGCGTATTCACGGTACTGGGTTCAAAAATGTATTTTTAATGTAATATAACTTTTGAATTAGAGCGAAAAAAAACTACAAATAGTTTTGTTATAAAACGTATCTTTCCATTTATTACAAAAATTTTTTTTGAAAAACCGAATTGTTATTAATAATTATTATAATATTTAAATTGTTTACATTAGTAAAATAAATTGTATTTAGTAATTCTTGTTTTCTCAATTAGATGAAATAGGCGTACGCGTAGCTAAAGTATAGTACGTAGCTGAAGTTGTAAGTGTATTACATACTCGTGGAAATTTACTTTTTCCACTCGTATGTAATATACTACTTACAGTTGCTACTTACTATATACTATTACATATCTCTCTTCCTTCATATATTCAACCTACAATTTACTCGAAATCCGGCCACGCTTACAAAAAATCATACAACGGTGAAGAAAAAATAAAGAAAATGTTCAAGAGATAATTTGTACCGTAGGAAGAGATACTCGCACATCGAATAAATAAATGTGCGAATAAAAAAAATAAAAATGAGATATTTACTCGAAAAACGAAATACGAAAATTTGTTAAAATGAAATGAATTGCCCAAATTTTACTTGATGTGCAATGCACAGTATGAGAGAAACTTAAAACTACAAATCCAGAAAATTCAACTTAAGACCAAGAAATGAATGCAGCTGGATTAGTATCCCAAAAACTTTTAAGTTCAGAATTCATTGTACTAAAATCGTAAGTACAGGGTGGTCAACTAAGAATGGGAGGTACTGTATATGGGAAACTATCCATCGTAGTCTTGCGCAAAAAAAAGTTATAACTAAACCGGCCAATACAAAAACCTAGAAAATATTTTTAACTTTCTGAAATGGCCGCTAGGGGGCGTAACTGCAATCTTGAATCTAAAAAAGTGATGTTTCTGTGAATTCTGCTGTATTAACCTAATAAAAAAATAACTGATCTTTGAAGTCGAGGATAATCTGAACTTTTTTTGTTCGGCACTTTTTGATGTATCTATAAAAATAAAGTGGTGGGGAGTATCCAAAGGTTTCTTAAATCACCTCCCGTACCTTCGAAACGGCTAATCCGATTTTAACAAACTTGGGCGCGTTGAAAAGAGTTTTTCTTGGGCTACAAAATCTAATATAATTGAAGTTTTGTTAGTTTCACATGTCGTTGCTAGAGGGCTTTGTTCGACATTCCGACAGAAACGCTTAATTTTCGCAAAAAAATTTAATGAATCATAAACAAGTAGCTAAATGATGCCTAAACAAGCTCGCGAAAACCGCATCTCGATATCATAAAATATCGGCCAAAGAAAACTTTATACGAAAATCCCTTAAATTTTTTTTTTTTAACAATATATATCTGGAATTGTTTCTATTATCTAAGTTGTGGCCCTAAAAAGGGCCGATTTAAAGGAGGAGGGTTTTTAATGCCCCCGTAAATGTTCGAAATGCTGACCATCACGCTCTATGCATTGCTGAAGCCTTTCATGACTAGACAAAACTGCAGCTTCAATTCCGGCTCTCGGTATGTTACGTATTGCGTTACGAATCCGGTTTTTTATATCTTCTCTAGTAGTAGGTTGAGTACGAAACACGATGTCCTTTAAGCGCCCCCATAAATAAAAATCGAGGCGATTGCGGAGGCCATGGAAACAGACTTCCTCTTCCAATCCACCACTGTTGAAATACTGCATTAATATGCTCTCGCACATTAATAGCAAAATGTGCTGGGCAACCATCCAACTGCAAAAACAATTTTTGCCTTGTTTCCAGAGTCACATCTTCCAACAACAACGGTAATTGATTCGTCAATAAGTCAAGAAATACATTGCCATTTAGGGGTTGCTCGAAAAAATATGGCCCAATAATTCTGCCTCTCAGTATGCCACACCATACATTTAAACTACAACGTCCTTGGCGCTGAACTTCACGCAACCAATGGGGATTTTCTGCAGACCAATAATGCATATTGTGCAGATTGACTCTTCCGTCACTACCGAAGGTGGCGTCATCGGTCCAAAGAATTTGAAATAAAAATTCTCTATTTTCGCATATCATGCCTAACATCCAATGGCAATAGTCTAACCTTCGATCAAAATCTTCCTCTTTCAAGGCCTGATGCAAAACGACATGATATGGGTGCATTCTTAAAGTAATTAAAAAAAGTTTAAACGAATATCTATATATTTTGATAGCCATTAGAACTACCAATGGTCCTTCAAAATATTTTGAACCGTTATCCGTAATATGCCCAACTCAGTGGATAATGATCTTGTGCTAACATGAGGATTTCCTTCAATATAGCCCAATACACGGTTAATATTTTTTTGTGTTCTTCCAATTCTTTGTCGTTGAAACGTAGGACGAAAACTACCATTGGCTCGTAAGCTCGCCACTAATTGGGGAAAAACTCTTACATCGCAAGGACGCCGATTTGGATATCGAGCCGCGTAAACTCTTTTAGCTACTGCGGCATTCTGAAGACATTCAAAATAAACCGCAAGCATATCAACAGCTTCATTATTCGTAAAACGCATTTTGAAAGCACAAAAATTGCTCAAAGTAACGCGAAAGTATTGATAACTATTAACAATTTGAGGATTATGTATGTTTTGTTTAGGTATCTGTTTCCATTGCCTGCTTCTGTTAATTGTATTTTCGTATATATCCATAGTGAATATGCATTTAAACAAACAGAAAATAGGCCTTTCGTATAACTTTTAGCATTGCTTACTTGCCCGTAGTAATTTCAAAAAGGATGATTTTATTCTGGTGAATAAATTTACAAACATTTAAAATCGCAATTTCCAGGTAACCTATTCAGAGCCGAAATTGAAGCTGCAGTTTTGTCTAGTCATGAGAGGCTTCAGCAATGCATAGAGCGTGATGGTCAGCATTTTGAGCATTTACGGGGGCATTAATAACCTTCCTCCTTTAAATCGGTCCTTTTTAGGGCCACAACTTACATAATAGAAACAATTCCAGAAAAATATAGTTAAAGAAATAGAAATTTAAGGGATTTGCGTATAAAGTTTTCTTTGGCCGATATTTTAGGTTAGGAACAAGATATCGAGATGCGGTTTTCGCGATCTTGTTTAGACATCATTTAGTTACTTGTTCATGAAAAAAGGTCATACCAATGCATTTAATTTTTTTGCGAAAATTAACCGTCTCTGTTGGAATGTCGAATAAAGCCCTCTAGCGACAATATGTGAAACTAACAACACTTCAATTATTTTAGATTTTGTAGCCCAAGAAAAACTCATTTCAACGCGCCCAAGTTTGTTAAAATCGGATTAGCCGTTTCGAAGATACGGGGGGTGATTTAAGGAAACCTTTGAATACCCCCCCACCACTTTATTTTTATAGATACGTCAAAAAGTGCCAAATAAAAAAGTTCAGATTATCCTCGAATTCAAAGATCAGTTATTTTTTTATTAGATGAATATAGCAGAATTCACAGAAACATCACTTTTTTAGATTCAAGATTGCAGTTA
Source organism: Vesta saturnalis (assembly GCA_036346205.1). Taxonomy (NCBI): domain Eukaryota; kingdom Metazoa; phylum Arthropoda; class Insecta; order Coleoptera; family Lampyridae; genus Vesta; species Vesta saturnalis. Next base: position 3,499,641 of record JARFJB010001382.1, on the reverse strand, counting down.
CGCCCCCTAGCGGTATTTAAGAAACTTGAAAATATTTTCCAGGTTTTGTATTGGCCGTTCTAGTAATAAATTTTTTTTGCACAAGCCTCTACGATGGATAGTTTCCCAGATACAGTACCTCGCATTCTTAGTTGGCCACCCTGTACAGGTACACTACTTGACTTAGAAAATTTAATTAATCTAATGTTATAACCCAAGTATAAATCACGTAGAATGAAGTGTTAATTAAAAAAATTCATTAACAAATTAAATACAAGTTGGTTTCAAAACACGAACATGCTAAAATATCGTTACCATAATAATTCTTTTTTTATCAAACATCTTTAACAATTTTAGAAATAAAATTTAGCACAATTTAAATTTAATTCAAAATGAAACAGTTGTATTAAATTGCATTTGCACACCTTAAACTCGTTTAAAAGTTCTAATAAATTAACAAACTTTTTGATCAAAAACCACAATTTCATCAGGGAGCGGCAAAGTAAATTTTGTAATAGGGTTGAATTAAAAAATAATTTCAGTAATAAATATTTCCTAAGTTTTGCCGTGCGTGCAGTTCTATCAATACTTTTCTAGAATAAACTAAGTTTCAAAATTTATAGCAAAGGCAATTAGCTACATTACTGTAATGTAAAATTAGTTGTTAAGTGCAACCAAGTTGTGTGACATATCTTACTAAATAACGTGATTTGCATTTTATTGAGCAAACTACTGCTTATATGTGTTACTAAAACTAACATTAAACGCCCTATAGTTACAGAAAGAGGTAATTTATTGTTGACTAACTTACTAATCGATTATACACATTCTTTTGTGTTTTATGTACAAAATTAAAGCAAGAATAAATCAAAACTTCTACGCAATATCGACCATACGCACACTATTTTTTTGTAATTTTTATTAGGTTTATTTACCCTTTGTCTAAATTGTAAAAGCCCAAAAATATAAAAAAACTATATGATTAAAAAAAATGAGAAAGTGCGAAGCGGTGGAGTAGGTGAAAGTTACCTGTTACCCTCTCTTTAATAAGGGTGAATTCACTGCGTTGATAAAGGCAAATGCCACTAGTAACTGAGCCAAACCAGAGCTCTCCTTCTCTAAAGTTGTGCGCGAACGCGGTTCCATTGACCCATTCTGTTTTTGAACTGTTTGAACTAACAGTGGCGTCACCTAAATTCCTCATCTAGATTTCTTTAACATAAAGTATAGGGTTGGATAATGATATGTTAATTCTTTCATTTTAGATAGAGCAGATAAGCAATTATCAGTAACCCTTCACATAATATATTAGAGTAGAACAGTAAATATTATGTAGATCGATTAAATGTAAATATTTTGACTGTAATTATTATTCTCAATTTTACACACAGCATTAATGTTGACTTTTTAAATTAAAATTGTGTATCAGCAAAAATGAGCTAAATGTGCCCTGGATAATCCTCCCAGAACTAGTCCAGTGTTCTAGATTCAATATTGGATTCCACTAATTTTTACGATTCATATAATTCTGAAATTACAATAGGGCAGAATACTAAAATATGAAAATGCAAAATTTCACGATTACCACACATAATTAGGGGAAGAGCGTCGAATATGACGCACATTATTTATTTTTTAGTGTAAACATTAAATTAAGCTATGCCAAGAGTCTGTTGTTTGTACCTTTCCAGAACCACTTGCTAGGTAGGCTTGCTTTTAAATTTAAATAGTAAACCTTATGTTATGTACTTACAAAAATAGTTAATTGTCGTCACCTCCACTAAGGATATAAGATGACGCCACTGTGCTGTCAAAGATGACCCATTTATTTAATAGTAGTAAAAAAGACAAAAGTAATTTTGTACAACAAATATATTGCTCAATACAGTGAATGATAACAGAAAGAGAAAGTAATTAAAACATGAGAATTTCACATTTACAAAAGTCTTTTTTCATTGTGGTTTGGATTTTGGTTTTTCTTTTATTTTCATTCCGTTTTTTGGACACGCGTCATCATCAAATACTTTTCTGGTAAACTTTTTCTTTGGTTCTTGCAATTTTGCCAATTTTTTTTTATTGTCTTTTTGTTCTAAACATTCTTTCAAAGGAGTGCTTCTCTGAATGTTGTTTTTGTCGTCCAGATTTTCTTTTCAATTTCTTATTAGGCACAGAAAGAGGAGAAATAAGAGAAATAGAAGCATGTGGACGTTTGTCTGGTAAATTCTATTTTGGAAGGAACGAGTGCTTGCTTGTTGGTTGCCGCGGTGATTCTGACTCTCTCCTGGAAGATTGAGTTGTTATTCGAGGAGGAGTTGTCACTCCTGGAGGAGTTCCTTGAGGTATATGTGTTCATGCGGGAGAAACATCTCTCTTCAATGACGACCCGTTGAGATTATCAGCAGGATCTTTTGTTAATTTATCAGGATTGATTGGGGAAACACCACACACCTCGAACCAAGAAACTGCCTTTTCAATATTTGCAACCTGTTCGTATACTAACTTAAAAATGTCGTCAACAACGTATAGAGTTATATTATACTCAAATTCAGAGTTTCGGATTTTCGATTGTAAAAAATAATTACATTGGCGACCATACGCATTTTTTAAGCTAGAGAAAAATGTTACATCAAGGGGTTGCAATTTGTGAGAAGTATGTTGTGGCATATTAACCATAACAACAATCTTTGCAATATATATATATATATATATATATATATATATATATATATATATACAGGGTTATTCACGTTATTCAACACGGAGGATTATGGTCAAACGACTTGACCTTTATGTTCGAGGGTTGATCATAATGAACACTTCCAGTTCGTTTAAATAGAACAATATTTCCATAACAGCTTTGTTTGGATGTTTTCTGTTGGGAAATCTTTGAGCGTAAATTCGTGATGCCAGTAAGGCGTTTTGGTTACATTCTCCGGTAATATTAATCATGTCAGTCCGTTCTTCTTTTGGATAAACTCTCATTTTCGACAAATAAGCTTTAAATACAGCACAAATTACCACTAAAAAACAAAGTGAACGATTTACGAACAGACAGACCGATTTGCAGACTTTTATGAATAACTGACAGCTACAAACAAAAATTATGGATTGCTAAATTTTCATAGGCGACTTGTTAAGTGTTAAATTTTTTTTTTAAATAAACTTGCCTCCCGAAAATGTACATTTTCCTTGAAAACAAGAAGAATTAGACATATGACAGTATTATAGTATTCGATAGGGAATTAAATTCTACATCTGCAGTTGCCATAAAATGCAGGGTGTTTCATTTAAACTAATCAGGTTATTACTATGTAAAACTTTAAATGTTTGAGTCATGATTTATAAACACTTTGTATACATTAGCCAGTGCATCATGATACATAATCGATCAATAAGCTAAGCGTAAAGTTTAGTTGACGAAAAAGTGAATACTCGTTGAAAACTTAAAGTTTAAAAATGCAATAATATATAGGGTGTTCCATTGAAAAATTTGCAACTTTGATATGTTTCATATTTTTGGAACAGCCTGTACATTGCGAAAATAATTTTAAAATGTACCGCCTGTCGGCCTACATTAACTCCAAAAATAAAGCTTTTTGAATGTCAAGTCGTTTGGCCATAATTTTCAGTGTCGAATAACGTGAATAACCCTGTATATATATATATATATATATATATATATATATACAGGGTGTCCCAATAGTGCGTATTCGGTCGATAGCTCCTTAGCCATTAAACTTAGAAGATAAGTTTAAATACGAAAGTTGTCCACTTTTATAAGCTGCATAATCTAAAAATAGTTTGGTTTCTACAGGGTGTAATATAAAAGCGGTACAATATAGAACTTTAGATTATTAAATGGAACATCCTATATATTATTTTATTTTTCGATTCTTCTTATAATTTTACATCTTTTTTGTAAGAATTACTTACAAGCTAAGTCGTACAGTTTTTGAGATATTTGCAAAGTTAACTAAAAACTGACGTTTTTATGTAGTAATTCAAGTAGGCGTATCTCAGTTATTTTTAAAGATAAAAAAATAATCTTCGGTATAGAATTTATTCATACATGAGCTTACTTTAATCTATTATCAAAATTGGATTTCAATATACACAGTGATCACAAAAATTAATTCAATAACATAAATTTTAAAATGCTATATTTTCATTTTTTTAAATGGCACACCCTATATTTTTTTAATGCCTTGTCTTCGTATATTAATCGCCTTTCATTTCTATTAAATATGTTCTATACCTATCTCTAATAGTTTCGGAGATATTTAAGTTTGTTCAATTTTTTTTTGTTGATAACACTGAAGAAGAGCAAAATTAGCCGGTCAAAGCAAGCTATGAACACATAAAAAACTGAAAAACATATTAACTGAAATACAAACACTTAAAATTATAATAAATGATCAATGTGACCACCATTTTGTTGCTGGAAAATATGAAGTCTTTGAATAAACGGGTGATCAAAAATTAATTCAACAACGTAAATTTGAAAATGCTATATCTTCCTTTTTTTAATTAGCACACCCTATATTTTTTAACGCCTTGTCTTCGTCTATTAGTCAGCTTTAATTTTTTTTAAATATGTTCTATACCTATCTCTAATAGTTTCGGAGATATTTAAGTTTGTTCAATTGTTTTCGTTGATAACACTGATGAAGACAAGAGTAACATTAGTCGGTCAAAGCAAGCTGTGGATACATAAGAAACTAAAAAATATGAACTGAAATACATAAATTGTAATTATAATAAATATCGTATGAAACCACCATTTTTAAGAGATATTTGAGATGTTTTTAAACGATTCAACGTAAAATTAAACAATTTAATCAAAAGAGCGTAACACAAAAGATGAACGAAAACAAATGAAGAAATCAAACTTGTCAAAAAGTGCTAACATTTGTGTATTGAAAGTCCTCGCGTTTCTTGCCGACAATTGGAATTACAAGTTGGAGTTTCAAAAACATCAGTTAATAGAGTTATAAAAAAATATAAATATCATCCACGCCATGTCCAATTTGCACAAGAATTAGACGAGGATGTCTTCGTTAATAGATTAAACTTTTGCAATTGGGCCATAAATAAAAAGTTACAAAAACCCAACTGTTTTCCATTATTACGATACTGAGAATCCCAGATTTATAATTCCTGTTGATCATCAACACCGCTGGTCACTTAATGTTTGCGCCGGAATTATTGAAGAAAGAATTATAGGACCATATTTTTTTGAAAACATGGTCAATGGAGATACATTTTTAAACTTCTTGCGCAACGAATTTGAAACTTTTATTACCTTTACAAATCCTTAGAAAAACGTGGCTGCAATTAGATGGCGCTCCTCCGCATTTTAGCAGAAACGTTAGAAATTATTTAAATATCCAGTTTCAAAACAAATGTATTGGAAGAGGAGGGCCGATCTCCTGGCCTGCAAGATCGCCTGACTTGACAAAGCTGGACTTTTTTCTTTGGGGTTGGATTAAAGAAAAAGTCTATCAAACTCCTCCAACGACTGTAGATGATATGAAGGCAAGAATTAGATACGTCATGCAAAATATAAATGCTTCCACGTTACGTAAAGTAAATTTGTCGTTTATTCAAAGACTTCATGCTTGCCAGCACCAAAATGGTGGTCACATAGAACATTTATTATAATTTTAAGTGTTTGTATTTCAGTTAATATGTTTTTTAGTTTCTTATGTATTCATAGCTTGCTTTGACCGACTAATGTTATTCTTCTTCAGTGAAACTATTAGAGATAGGTATAGAACATATTTAATAGAAATGAAAGCCGATTAATAGACGAAGACAAGGCATTAAAAAAATATAGGGTGTGCCATTTAAAAAATGAAGATATAACATTTTCAAATTTATGTTATTGAATTAATTTTTGTGATCACCGTGTATATTGAAATCCAATTTTGACAATAGATTAAAGTAAGCTCCTGTATGAATAAATTCTATACCAAAGATTATTTTTTTATCTTTAAAAATAACTGAGATACGCCTACTTGAATTACTACATAAAAATGTCAGTTTTTAGTTAGTTAGAAAGACGAGTTCAGAGGCGCCCAGATCCACCTCAGGCCCTTCAACTATTAAAGAAGCTCTAATCGAGGAATGGGATAATATACGTCAACAAGATATCCGTAGGCTTATACGCAGTATGCCACGGAGATGTTGTAACAACCTTTTTTTTGTGGTTGTATTAAAAAGTACATTAATTTAAGAATCGTTCATCTATTTGGCATAATATTAGAAAAGTTTTTAATTATTAATATGTAGAATTGAGAATGGCAATTTAATTGACATTTCCTAGAACAAATAGTTTTGGGTGTAATATTACATAAATAGTTTTAGTTCCCTTTCTCAAAAAATTTGATTTATATTATTGTATTCGCGCAAGCGTGAAGATTTTTTAGGGGAAATACACTTCAGTTATTCTGAAAGCTTTTTTGTAATTCACTTAATGCTGAATGTTAACAGCAATAAGCATGATTTTTACTTAATTTTTCATATTTTGGTGCCATCAGAATTTTGGTGGTAAGTTATTTTTTCTCATTATACTCAACTAAAGCCTTTGCTTTTTTTTAGGCACCTTTTACTTACTTTTTAAGTACTTACTTTTCAAGTATACTTTTTTTACGTACTTATTTTTTAAGTACGCACCTTTTGAATCACTTAATTTGTATACTTAATAATCTTTAACGGCACGTATAAGTCAATAGTTTATTATGCTATTATTTTATATGGCAAGTTTTACATGAGTTACCTTTACAACGCAAGTTCTACATTCTTTTACAAATAAATTTGGCGAATAAACTTCAAGGAAATTCCTTATTTTAAGGATAACTAAGCAAGACATTGACCTCACCATATGAACCATTCTGCTTCATAGTACCTGTAACAGTGTATATACAGAACAGTTAAAAGGTAAAGTTTTTTTTATAATTTAGTATAGTTCATGACTTTTGAATTTTTTCTCGTTTTCAAACATATATTAAATAAACTTATGTAACTTGTTATTTTATTTTCATTTGTGTTAATTGTTTATAGTATTCAATAACTAGGTTTTGTTGTTCCTAGATAGATATATAAAAAAAAAGAAAGACAACATGGCGCTCGAGAATTTATTATTTTATTCATAATTTTTTGATAACATTTTTGGAATTAAGTGAAAATAATCAAGCAGAAAAGAAGCAACTAGCATTTCAGGTAGGTTAACCAAACTCTAAATTAGAACCCACCCTTATATTCATCTACCGATGATCCGACGGCACTTAGCGATTATTAAAAGGTAATTTTTTATATTAATTAAATTATTTGATCAATTACGAATGGTATATTACATCATCGTTTTTTATTAATGTTACAATTTGATGCTTTTTAATAATTGTTGTTATACTTTGGCTTAAGTTAAGGTTATAATGTCAAACACTAATTCGTGCTGGTGGAAGACATACACGTTATTAGCGACCAAATTGTCTTCATAACTTTACGTTAGAAAGGTAGGATGCCTGCTTATTCCACTTTATTTCTTGTAGTTTTTTCGAGTTGGTGTGGTTATCTTAAAAGCGATACGTAAAAATTTTTTTGTTTTTTCAGACTTATTTGAACAAAATGTACATATTTAAAACAAGCGTTATTAGATTTCTGTATTGTTAAAATTAATAAAGTTATTAAAATAAGTGAAATATGGCTCGAGCGATTGTCCAATATAATTAATACGGGATTGTAAGGGCTAAATGAAACTTTTTTTTGGGAATGTGTTAGCCATAAGGAAAACACGTGCTCATTGCTCCATCCGTTATCTGTGCATATGTAAATAGCACCGCTTGGTCCCTTCTTCTGAAGCAGCAGACTCACTCGCTTTCTAGGAAAAACTAACAATGGTGGCATGTAATTACGAGAAGCACTAAACGCTATAATCACTGTAATGTCTTTCCACGTTCCCACGAGGAAATGACCCCCAAACTGTTCACTCCTTTAGGTCCCAGTCTTTTACATGATTCTTTAGGAACCGTAGATGTTGAAAATAGCGGGTCACTTCAGTTTTCCGGTTTTATTGAACGCGGTTATCCTACTTATACTGGTTGCTTCACGTTTTCTTAAACAAATTTGAGAATTCCTTTTTATGAAACCCTCGTACCAGTCCTTTTCTTTCTCTTTGTGTTTAATATGGTTCTGTTCTTCATATCTGAATACCAGCTTTCTTACTACTATGCAAGTGATGCCATAATTAAATTTGCCAAATTCAGAACATGGCCCACAATCTCCTGTTGGCGAAAAAATGGAGCTCTCCAAACAACTCAGATTTGGATTCCTTTGTTAAATTTTTAATTTTAAGTTTGCGGCTCAACATAGCTGCATGTATTCAATCTCTGAATTTTTCTGATATAATTTCTCATTTCTACAAAAAAATGTAAAATAGGCACCAAATAATACTTATTTGGACCATTTAAGATAAATTTATGAATTGTGGAGGAAACATTAATTATAATCAAGCAGTCGATTAAAAGGTAAAATTTTTCAAAATTATTAGTCAGACGTGTACATATGGGGGTTCGGCGGAACTAATTTTGCCCTTATAGGTTAACTTTATTTTTATTTTAATTGTTAAAATATCCTATTCATTCCTATATATTCTTCGAGCAGAAATTTTAATTTTAGCAGTTTTCGATCAAAATCAAGTCAAAAATAATCGTACACAATCTCGATTAGAAGCTGGTTTGTGCAAATTCGTTTAAAAATAAATAAAAGTTATTAAGGCGAATTCTGTTATTCGTTGTTTTACAGTCTTTAATGAAATTCAGACAAAGTTAATTAAACAATTATCATTCTGTATAAAGGAATAATAATGTATTTCTTGTAACAAAAAATAAAAAGAAAACTTGATTAGCAAAAACTAAAAAAAAAGAGAAGAGAATGCGTCTCGATTCAAAGGATTTATTATTTTGTTAAAAAACGGTTCAAAATGACCGCCACCGTTTTCAATACAAAATTCACACCTACAGCCGACAGATCGCACAGCCGCGCAGCAGTTTACTGGTATAGTCTCTCGGGTTGCTTGTAGATGGAGGCACATTTACGTTTCCTAGACCGTGAATGCTACTGGTTGCGGCAAGGAGCGTGGAACTTGTTCCTTGATCTGCGCATGCACTTAAAAACTTTTGGTCTAACAAAACTACTGTAACCTAACAGAAGTAGATTAGATAAATAAAACTACGGTAACCCAATAGAATTAGATTAGACAAAAATTAGACCAAAGGTTTTTAAGTGCATGCGCAGATCAAGGAACGATTTCCTCTCCGTAATGCGTCCTACCTACTCCGTTTCCTAGGCTGTAGACGCAACGCTATATTGGTAACTGAGTTCTTATGCAAAACAAATTATAGATGGACTAAGGCACAACAGCAACAAACAAATCAAGACTATACTACTTACCAATAGATTTATTCATTTGTATGTAAATTATCGGAAAATATATGTGTGTTATCACAAACATCAGTTATTGGATTATTAATGATTTCTTCCATATCCAATTGTATTCCTTTGATTTAGATCAATATATTTACTTAAAGATCTCCTCTTCTTTGATCTTTTCTTCTTGTTCGTTAAAACTTCTTGCTCTGAAGCCCGACCTGCATGAATTGCTCTAGCCCCATCATTTGAACGGCGTGCAATAGAAGTAGGTTGAAATTTAATCTTCCCCGTTTTTCTAAAGTTAGGTGTGCAGATATTTGAAAATAAACTCAATGTTTTCTATATTTTCAATCTTTGGGTTGAGATTAGATTGGTATTCATCAGCCAATTTATTATCTAAGCTATGCTCTTCTAACATTTCCCTCGATGCAGATTCAACAGATTCAATTTAGTGCGGCGGGGATTCATCATGTTGGTAATACATAACTTGTCGAGTGTGCAGATTCACATTTTCAAGCAACTGTGGCAAATCTTCTTGAAGGAATTGCAGATATCATTCACCTGTCAGGGAACCATCGTAAAAGAAGGGTCCTATTACATCCGTATTGGTAATACCACCCCACACATTTACATTCCACTGATGCTAGTAATCTACTTGACCGTACCCAATGTGGATTTTCAACGGAGTAATAGTGACTATTATGTTTATTAACGGCTCCTATGCTATTAAAACTTGCTCCGTCGTTAAATAGCACAAAGTCAACAAAATTGGCTTGTTGGTTAATTTTGTCGAGAATAATATTGCAAAATGCGACACGAGTTACGAAATCTAGCGGTCGTAGGCTTTGATGCAAACACAACTGGTATGAGTGTTTGCTTATAATTCCTTGTATTGAACTTTTGCTCAGATCTACTTGTACCGCAATCTGAGGAACACTTATGTGAGGATTTTCTTATAAATTTAATAAAACTGTCAACTCGTTTTCTTCGGTTGCAACTGTACGATTTTCTACATCTCTTTTTTTGTATGTGATATTTCCCGTCTCTTTCAATCGTTCTCGAAGATGTTGAAACGCGTCAGGTCTTGCATGTCTGGCTAAAGGGTATTTTTGTTTATAAATCCTGGATGCCAACAAACAGTTCCTTTCAGTTTGTCCCAAAACTTAGATCATATTAATCAGCTCTTCTTTTGAAAAATTCATCGCACACTAAGTAAATAACGAAGTCACAATCAGATAATTATCTGACAATTCTTCACGAATTATTTATAATAAGTGCATTTCATTTGTTAAGTTGTTAAGAAACAGAAAAAGACAATCGAAAACCAAGCTACTGTTATTCAGTGTGTTCTTTAATTCCATTTTAAAGTTTATAGATATGAAGTTATGCGAGTAAATAATTATTAAGCGTTGCTCTTTTATAGTGCAAAATATTGAATTGTATCATAAACCTATAGCTTCACAGTTTTATAGCAATTAGCATTGTTTCATTTTTGTTTTTGTGTGAATTATGATATTGCCTTTATTTATTTTATATTGTGACAAATTCAACAAAAATTAAAAATGTTTACAATTTTAAAGTTCATCACTAAATAATTCAAAAACACTTAGGAATAGGTAGTAAAAAATGAATATCTATTGAAAGCCCGTAAAAAATGCTATGCGAATCTATAATAAAATACATGGTGTGCCATTTAAAAAAGGGGAAAAATAACATTGAGCAAAATCGACCACCCTGTATATGCAAAGAAAAGAGTCTGCAATCTTAATGTAGAAGTTAAAACTAGACAAATTGGAAGAACAAATTTCAAAATTTCATTCCGATATCTTTCAAGATGGCAGAACAGGAGCCTACTTAATTGACTAATTTTTTTGCATAGAAATGTCAATTACTTAGGAACCGTTAGTCGTAGATCCATAGTACCTTATATCATTTTGCTCAACATTTAACAGAGAATTCAAATATATAAAAATATATAGTGTTCAATAAAAAACACAAGTTTAGTGTAGTTCTCGAAAATGGGACACCCTGTATATATAAAAATAGTTTTACAAGATGCTTCTCGTTGACTACAATAATCTGTTATAACATTTTTATTAAATCAACAGTATAGGCGTAATCTTCCACCCCCAAAACGTTGGGACACCTGTATATATATATATATATATATATATATATATATATATATATATATATATATATATACATATATATATATACATAGGGTGTGGCGCGAAGAGTTTTGATTAAAGGTAATGTCGGATACAGTTAAAAATCTGAAATTACGAAGTTGTAGGTTTTGGATGATGCTGAGTTCAAATATAATATTGTCCTGAATGTGGCACTTCCGGTTATACCGGAAGTAGACGTCAACTTTGTTATTTTAAATGGAACCTAAGATTTTTTATTTTATTTTCGAATTCTACATGAAATTCTAGATAAAATTTGTGCACAATGTCCTATACCAAAAATGAAGTATTTTCGAGATATTTCGATTGAATACCGATATCTCCATTAATAACGAAGATAGTGACGTGAAATTGTAACCAACAAACAATAATCGCTTGCCCATTAACTCCATATATCCATCTCATTGATATTGTAATATTAAACAAATAAAGTTTTATAATAAGTGTTCAAAATTAGCACCATCTACTTCTAAATATTTATGAATCCTTTTCATTAAGTTATGTCTTGTAATTCTGGAAATATGGTCGGGTATTAGAGAATTAAAAGCAAGTAAGACTCTCTGCATCATATCTTCCTTTGTCGTAACAGGTTTGGAAAATACCTGATTTTTAATGTAACCCCAAATACCAAAATCTAGAGGAGCCAAATCAGGAGAGCGAGCTGGCCAACGAAACGGACCCTAATTGGCAATCCATCTATCATCAAACATGTCGTAAAGATGCTGATCAACAGGTCCAAAGTTATGAGGAGGTGCTCCATCTTGCTGATACCAATCTGAAGCCGCCTCTTCATTTCTTAACGTATATAACGCCGGTCGCATGGCTTCTTCTAAAATGTGGCAATATCTTGTACCATTTAAATTTTCATCATAAAATTTTAATGCTAAAATTTTATCGTCTTTTGTTGCACAAAAAACGTTAAAACTCCAACTATCTTGGAAATAACGTTCTCTACTAACATGTGGATTTTCATTAGACCAAAAATGGGAATTATGTCGATTAAATAATCTATTTTTGCTAAACTTTGCTTCATCACACCATATAACTTTTTTTATGAAGTTTTCATCCTCTTGGGTCTTCATTAAAGACCATTCACAGAATTCTACTCTTCGAGGAAGATCACCTAATTGTAAGTGTTGCACCAAATGATATGAAAATGGTTTCCATTTGTGTTTTTTTTAAATGCGATGAATTGTTCTCGTCGACAACTCTCTCACAATCTCTAATGGAGGCATTTGGAGAGGCCGTAAAATAACCCAAAACATTAATTTAGCTTATGTCAATGTCTACTGTGGTTTATTTTTATTAATTTTTGTCTTAAATTGACCAAACTGACGGCAGTTTTTAAGCAATCTTCTTACAATATCACCAGTTGTATTTGGTCGATTTGGATACCTTTCTGCAAAAACACGGCAAGTATGTTCAACAATTCTATTACACTCGCTGTAAATAATAAGATTTAAAAAATCATCATTAGTAAATCCTACATTTGCCATTATTTACTATGAAATACAAACTGGTAAAGAAAACTGTCAAAACAACACAAACAAATAACGTTCTAACTATCAAATCTTTGACAGCCATGGCCTACCTTTTACTAATGTTGAAATAAATTAAGTGTTGTTATGTTTTAACCAAGATAATGAAATATCTCAAAAGTGGTTGGATTTAGGTATAGGGAATCCGATACCAAACGAATTGGCTTAAAAAAATACAGCGGAAAATGTTACGACAAAGGAAGATATGATGCAAAGAGTCTTACTTGATTTTAATTCTCTAACACCCGACCATATTTCCAGAATTACAAGACATAACTTAATGAAAAGGATTCATAAATGTTTGGAAGTAGATGGTGCTAATTTTGAACACTTATTATAAAACTTTATTTGTTTAATATTACATTTAGTTATTTTTGTTTGTAAGCTATCTAATTAAATTAATACAAAATACCTAGTCAACGTTTTTAATGATATCCACAATTAATAATCCTTTCAGGCTAATGGTTACTTTTCAGAAATAATAACAATATATCACCTTAAATAATGGAAATCATGCCTACCCTTTACTAATGTTGAAATAATTAAGTGTTGTTATGTTTTAACTAAGATAATGAAATCTCTCAAAAGTGGTTGGATTTAGGTATAGGGAATACTGACACCAAACGAATTGGCTTAAAAAAACACAGCGGAAAATGTAATAAAATACAGGGTGTTCTATTTAAAGTAAGCAACTTATAAATGATTTAAATTGTGCATGTTGGCGGCTAAGTTTAAACACCCTGTATGCAATATCAATGAGATGGATATATGGAGTTAACGGGCAAGCGCTTGTTGTTTGTTGGTTACAATTTCACGTCACTATCTTCGTTATTAATGGAGATATCGGTAATCAATGTGGACTAGGATTTTTTCAAAATTTAAAAAAAAATCGAAATATCTCGAAAATGCTTCATTTTTGGTATAGGACATTGTGCACAAATTTTATCTAGAATTTCATGTAGAATTCGAAAATAAAATAAAAAATATAGGTCCCATTTAAAATAACAAAGTTGACGTCTACTTCCGGTATAACCGGAAGTGCCACATTCAGGACAATATTATATTTGAACTCAGCGTCATCCAAAACCTACAGCTTCGTAATTTCAGATTTTTAACATAACTGTATCCGCCATTACTTTTAATCAAAACTCTTCAAGCCACACCCTGTATATATATATATATATATATATATATATATATATATATACTCAACTCAACTCATGAAAATGAACGATAAACTATAAACTTATACAGGGTGTAATTTATTTGGTGCTAAATACGAAACACGTGATTATTCGGCTTATTGTATGGCTGAAACCTCCTATAGCTAGACGATATCCGGTTTTACCTGCATAATTTACTTTTGTGACGGCCTTGTAAATGGAATATTAAAAATCTTTATAGATTTTTTAATTTTGTATTTCGTATGAAATAGAAGAAAAAATTGACAATTTTGAATATTTATACAAGTGGGTTACATTAACCTATAAAAAATATCTCAACTGTGTTTATCAGAACTTATGGGCATAATGAACAAAAAAATCGTGTGGTTCAATTTTAGCAATTCAATTAAGTCACAGTTTATATAATAAATAATCATTATACGAATGTATCGCATAATATTGTTTATAGTTGCGAGCATTCAACATTGCATTCCCAAAAGATTAAAACGTTTTGCTAATTTCTCTTGGGGATTTCTTCCATACTAAAGCGTGAGATAAAAAGTTGTAAGCGAGCATGCGGAAAAAAGATGTGATGAATAAATCATTCCAACAGGATGCAAATATAAGTATATAAAGTATAACTAATTTGAAATATGTATTACCTTCGTAAAGTTTACAAAGCTAAGATTTAGTAAAATTTATAAGGAGCTGAATTTTTGTAACTTACTTAGTTTGTGTTGTAAGAAAGATTAATAAATATTTAAATTATCTGAATGAAACTTAAATAATGATAATAAATATATGGTTGTGGTCATTCGATCAACATGAATACACCTTTGAATTCTTTGTTAAATCATCAGCAAGGTTTTTATTTAGTCAAACTGGCAAACACGCTGTTGCATATTCATAATTGTAGAAAGTGAGTTAATTTCAGCCTCCTTTTGCGATCAATATCTCTGCTACAGCAAACTGAAAAAACGAGCTTAATGTTGTATATCAAGTATTTTTTTGCAAAAATGTTGCTATATTTAAATTGCTTTTGTCCCTGACCGCCTAAAAATTTGATACTTCTCCAGTAATAAACGTAAAAAATTGACGTTTAACTTACTCCGATGATATAATACATCATCGTTTTTAAAAGAACTTTCACGGTCATGAATATATAAACAAAAAATTTGCGTATTTACTATTGATCTACATATCAATACTAATTTAATAAATATTTATGTAAGTAAGGGCCGGTATATGAATATACACAGTGACACTTAATTTTTTGGTGTACATCAATATACACTTAGAGATTAAGTGACACCAAAGTGACTATTTACTTAAGTAGTATCACATGTATAGCTTAAGTGCCACTTTAAAAAATAATCGAGCAGGTTTGAAATTTTCATAACCTAAACTGTAGTAAAAATCCTCGTGTTTGTGTTTATTTTAAGCCTTTATTACCTAATTGTTTTTGTTTAATAAACTATTTTGGGTGGAGTTAAAATACTGTGTAGGAACAAGTTAGAACTTTGTAGGTAAGAGTCTTTTTCTTAACAAGTGATTATATTTGTTGCCGATTTTGTAGCTTGTGGACATGATTTAGCATTTTATAATAGCAGTAGTGATTCTTCAAGTAGCGATCATGAAGCTGTTAACAAACTTTGTGGATATCAGATTAAGGCCCCACATCAGGCCTAAAATATATAGGAATCGACAAGATTGGGATGACATCGAATTTTATCATAGATTTTGACTATTGAAACGAATCTTAAACATCATATTAAATTTGATTCAAGATAGCATTAAATCGGACACAGAAAGGTAACTACGCAAACACTATTATAATTCCGTCGTTATAACGTAAACTACTATTTCAGGAATCGTGCTATTTATGCAATTGCACGGTTTCGGGAAGTGGTTGGAGCACTGGAATCTGGGCTGCTATATAATAACATTAGTTTTTTACATTGTTATATTAAGTAAAAATATTTATAGGTGGACCCAATGCGGAAACATTTGGAAACCGGAAGCAATTTTTCTCTATAAACGTTCAAGCTATTTGCGATTCTAGCTTAACATTTTTGAACATCTAGCTCGTTGGCAAGGACCAGCTCACGATTCAAGAATTTTTAGAAAATCGCGAATAAACAGGCGTGCACTAAGTAGTTACTGCATTACACCAATTCCCAATGTGCAGACACCTGCGGAAAATCTATTTAACGAAGCCCAAATCAGAACGCGGAATGCGATAGAAAGTGCATTTGGTGTATGGAAACGGCGATTCCCTATATTATCTTTGGGAATAGGATTAAATATAACAAAAGTGCAATATTTAATAATAGCTACGGGAATTTTGTAAATAATGTACCAAACGATCAAATTAATCAAAATGTGAGACAAAACATGCGTAATCCATTTTGAACAGTTATTGAATAATAGAGAATAAATAATGATATATGTTATTAAAAAATTTATTCTTTTTCAAACTGTTTTTTTAATCACTAAATCCATCTTCAAAATACTCCATTTCAACGGCATGTTTTTCTTCCAGCTGAGTTAATTCCAGTTTGAGTTTTTTGGACTTTAACAAGGTCGCGTCTTTTTTAATTTTCAGCCAATTGGCACCACTTTTTATTCATAGTGGTTCGTGTGAACTTTCTTCTTGCTAGAAAAAATTATTGTATAAAAAATATTACATTGATAAGTAACTACTAACTTGATTTTAAAAGGAGTGCTCCGGAATTGTTTGTCTTTTGCTGGATTCGCCAACGTCGACTACAACTAAAGGCGCCGATGGTGGTTGATGCATATTAGGAACCGATGGGTTAGTCCATATCGGCTCCTCAACCTCATTTGCGGATACATTAATGCTAATGTCTTCGATATCTACACAGCACAGATTTAATCGTGAAATCTTTCAATTAATTTCATATGGTATACCCGAATCTGCGTCACCCTCACATTGAGAATCCGTGCCCGTCGCTTGAATATTAATTAATGACAATAACTGTTCTTCGTTAGTCATAAATAATATTCTGCAACGGGTCTCCGCCTGTTCCCTTGTTGTGGCTTTTTCTTAGAAACCCTGTCCATCAGAGCTTTTCTACAGTTTTTCCATTTCTTTTTAAGCACTACCTAAGAACGTGCCTCCAAATTACCATTAATGGCATTGAATTCCTGCGATAGTGCTTCCCACACCTCCGATTTTGTTTTCCACGCCGTAGCGTTCGTTTTCTTAGTCTCCAGGGCGTTCCAATATTTTTGGACAAATTTTTTGACAAAGTTAAATTAACTTAAAAATACACGTGTATGCACCCACAGCAGATTTACAATAATGTAAGGTTATAATCCTATTTTGCCAACTTTCCACCCGTTATTTTCGAATCCCGTACTACCAACGTAATTCTTCTTGCTAAGTAAAGGGAAAGATTGAAATACGGTTTCCTTTTTAAGCTTCACATAGGTAAATTTTTATTTTTAGCCAAGTTTATACTTAAGTGTATATTCATATACCGAGCCTTAATCTTAATATGTCTCAAATATTTGTTTTATTGCTTTAATTTTTATTTTACCCAAGTTGCGGCCAGGGATAAAATACTGTATATGTGCCATGTACAAAAGTTATTATATTTATTTCTGATTTTTTGGGATTACTAGTTCGTGTCAGCACAAAACAACTGAATAACATATAACACTGCCTTGACTAAGAAAATGGTTTAAAAAAATTAAGATTTAATGAAATAAGGGAAAGATAGGAAATGTGTTACTAGCTATTGGTGAAAAATAATTTAATGTAATAAAATATTAAGGCAGAATTTAATAGGGAGTTTTAGAAGAACTAAAAATGGACACTATTTTGATTTAAATTACATTCAAACTATTCTAGTTTTATTTATCAACAAGCCCATTTAAGACTATTACCTTGGATATGTAACAGAATAGGTTAATTTAAAGGAAAAAATATTCGTTAGATCAACACCTAGACTTCCTCTAAACAGTTTACGCAATTAATAACATTTAGGTATGAAATACAATGTGGATTAAGAAAACGTAAACGGTGGATTAGAAAACATAAACGTGCTTATGCTTAGGCTATTAAAGGTAATATTGTGTAAATTGTGTATATAGCAAATTTGTTAAAAAAATTTAAGCCCAGTGCAGAGCATACTTATATGTAGTTCAATAATGGCTATTGAAAATTTACAAGTGGATACGATCCGATTTATTGACAATGACGTAAGGAAAATGTTTAAACTTTTGTCCTGATTGTTGTCGGCCCAAAATTAAGATTCGAAACTAGACAACTGTTAGATAAAAATTTTATTTTTGATACGACTTTCATTTCATTTCGATTAGTAAATTTCTGGATCATGTTTTTTTGATCTTTCATTGTTTTCGAAATTTTGTATCCATTTCATTTGTAGTATAATTAAGTTGCGAGTTAAGTGTCTTGTAAACTTACCTCGTACCAATGAAGAAATATCAAAAATGCAAGATTTCAAGTAGCACATACTGATACTATACACGGGAAAGAATATTGCAGTGGTAAAGTAGTTGTGTATGAAAACAGGAAATAAATAGTGCAGTAAAATAATAAAACTTAATGGACGAATATGGGGGATAAGTATGGTGCATGTAAGCTGTGAGAGGTTGTCGAATAATTAAAATGATAGTGTAAACAGGAAAAAACAAAACGCTGAATTTCACTGGTCGACAGCAAGCAAAAATAATGGAACAAAGACCGGAGATGAGTAAGATAATTTGTATAAAAAAGCAGGATAGAAGAAAAGGTATTCATTACAACCAACAGAAATTAGATCAATTAGAGATTTTTTCTTCATTTTTGATAGTAAACAGTTAGATTTTCATGACAAGCATAAAAAGTCGTCTGAGGTAGAATTAATTAGGCTAGGAGAGATAATTGTATTGACAGAACAAGTGTTTATGAAGCACATGGTTCGTTATAAAGTAAAATAAGTGTAATACAATCGGCCAAAATTAGGGAAAATTTTGATTTAAAACTGCAAGTAGTTTATTACCATATATGACAGGGAGCGACGAAGTTACAGAACACTGATATTACAAAAATTAGATTAGATACATCATACCAAAATGTAGAGGGTTTAGTTGAGTAGAAAACCAAATCTTGTTACCAGAAAAAGTGCGGTTGTTTTAGCAAATGAATTACATAATGTAAAACAATTTTGTGTCAATTGAAAAATTTTCCGAAAATACAGAGAATTTACTAGCAAATTTCACTCTGGCACAGGCAGGGGAAACAAAATTTAATTTCAACGTTAAAAAAAGGTGAGCAAGGAAATAGCTATAAACTCTGTTTGTAACGGCACAACTCCAATAATTTAAAAGAAGCAATCAATTTATCAAAAAAAAAACGAGAAAATCAATGTTCCGTTACATCAAATGTTTATAAAATTAATAAGACATAAAAAGAATTTCAATTATCAAAATAATGATTTTCATAACGGAAGGTATATCAAAAATTCAATCATTTTGACAATAATAATTATAGTAATAATCGCGGTCAAAGGTAGAATAAACGAGAAGTGGACAAAATTTTAATAAGAATTACTCAAGTAAAAAATTTTGCAATGTATAATGTTCCATGAAACGATAAATTAATAATAACGCAAGTAAAAATCATGTGAATAACCTTAAATATGGTGATACAACGGTAGCTAATGTTAATGACACAAAGGGGTGAACTCAGTTTTTTAGTAATTAAAGAAAAACATGTAATTTTAAATTTAAATAGGTGAAATTATTACAGTACTTAACTCAAAATCTAGTACTTTTGTTAGACACGGGCGCTTCAATTAGTATAATTTGTAAAGATTCCTTGATAGGAAACGAAGTAGGTAATTCATGAAAATAAGAAAGTTAATAGGAATTAGGAGACAAATAATTTCATAAGCTTCGGCAAATATTAAGTTGCACATAGGAAATTTCGAAGTAAATCGGGAATTGCACGTAATTGAAAATTTAGAACGAAATATAGATGCGATTTAGAACGAAATATAGATGCGATTTTAGGAAACCATTTCTGTAAAAATTTAAAGCTTGATTAATTACAAGGATTTTATGTTATGCGACGAAAATAATGTGGAGTATACAGTTTCATTACATCCACAATATAATGTTTCAACAATTCCACAAAGGTGTGAGATCATTAAAACGCATACTTAAATTTGAGAACAAAATTATCGAAATTTATTATATTAATTATCGAATTTTATCTAGTTTTCCTACTCTATCTAAGCATACCTCATTCTCATCAAAGTTATATTAATTAAAATTTAATAGTTTCACATATGCGGGTTTAAAATTTCAAATTTCTATTTCCTCGTCGGTTGTAGTTAAAATCTTTACTGGAAGTATTTTTTTAGGTAGCCTACCAGAAATTCCCGCGCTACAAAGTCCATATTATGCTATTCCTCATTTTCAATATTAAAACATTTATCGAAATAATTTAATAACACTTTAAACCAAAATTCCAAAGTAACCCTTCCTTAATGATTAAAATCTCCTACACACGCGCAGCGCAAGCACACGACACGCACACGCACTGCGAATTTATTTTTAAATCTTAGTTTTTATTTCTTTGTTACGTACATTCTAAGATAATTGGCAATTTAAACTAGGTGAATGCTAATGCAATACCGAACTTTCTTCCAAGTTACTAAAAAATATATGGGATATTTAATTACGTTCAAATATTTAGCTGTTTTAGAAATATTTAATAAAACCAAAAACTGATCCTAATAAACCCCTCTCCAAGACATTCAGACATCATGGCCGATCTTTACGAAACTTGACCAAAAGTTGTAAAATGAGCTAATAAAGTCGATTTAGCGATAGTGAAAAGAAAACCGATTGCATAACCTTCTATACCTACATATGTATATGTAGGTTGAAAGTTAAAATAGATACCTCGCGTATCTTTCAAGATAACTTGGGCTGTTTCGTATCATTTTAAAGCAAATTTCGCTCCCTTTCAAATAAAGCAAGAATATGTGTACGTTATACCACCAGCAATACGAGAAATATTTTCAATTTCCGGAAAAACCGGAAGTAGTGTTTTCATCAGGATAATATTTCATTAGCGAAAATAAACAAGGATTATTTCCAAAATCCCCCGTTTGTAACCAAAATAGAAAGTTATAACAATACCAATATTAAATTAAAGAAGCAGGATAGTTGCATTCATAAGAGTGGCTAGTTGCCTAGAAGATATAAAAAAACAAAAAAAAATGCTTAGAGAGAATTTTGAATATATCAATTTCGATTAATTGCTTAAGTTGACCCTTAAATGTATGAAATTTATACCATAATTTATTATGTAAAGAAATCTCTTTAAAGAACCTTTATTTAACTACGCATATCTATTTCCAATACTTTATCTCGAACGGTATCGGAAATATATATTTCTACAAAAAAAAATGCATATGTGACTGTAACTGCGGTCATACTCAATTTTGAAAGGTTTAAAAAATTGCAAAAAATTGCATTTCATGTGAGTTATTGACGACCTGAACTTCAATCTTCCATGTTAAAATTTGAAAATTTGCCCAAAAAATAACATCCCCTGCATACCTATTGCGTTTAAAAGCTTGTTTTGTTGACATAATTGTCTCGTAGGCCTTCATTCCAAATTTCATCAAAATCCAAATCGTCAAAATAGTTTCAGCTAGCGAGTGACCACAGACACACACAGACATTTTGAAAAATTTCCTAAAAATTTTTTTCGGGTTCAGAGAGTCGTAAAACATGAAAATAACGCAACTTATTTTTTTCGATTTTTTTTCGACTGTTTAGCAAGAAAGTAATAAAAATTGTTTCGGTTTAACGTACGTCACTAAAGATAGTCACACCCAAGGACAGAGTTAACGGTAAAAAGTGTTCGCGCTCCCTCTGCGTTATTTAGCTCTATCTGTCTATCAACCCGTATCTACCAGCGATAAGATTGAAAGAAATATTCTTTTAAAAATATTTAAAAAAGAGATCAAATGAACGTTTACGTGTTTTACTCATAATTTTCAAACAGCAGCACGCTTCACCCCCGATATTAATAATATTTTTCCTGTAACCAGAAACCTGATTCGCCCAGAGGACGTTGTCCTGCCGTACCAGTAGAGGCCGTTCCAATTCCAATTATTAATGTAAAGTTTAATCTATGTTTTATATATTTTATTTTATTGCCTATTGTTTTGAGATAAATTTATATTTGCTTTTCTATTGTAAAGGTCTGATTTCGTCTCTAATTACCTAATTACAATGCAGTTAAACCCTTCTTAATTAAAATCTACGGTAACCTAGGTTACCGTTACACAAACCAAATGTAACCGGCGTGAGAGTTTGAATCATCGGTTTCTTAACTCCAGGTCAGTTGGTTCACTTCGGGTGGGCGGATTCTCGGTTACATAAAATAATGGTCCACGGACACAAAACTAAACAGTTTGAGTCCCAACGAATCAATATCAGGGTGTCACCATTACACCACCCTTTTACCTATTCGTGTCATTCCGAACAGCATATAAGACACAGGCCTCCCACTTGCAGCAGGAACGATTAAGGAGATGTACTTGTTGATCTGCGCATGCACTTTCGATATATATATATATATATATATATATATATATATATATATATATATATATATATATATATATATATATATATATATATATATATATATATATATATATATATATATATATATATATCTAGTTTATATTATATAAACAAAACTACTGTAACCCTAATAGAATTAGATTAGATAAACAAAACCAGTGTAACCTAACCGAATTAGATGAAAAAAATATAGATTAGATAAAAAAACTACTCTAACGTAAATAAAAAAAAGTTACATTGCTTGGGAATCGAATCCGAACCGAAGGCGATATAGGCGACCATTATAGGACTAGCACCGGGTGGTCAACTAAGAATGGCCGTCGGCCATATCTCAGAAATGGATTATAGCACAGGTTCGGGAAAACATTTTTATAACAAAAGTGGCCTCGAGAAACGCCTGGAAATTATTTTCAGAATTGTAGGTCCACCGCTAGAGGGCGTATTTGATGGTTAAAATTTTAAAAAGCAAAATTTTTCAAAATTTACTCAATTAAGGGGCATATTAAATATATATTAAATATTGTTAGTAGCGACAGCATTACATCTAGGTAATCTAGCGGCAACCATAACATTAGTATGATAACAGTTTAAATGTAAGATCTTTTCATCCAGGCTAAATTTAATAATTTCCGTTAACGCGAACTAGCCTACTAGACGTTGGAAGAACAATTCCCGCCATTTACCTGTTTCTTACGACATCTCAAGATACGAAAAATATATCGACTTGCAGTTTTCACTGTTTTATTACTAATTTAGTCTACTTTTAAAGACCTACTTAAATTTTTATGCTTCCATTTAAAATTGTAAAGAGAAAACACAATATTAAACAGCGCCCTCTAGCATTTATGTTATTAATCAGATTGCTTCAAATTTACAAATTTTCTATTGTTTAACAAAAGCTCTTTCAAACAAAATCAAGTTTATTAAAATTGGTCAAGCAGAACCTGAATTAAAGGCGTTTGTTCGTAACAAGGTTCCCACTCTCCCCACCCCTTATTTGAAGACTTGTCAAATAAAAATATGCAGAATTTGTCGAGGAATCTGATTATAATCTTTAATATGTTCCTTAAATGAGTAAATTTTGAAAAATTTTGCTTTATAAAATTTTAACTATCAAATACGCCCTCTAGCGGTGGACCTACAATTCTGAAAAAATTTCCAGGCGTTTCTCGAGGCCACTTTTGTAATAAAAATTTTTTCCCGAACTTGTGCTATAATCCATTCCTGAGATATGGCCGACGGCCGTTCTCAGTTGGCCACCCGGTACAAACGTGCTGTGCCAGTTTGACATTGAAAATGCTATTTGAGTACCATTTTCATTAAACTAAAAGTGTTTTTAGGTGCATGCGCAAATCAAGGAACGAGGTCCTCTCCTTAGTCGCTTCTGTTGCAGCACAGTTCGAATGTATGGCGACGTTTCACAACTTATAATTAGGGGTTTCAACATCAACGTGCAATCAAACAATATCCTACTTGATATCAACTCTCATATACCAACACGTTGAGTCTACCGCACTAACTAGTGCATACTCAAATAACGTCACAATTTATATCGGCGCTCACATATTAACATGCAAGTTTGCTACACCAATGCGCTATCAAAATCATATCGACACTTAACATGTATTTAGGTATGTGTACTTCTCAAGACACATTCCACATAACTGAGTCTGCACCGTTTTTATGTTTCTCACAATCTCCGCCTTTCTTCCTGTTTACTTTAGACCGCCATAAATAACAATAAATATATCGTTAGGGGACTAAGTCGTTTAAGAGACGTAGAATAATATGAACTGATTTATTTCCAGCCACCTTACATTTAATCTAGTAAGAACACAAAAAAAATACAAAAATATTTGATGTGTTACAATCTTAATAAAATACATTGTATAAACTAAAATCGATGTCAAATACCATTAGCGACATTGCTCGTGCGGTACCACCATGTTTAATAGGTTTTGGTAAGAATAATGTCGATAGTATTAACGTCGATTCACTTAGGATTTTCTGGCATCTGATTCAGTTCTTCTTGTTTTGTGACTTTTCGTTTTAAATAATTCACTTCATATTCGTCTTTCTTTAGTTTTAAACTTACTCGTGGTATATACACACTGCTGAACGCTTTTACCGACAAACTTAACTAAAACTAATCTCCTCTTCTAGTTCCTTTAGGTTTTCTTCTAGTTCCTTTAGGTTTTCTTCTACTCCTTTATCAACACTCATTTTGTTTGAAAACTCCTCTAAATCATCTCAACCACTATCGATTGAGTAACTGTCATCCACATATGTTTCAGACTCTAAGCATTCGTTGTTTTCTTTACCTATCTTTGATTGAATCTTCTTTTTAATTGTTTGTTCATCTTTTTGCTTTCATCTCTCCAGTTTAGTTTTTTTTTTTGCTAAGCGTTTCTTCTTCAATCTTATTCCTCTGTTAAAATTCTCGAGTCTCTCTTTCTAGGGTTTGAGTTAAAACTTCTCTTGCGGGAGCCGCTTTTGGAAAGGCCTCACCATTTCGGGAATTGGAACACAGGCATCAGTTTCCAAATTTGGATCAGTGTCCAAATTTGTTAGAGCCCAAAGTTTCCATATTGGACTTAGAGACTAGAGACTAAGTTTAGTGAGCTGTTTATTTGTGAAGCTACATTTGGGGGAACAGCCTGTGGTTCGTCTAAATTAGATATCTGCATGTTCTGCTCCATAAGTCTATTTGTCACGAAGGCCGCTTCAAAATTCTCATCTGAAAAAGCATTTCTGGAAAATGGCCACGTTCCAGTTTTAGCAAATCCAGAGGTGATGTTTTTATTATAAACAATGTTTGCCAATTCAGCCAAGTTATGGGTAGTTAGGGTTTTTCCAGGGTTGCTAAGTTGCCAATCGTTTTGAGCAACAGCATATTTAAATTTAAATGGGCCCAGTACCGATACATCCAGCGGTTGCATCCGATGGGTGCCATAAAGGGGAAAAGTAACCAAGACCATTCCATTCTTTTCAGCTTACACGACAGTATCTAATGAAGAATGGCTTTCATGGTTGTCCATTCAAATTAATATGGGGTCTTCTTTTGTGCATTTGATGTGTTTTTGAATATGCTATTTGGATGAATAGAGGAGCCGTCATTCATCCGCTAGTTGGGCTATTTACCAGACCAAGAGCTCCTGGTGGGCTACTTTTTAGCATTAGATCATGAAATTTCGCTCGCGAGTACAATAGAGCACATTGTCACAAGTTGCCGTCTTTCTGCCGAGTCTACCTGACCAACCTGGTTTGTACCTTTTTTTGCATTAGGTTTGGTGCTTGGAGTACAGTTATACCAGTCTCATCTATATTCAAAAATTTTTCAGCCGTAAATAGATAACACTTAAGACCTCTTTCATAGTTTTCTCAATATAAGTTAAACCATAACTAAGTTTGGAATACCTAAATATGTATTTTTTCAACAGGTTTTCTTGGTGTATACTCTGAGTTGTAATCTGATTGACCTTCTCCTAAATCGCCCTTTTTAAGT
Source organism: Vesta saturnalis (assembly GCA_036346205.1). Classification (NCBI taxonomy): domain Eukaryota; kingdom Metazoa; phylum Arthropoda; class Insecta; order Coleoptera; family Lampyridae; genus Vesta; species Vesta saturnalis. The sequence goes on along the minus strand of JARFJB010001382.1, from coordinate 3,473,198 downwards.
CTGTAGTATAACGCAGTGTGAACTAGACCATAGGCTGCTGCGGTTCCTCATATGAACATATTTTCTTCTTCTAAGTCCGTATTGTAGCAGTCATATCTTCCTCCACAATCTCTGGCTTAGATCTCTTTTTCTTAAATGTGCGCACCATTTACTAAAAAACAAAAAAAAAATCACGTGCTTGGGGCACATTTAACTGATGTTCAAATGTACCCCCCTGGCTATGTTCATATCTGCACTGGGAAGCCATGTATTTGTTTTCATGAGTAACAAAAAAATATCAAACACAAAAATACAGTAAAAATGCAATAAATCTGCATTCTTCAACATCTTTTTTGCTCTAGAAACTAAAACAAAGGTACTTACCACATCGAGTTATTTGGCTTCAAAAATGTTTATGCAAAAATCACTTTAAAAACATAAAAACAATAAGCACGTGCTCACTCCATAAACAATGCAGAGTAACTATACAGACGACACCTGCACGCGTATACCCCGTTGACCGTGCCAGTAAATTTAAATCTATACAAATGTACCCGCTTTCCTCATATATATATATATATATATATATATATATATATATATATATATATATATATATATATATATATAAAGCAACCTGACTTAGATCATAGTTCTGAATTAACTTTTTTCAGTTCACTGTATATATTGATCTCATGGAACCCAATTGATGAAGTTGACATAAAACCTTTTGCAATGATTTGTTTGGAAAAGGTAGAGTTGTGGTGCTTGTGACACCATTGGATTCATTTTTTGGGGCATAAACCTTCATTCTAAATTAGTTAAACAATTTCTAGCAGCGGTCGTCGCTGTTGTAAAAAATAATTCTCAACAATTCGTCCGTTTATAAAGTTTTGGTTAATGCCACATATAGGAATATCTACTGTGGAACCACCGACCTACAAAGTGGAAATTAAAAGAAATGAAATAATTTTAATAATAATATTTTTTTAGGATAATTATGCAACCTCTTGTTTAACCCTTTCATAACCAAAATAGGCAACATTGCTATGTGAGATCGAGGTTAATAGACATCTGGATGCTAAAAAAAATCCAAAGTCGCCCGATCCTATAAAAATATTGATAATACAGTTTAAGCATTTATTTAATTAATTTTTTGACTTATTTGGCTCTGTATTAAGAAACTATATTAAGAAAAGTTATGTAAAATTGAATTTTCTTTAGAAAATATGTTTACCACATTTTTTTATAAAGTTGGCCGTTATTCAAATATAAAAAAATTTGAGCTAATACTTAGATTCTACCTTAGGAATTTTTTTACCGCCAAGTTACACATAAAACATAATTAATCGTTATGTTTAAGGCCTATCTGTCGGTATTTTTATATCTTTGAACTATACATCTGTTTCAGAAATATTTGATCAAAGCAAAAACTGCCCATAATAAACCGCCCTCTCTGCTGTAGGATTTTTCCCAAAATCTAATCAGCAGTAGAAATGAAGAGAAGAGAAATGAAGCTTAAATATTATCCTTACCAGGAGTGTTTACCGCTGCGTCATTAATTTATGAACTTAGCTATCCAATTTGTTTATACTGTCTTCTCATATAAAACAGTGAAATAAATAAGGTTGGTGAACATTCGTAGTGCATTTGACGAAATCGACATACGGTACTGAACAAGCAAATGTAGTAGAAAGAGTAAACCTATGAACGCGAAATCAATTTGTTTTATACGCATATGAATTTAATTCTCATTTGAATAATACTACATAACCACTACATGTTTGTTTATGCTTTGACTGTTTCCTTATTTCCTACATTTACTACTTTTAATCATCATTTATTCCACACTTTAAATCAGTTCTAATTTTTACAAAATAAATCACAATGAATAAGTAATTGTATTTTGAAATTCTGCAGCTTTAAATGCTACCATCCCGGGGTATATTTTCTAATCGGAATTTATTATAACAAAAATAATTGTGGCTCATGTTTTTCATATTACACCATATGATTGTATGTTATGACGTAGCGGTAAACACTCCTGGCGAGGATAATACGAAATTGCAAGTAAGTAGGTTGATCGTTCTACATCCACACACACACACGCGCGCGCGCGCGCACATGCGCACGTACGCACGTACATACATACGCACGCATGCAGACACACATGGCCTATCTAAAGTGAAAGTTTACTTTTTTAAGAATATTAATATACGATCTTAACAATGTAGACAATACGGGGATTATTAATTTATTTCCTGATGGCAATTAATTACCACGAAGATAATAATTAAACCAATTGTTGCTTTGGAAATTATCTCTTGAATACCAATATAAAATATATAGAAAGAGCAAGTTCCCTTCACAAAATTGGAGTTTAACTGAAAATCGTGATTTTTGAAATTTAATTTTTTGCGTTATGTAAATGTAAATGAATAAACAAATGAAAGTAACTAAATTACATATGGAACATTTTATTACTTAGTAATACAAAACTGAAAATACTGGATTCAATAAACTAATTTAATTAAAGCTACATTCATTAGCGCATAATAATATTGTTGTTTATTATAGCAAATGGAGCACTGACCTCTTGATACTAAATATTTTTAAACACTCACAATCTGATTCATTAAAAATTACTTAACTAGATAAAATTAATGATCACCCAACTGTGGTCATGTAACAGTTTAGAATAATAAGCGTTTTTAATTTATAATATTAGCAACACTTGTTGAATTAGAATTTTTTGTGCACATACATCATTACAGTCAAGTTTAATAACGAGAATAGATACGATTTATGATTTATTCACATTTTACTAAATTTTTAAATTCATTGTTTAATATGAAGACTGTTTTCTAATGATTGAGTCTATTTAGAAAACTATGAATAAATTACATGTTTGACTATTTGAGGGAATAGTCCCAATTTTGTAAATTTCACTATGTACTGATGAAATTTTCCCATATAATGTGACAAAACTTCAGTATACCCTAAAACACCAATTAACGATTTAGGATTTTCCAAATATTTCAGTTTGGCTACTTTTTTTAATGTAACAAGTCAAGTGACAACTTTGGTGCCGTTACCAATGCATGTGGAGAGTTATTTCGAGCCGTGGTAACGCACAATCCCCTTGCATTTTTAAGAACGCGATACATTGATATAATGGGCCATCCTGCTCATTTTGTGACGATTAGTTTTTTTTTATATTTTCGATCGGGCGCAACTTATAAAAAACTTCCCAATCGTTGACCACTTAAGACGGAATTAATTAAGCGAAGTAACAAACGTTTCAAATTCCGCAATGAAACCAAATCATAGAGTTTAATTATTTACTTAGAGATATCAACGCAAAGTATTTGATATCGCATACTGAGCCCGAAAATAAAATTGTAATTAAGCAATTGAGCACAAAAATATTGAAAACACTCACAATGGAATTTCTGTAAGCATTAATTGTAAAGTAGTTAATATTCAGATGGGATGATAAACGGTCATCAGCGACACTAATCAGGTTAAATTGTAAATATTACTAAGGGTTTGATTGAAAGATCACTAACACTTAAAATTAAATAATTTTATGTACAATCAACGTATATACATATATTCCGTCAAAGGTGACGTTACGTAGGTAATATACATGTGTCTGGTATGGGAGCAGTAGCTTTATAATCTCGCGAAATTGGAGCATAGTTGGGCTTACCGTATTTGTTAGAATGGTCAAACAAAATGATTTTCATCAATAATTTTCAGTATTAAGTTAAACTTTAAAAAACTTCTATAAATTATTATAATATAATTTTAGTATAATAGTATGCATAAAATTTATCTGTATAATCGGACAGCTATTCTGTATACACAAAGCGCTTTCCTAATGGAATTGCTAAGATTATCTAAAATCATTACGTAAATCGTTATTTAAGTAGCTATTTCTTCGTGTACGAAGAATTTCTTTGTACGAACTCCTCTTTATCCCAAATCACCCTCCCGTCAAATTAACTATACATTTTAGCCGTATCGAGCCGAGCCCTAAAGTCGACCTCCCTGAGAACCCACAGTGCACCTGTTTGGAAGCCGCAGAAGTTCAGGTATTGACCTAAAGGCGAGCTGTGCACTACCGTTACACACGTGTATGTTTTATATTTTAAACTGATTGCAAGTCATAAGAATTTGTTTATTTTAAAATGAGACTGTCGGTTTCTTACTGTAACAATATTATCAAGCCGCTTCTAGTTTGATTCCCGGTTGAACAGCCTAAAGAGCCTCCAGACTTGGATACCTGTAAACCTGTAAAGCTAATAAAGGATGCAATTGCTTCTTCCAACTCCATAAAAGAAATACACTAAATCCAACGAAAGAATGGACTTGCATTGCACATTGGTGATGAAAGTGGGAGAAGTATTTAACGAGCTACGCAGAACCGTCATGCATAAAAGTCATGTAATATAATCTCTCAATATTCGTAAAATAAGTCATTTATTATATAAAAGGTAAAAACAATAAAAACACTTCATTATTTTAAACATAAAAAATCATCATTCATTGTATACAACTAATTAGTCTGTATCGCTGTTCTCAGAATCACTTTCAGCGTGAACATTAATTATTACGGGTGGTATTTCATCGGTTATGCTATCAACGATATGGTCAATTTCCCAAAATTTCTGTTCTTCTTGTACCACGTGTCGAAATAAATTGTTCCCATGTCCGGGTGTTACTCATGAAATGCCTCCTTCAACTGATCGTTTAAGTTCTGGTAATTATGGTGGAAGTCTGAGCACAGTTTTCTTCTGTTCTTTAGCCCTTTCGTCGCTGACGTATTTGTTGTATTTTTCTTTTCTAGTGCAACAATACGCAACAGTTCTGCTTTCTCCATTATACCACTTCTCTTCTTATAGTATTCTTGTCGAATTCATCAATCTTTAACACAGGAGAGTTTTTTTAAATCGGTTCCGTTACCTAACCAGTTCTGTTATTGTTTGTTCAATTAATTTAAAATCGTTTCTTCATACGACATTTGCGGAGAGTCTTACTTTAATTTCTTATATAAGTTTATTATCAGTACTTTTTGGTTTTGGTGCGCCACATACAATTATAAATAAAATTTAAATCATTGACCGGGGCGAACGGTATTTATTTATTTACCTGGCCTCATTTATTCTTCTTAATTGGCGATAATGGATGTATTTCGTCTCTCGCTGCTGCCCTGCTGTTATTCAGTTTTTATAATTATCTTTAATCACTACATACTCACACTTTACACAATTTAAAACTTATTTCTTAACTTACGTAAAATAACCGTTACCTACTCTGCAAACTGGAATCAGGTAAGGTGCCGGCCCTGGGCAACTGCTGAGGTAATTGCGCCGAGGTAGGGGTTGAATAGGCGGAGATTCGACCGAAACAGACGAATTTTAGTTCGAGCGAAAGTCCATTCTCTCGTTGGATTAAGTTTAAAGGCTTTATACAATGATGTAATATAACACTACATACAATGCAATAATGAAAATGAAATGTTTTGATTTTATGTTTTGCATGTCCTTCATTTAATTCCACTCTAAAACAACACTTGCACTTTCTTAAGGATGTTTAACACATATTTTAACAGTGTTTTAAGACGCACTTCCAAATATTAATAGGTAATGGCCAATGCCTCATATTTAAAGCAAACAATTAAAATTCAAATATTACAAGAATTGATAATCAAATT
>JARFJB010001382.1:3432500-3462500 GCA_036346205.1 Vesta saturnalis | reverse complement strand
ATTCTTGTAACATTCTTCAAGAATAAACAGCATTTCAACCATTTCGTATTGTAGTCGGAGCATTTTCGCGATGCGTACCGTTTCACATAACTAATTTGTTAAATAAAATATCTTTCAAAATTAGGTTCACAGTATAATGGAAATAAAAATAGAAGGTCAAATTACATTGGAATTTCACAATTTTACGGAAAATCTTAAACCCCATTCGCGAGAATCATCATCATCATCGTGTAGCCTCCGTGCCTCTCGGTTCTGGGCCGTCATTATCCAATGGCCAGCAATTCTCTTTATATCATCATTCCAACGTTTCAGTGGTCTGCTTCCGTTACGTTTGTCTTCTCCATTCCGATATTCTTTTAGTCGACCTGTCGTTTGATGTTCACGCTATATGGCCTGCCCATTTCCATTTCGTTCTAGTTATGTGTTCAGCTATGTCTTCAACTTTAGTTCTTTGCATGATGGTATTATTGGGTATTCTGTCTCTTTTAGTGATTCTAAGCAGGGCTCTCTCTATGGCCCTTTGGCCTACTCTTAGATTTCCTGCTGACTTTTTTGTTAATGTCAGAGTTCCTGCTCAATATGTTATTACCGCTACCACACATTGTTCATTCACTTTTCTCTTTAGGCATATGGGTATATCACTTTAAAATATCTCTCGTAATTTGCCAAAAGCAGCCAAACCCAAACATATTCTACTCTGTATCTCGTGCGTTTGATTGTTCTTTCCAGTTTGTATTTCGTGCCCGAGGTATTTGTACATATGCGTCTCTTTTATCTTGGAGTCGCCGATTCTTAAGTTTTGGGCGAATACTAGATTTATCATTATTTGGGTTTTACTTGCAATTATTCGGAAACCAACTTTTAATGAGGCCTGTACTGTGTTATCTGTGCTAAAAACGATGTCATCTGCGAATCTAGGGTATGTTAGCCTTTCGCCATCGATAGTGATGCCTCTATTCTCCCAGAGCAATGATTTCATCGCGTATTTGAGGACAGGTGTGAAATAGTGTCTCCCTTGATCTTACCTGTTGTTTCGTGAAGTTTTACAGTTGTAGTGACATTACAGTATATGTATTCTATAAGCCCTGTATATCTACAATCTACTCTACACTGCTCCAGTGCTGCTATTATTCCTTCACAAAGGAAGGAAGCTCGTAGAGTTTTAATTGTTTCCCCCAATTTAAAAGAGCTGAAGAACGAGCCAATATCAAGCGATGCAAAAAAAAGTTTTTTAATACGTCCTTCGTCCAAATGAAGGAAAGTTCAGTTACAGCGTAGTTTATGTAAGATCAGGGCCCACAGTCAATGCGCCAGTAAACCAAGTAAGACAAAAACATTTACTTGTGACGTTTATACGTACGCCATTTTAAAAGCATTCTGGTCGCCAAAAGGGCATACCAGGCCTAAATTTTAATGTTTTTTTACATACCCTTTCGCAAAAATAATAAATTTACGTTCCGCATTTCAATGGATTTTGCCAAAATCTGTAACACATAGCCTTCCTGACCAGTTTACGTAAAAAATAAAGCACCAAACTAATTTAATCATTTTAGAATACCTTCCGCATCAGTGTGATCCAGTAGCTATAGTAAATCGTTTCAAAAATAATCACATAGCGGAAAACTGTTTACACAGGGATGATTTTCGCAAAAAACTAGCTACTGTTTGCGAAAATGTAATTTGTCTATATCCAACGATTACCAAAATACTCTAAAACACATTTGTGTCCGATTCAAAATGCGGACGTTTTAACGCTTTTTAGTGGCTTTTAAAAAGTGGAAACCATAGGACGTTTTGTAAGGGCTGTAAAGACAATGCTCAAAAACCCTGAATTTCTTCCACATTGACGTTGTCGGCAGAGGGCTGTCATAGCAGCACCTCAAATTTTCGTCTTTTCGCCATTTCAAAGTGAAATTGTTACAATAAGTGTCGTTGGGTTTAATTTGAGTAATATCTTCTATATCTATAAAACACAAAAATTGTTTCTACCTATGTCCGTTATAAACTTTGAAAGCATCCAATCGATGTGCTCAAAAAAGGTTTCATTAGAAACGCAATAATTCGAAGATGGTTTTAGACCAATAATGATTTTGATTTTCCCGAATTTTGAAATTTTTAAAATTTATATTTTTAAATAGGGTATCGCTATTATATTTTTTTATAAGAAAAATTTTACCTTTAAATAAATATCGTAAACGGTTATTGAGGTGTGTTGTGACCATAGCGCGGAACGAAACTCCACGCTAGTTTTCATTAAAATTGAACGTTAACCTACACCAAAAGCAGGCATTAACAGAGGATATTAAAGTATTAATATTTTTTGATAGGGTACACGTGACAGGCATTGGACGACTAACATTACACTTTACATTCTGTAAATAAAACATTCATAAATCCAAGAATTGATGGATACCATTAAAATAACTCATCATTTGTTAACACAAATGTGGTGGTGCATTTGAACAACTATGCTATTTCTTTTTGTTAGAAATAATTACGTCAATAAGTGCAAAAGGCGTTGGACAAATCCGATATGTATTGAACATTCTGTGATACAGTCACTGGACATTTTATTTTCTACGCGTTTATTCAGTTTTGGGCCCAATCTAATGCCTGTATTTAATTCCTTCCTCATAAATGTTGAAAAATATGTCGGTATCTTCATCACAATAATTGACATCTCTCATACACTTGACTTCTCACGTGTCTTCATTTCTCCATCATTTTCCCTTCCTAATCTCTGATCTTCGACAATTTTTGCACTTACTTCAGTATATCCTTCATATAATCTTTGCATTCCTTCTTCGTGCATGATGCCGGAGGTAATACCGTTAGAATTCTCCTTTTAGCACATGTGGTACAAGAAATAATCCCCATCCTGTTCGTCAAGAATGTGTACTTAGTGAGATCTGGGAATATAGCTCTTACGATAGAAACCCTTTCAATCGTCACATTGAAGAGTATGTGAAGTTTTGAAGATGAATTTGCAAACTTTGCAAGTTCGTTTGCTCAGTTATTCCTTTCCTATTTCCATTCTTGCCGTTTAAATAGGTTTTGGTATCTTACAATTTAAAAAAAGGATACCTCTTAACCCTTAACTGCACGAATTTTAGAAAATTGTCAAAAATAAAAAAAAATTCAGGTGATGTGATCATTGTTCAGTGAAGCAGAAAAAATTGTTTAAAAAATTCTGATTACGTTTTTCGTCAAAAATAAAAAAAAAAAACATTGGTATCAAATATGATACATCATGAAACAAGTGAAAATAAAGAAACTCAAAAAAATTACAATCAATATTTATTTATGTTTTAAATAACACTGATGAAACCAGTACAGTGTATCTGATTTGTTACGACGAAACTCGGAGAAACAATTTCTTTTTATCATTACACAGAAATTAAGTCTACATTTCCCACAGATGAAATTAGTCAATGTTTGCAGGTATCATATTTACATCGGTTTCTTTTTCCTCAAATTGAGGCCAATGTTCAAATCCATCAGTACGAACATCTGATGTTGGTCTCTGGACAGCAGATTATCGTCTGATTGCCGCAGGTCGTCCACACCTGGGAGTTTCGCTCTTCCAATTTTGCACAGGCTATATGCTAAATCAATTCTAAATTGTTTCTGAGACATTTTTGTTTTGCCTTTTATGGCATTTATTCTGTTATAAAGAACCCAAGCATTGACAATGCTCAAATCAAGCGAATGGTGAAATAGGCGAAAATACAATTTTTTACTTTTCATGGTTATTTTGTGTCGTTCAATGTGAGCGTGCATTAAATCTGCACCACCCATGTGTTTGTTGTAGATTTTAATAATTTTTGGACAGGTAATGTCGACATATTGCCTTTCATTTCTGACATATCTGCGTATTGTGTCAATGGGCTCCACACCACATAGACTGGATGCCACACACACAAAATTGTTATCATTGACAATTATCATATTCTGTGACAAATTCTTCTACAGTCCTTCTTGCACTCTTTTTCATACTCTTCTCATCGCTAAAGGGATTATTTGGGATGCGATCTTTTCGTATTGTCCCCAAAGCAAAAATATCCTTCTTCTTCAAGTCAGCGAGGTGGGGTAAGGAGGTAAAATAATTGTCAAAATATACAGTATACGACAGTTTTCTGGGATACCCCTAGTTAACCGAATGACATTACAGTTTGGCCCTACATCTACCTCTCCATCTACAATTACGTTTTCTTGTCCTGAGTAGATTTCAAATTTGTAAGCAAAACCTTCACTGTCGCATAAAACAAATAATCGGTACCCCCATTTTTTGAGTTTTCGGGGATTGTATTGCCGCAACGAATGTTTTACTTTAGTTGCACAAATCTGTTCATCAACTGAAAGACTCTCGCCCATGGGCACACTAGAAAATTTATTATTCACATGGTCTATGACAGGACGCAATTTGAAAGTTTATCTCTAGCAGGATCATCAGCTTATAAATTTTTAGCATTATCGTTGAAATGAAGAATATAACGAATGCCTTCAAACTTACTGATTCCCATAGTTGCTTTCACCAGCTGATTACCCAAAATCGGGTGCCAGAGATTTATAATGTAAGAAACACGTGCCACAGATGAAAATATAACAATTCTTATGTATTTTTGTAACGAATTTAGGGAGAATGTTGCTGGTTTATTAGGATCCTTTTGTACCAAATATAATATAATATACTTTTCTACTATTAGGTCCATCAAATCATCACCAAAAAAGTATTTCAAAAAATCGTATGGGTATCCTAACTGTAGCAAATCATTAGGAATACTTGAATTTCCTTTAAATGTTTTATTGGTGTCTGAAATTATCGGTGCCCCTTTTCTCCAACGACTTACATGCGCGAGAAAATATTTTCGAAGTACTGTGCAAGTCATCTAAATTTTTTGACGTGCTAGGCAAATCAGAGAACATTTGAAGTGCTATGAAAATCAGCTGGATTTTTTGACGTAATAGGAAAATTAGCTGGCACCTCTGAAGTGGTATCTTTTATTCTGTTTTGGACTGTATCAATATTTTTAACTTTAACTTCATCTGAAATTTCAATGATTTCAGCATCTTTATCGTCTATAAATTGTGGTAAATCATCTTCACTTTCCTAAGGTATATCTAATAACTGATACACATCTTCCTCTCTCAGGGTTTTTTCCGTCCGTTTGTCTATAAAATATAAATAATACTCCATAATCTGAAAGTAGAAAAAGATGAATGTTTGGTAATGAAGATGTTTATTATAAATAGATTTTCAGATTTTTACGCGACTGCCTAATGTATCAAATATGATATCACGTAAATGTAGAATTTTCAGACATTCCGTGATAATAAAACATAAAACTAATTGAATGGAATGAAACTACTTACCTCAAATACCCTCAAACTATTTTTTGATATTCACTTTTATGAATTTATGCACTTAAAAAAATCGCAAAAACACACTACACAACTGGTGCCTCAGAACGCACGTTACTGTACACATTTAAGGTTACAAAACCTCCGTTATAGAAACAAATGATTTTGAATTCTCATAGTATCCTGTAATACATGTTGTCTCACCCATACAACACAATGAAATTCTTACACTAGTCAATAGAGGCCCATAGCAGTATTATAAATGCGATATATCAAATATGATACGCTATGCACTTAAGGGTTAATTTGAATTTTAGGATTTGGTATGTCTGGGTTTCTTGCTGTTTTTCCTTAGATCTTGAAGTAAATGCTTTACCAATTATATGTCAAGTTAAAATTAAAAAACATATTAAATGTACTACGTTGTGTTTTCGCTATACATAACAATTACAATTATTAACAAAAAAACTAAATCAGTAGAATTTTTAGTACTGGATTCTTCTATAAAAAGTACGGTTCCTTCAAGCCCATGGCAGGTATGATTGTTAAACCTTATATAATCGTGAATTAAAATTAAAGCGCAAACACCACCCTTTTGTCTGAGTTTTGAACTCAAGTACGTAAATATAGAGAACTAATGAAATCAGTTATTTTTATCCCATGGTAACACGAGCGTATATAAAGCAATCATAAATACGTATTTGTAACAGTAGGATAAAGAACAAGGCATGCCAGATGTGAACAATAAAAGTGCACAGCTCTTAAGGTTGAAGTAAGCGGTTAGTACATGCTTAATGTATCTACCTGCAATAAACCCCTTTCAATAACAAACCCAAACATAATCAGTGTCATAAGAATACCCATTCTATTAGCTAAAATAATAAAAATAAATAACTAGATCCAATCTGTAATAGGAAGTATAAATAAAACACGAATAAAAATAAATAACTAAATAATGATTCACTAGCTCTAATGAAAAATCAAATCAGTTTCTTTCTCAAATAATCAAATAGCAAATCCGGTAGGTAACACGAGGACCAAAAATCGCGTGGGAGCAGTCCAATTTAAATATGATGTAAATGAAATTAAGTAAGTGATATATATATATATATATATATATATATATATATATATATATATATATATATACAGGGTGAGTCATTAGTGCGCCGTCGGAAGATCCTGGCTTTATTATTAAAAATAAAGAAAATGTTATAGCGCCAATCTATATCAGACTTAGATGTGCATCGAATAAAAATAGTTTCATCCCTATAGGGTGTTCCATAATTGCAAGACCGGACTCAGCTTTGTTTTGTTAAATGGAACCCTATATTTATTTAATTTTATTATTATTTGTCTTGTTGAATGCTAAAAAACGGTACTTCGTTTTTAAATTTATTTTGTGGCGTTGCCAAGTTAGAGCATTTTTTCTTTAAAAAAGTGAAAATTTATACCTTTACTTAAATTGTTCTGAAGACTTTAATATTAAGAGTAAAACTGTAAGGTTTGGCAGACGGGTAAACAAGACCTTGCTCTATCTTTTGACCTTCATACTTCCTGATGATACTATACTGGGTGTTTACAAAATATAGTCAATTTTTGAAAAATTGAAATGACCATAACTTTTGTTTTTTAAATGGAACACCCTGTATTTTATCATGTCATCGTGTTCTGTTTTTAATTCTCTTACTTTTTTATTAAGCATACCTAACGTTACGCGTTCTCGAAATTTTAAGATTTGTTGCAAAATTAATGACAATTGTGACAAACTGGACGATCTATACAAAAGTAATAAAGCAAACAAAAGAATGTGTATTTGAAAAATCATAAATTATTGAGAAAATTATAATAAGTTATAACTAAATCAAATGCACGATGTGTCCACCATTTTCTTGCAAACAGGTGTGAATTCTCCTCAAAAAAGAATCTTCAACATTTCGCAGCATATTTTGGTTAACCATTTGAAATTCATTCCATATTCTAATTTTCATATCTTCTTTGGTGGTAGGAGATTCTTGGTATACGAAGCTTTTAATATAACCCCACAGGAAAAAATCTAATTTTGTCAGATCAGGAGTCCGAGCTAGCCATCCTACTGGCCCTCCTCTCCCACTCCATTCATTGGGAAACGTTCTGTTTAGATGTTCTCTAACAATGCGACTATAGTGGGGAGGCCCACCATCCTGCTGAAACCACATCCTTTGACGTATGTCTAACGGCAATTCTTCAAGGAGCGGAGGTAACTCATTTTGAAGAAATTCAAGATAGGTTTGACTATTAATGTTTCTTTCAAAAAAGTAAGGTCCAATTATATGGTTCGCTACTATCCCGCCCCACACATTCAAAGACCAGCGATGCTGATGATCTATTCTTCTAATAGCGTGGGGATTTGTATTGTCATAATAATGGAAGTTATGCCTGTTCACAAAACCATTTTTGTGAAAGGTTGCTTCGTCGGTTTGCAAAATGTGTTTAAAGAAATCATTGTCCTGTCCTAATTGTTCCAGTGCCCACTGGGAGAATTCCAAGCGTCTTTGAAAATCATTTGCCTTCAGCTCTTGGACTAGTTGAAAATGGTATGGATGAAATTTATTTTTTTGAATAATCTTGGAAACACTAGTTTGACTAATACCTAAATCAGCACTGAGGTTTATTGTGCTAACATCTGGATTTTCCACTACACTGGTTAGTACCACAAATACGTTTTCTTCGTTTAAAACCCTTTTTTCTCGTTCTTTTCTTTCGTATTGTACATGTCCTGTTCTTTCAAATCGTTGTTGATAAATTCTGGAAGGAAGAAATGAATTTCTTTCACCTTCGCCCAAAGCGTAGACCATGTCAATACATTCATCCTGTGAAAATTTCATTTTTCACATTAAACTGAGAAACTAGTGAATGACGTTTAAGCCAAACGTTAGGAATTATAAATCGCAGGCCTACTGGATGCCCTTTTTACACTTATTGCCATATTATAAAATTATGATTTTAAAAACACGAATAAGAAGTAAACCTTTGTCCATTAGTGTTTATTGGACCGTATTGTCAACAAGACATTTACGATTTGTAAATATCCAAGGCAAATTGATTATTTTATTAATTTTCCAACAAATCTTAAATATTTCGAGAACGCGTAACGTTAGGTATATTACATGCTTAATAAAAAAGTAAGATAATTAAAAACAGAACACGATGACATGAGAAAATACAGGGTGTTCCATTTCAAAAACAAAAGTTGTGGTCATTTCAATTTTTCAACAATTGACCATATTTTGTAAACACCCAGTATAGTATAATCAGGAAGTATGAAGGTCAAAAGATAGAGCAAGGTCTTGTTTACCCGTCTGCCAAATCTTACAGTTCTACTGTTAATATTAAAGTCTTCAGAACAATTTAAGTAAAGGTATAAATTTTCACTTTTTTAAAGAAAAAATGCTCTAACTCGGCAACGCCACAAAATAAATTTAAAAACGAAGTACCGTTTTTTAGCATTCAACAAGACAAATAATAATAAAATTAAATAAATATAGGGTTCCATTTAACAAAACAAAGCTGAGTCCGGTACTGCAATTATGGAACACCCTATAGGGATGAAACTATTTTTATTCGATGCACATCTAAGTCTGATATAGATCTGCGCTATAACATTTTCTTTACTTTTAATAATAAAGTCAGGACCTTCCGACGGCGCACTAATGACTCACTCTGTATATATAGTAAGTATACACATTCATACTATTATTTATATCTTTCTTGCCTTTGTGTCTATTTCTATTTCTTACCTCCGTTCTGTTTGAACAGTAGACTAAATAAGTGCCATCACTTCCCTGTAGTAGGATAATAACGTTAGTAGGGAATGGTACATCCTATCACAGGTACGATCTACTTAGTAATCGATCTGCCTGCTAATTTAATTACTAAAGTGCCTCAGATCAACCAGGCTACAAGGGGCGGTCATGGTGGGAACCGATGTAATTAATGAAAGGCAGCTTGATAGTCTGGGTGCATCGGAGACAAAGCGCACAGGAAAGGGTGCTGTGGAGATGGAGGATGACAACCTAGTACTATAGTCAGGAGTTGAGGCTGAAATTCATGGCGCTAAAGGAGAAGTTATCGTGAGTGAAAGAGCGAAAACATGTGTCCTAAGAAATCATTGAAAATGGTGAACGCCTGGTGAACATCTGTGTGGAGAGAAACCTGTTTGTTTCTAATACGTGATTTATACATAAAAATGTGCATATGTATACATGGCAAAGAGGTGAATCTTAAAAGTATGATTGACTTGATTGTGTATGATGAACAACCGGTGAGAGATACAAAGGAAATGCGCGGATCGGAGTGTGGACCGGACCACTTTTTGGTCGTGTCGCGGGTGTGTTTAGGGCAAAAGTGGATCTGGAGAAGAAAAAAATCGTAGTGCGAATGTCCAGAATTAGGGTAGATAAAGTAGTAGATAATGGTGTGAGAACGAAATATGCAGATGCTGTGAGTAAAAAGTTAAATGTGAAGCAGTGTGGAACAAACAAATAAAAGACAATGATGTTGAAAGTGCATTGATAAGCTTGAAAGACTACGTTGTCAATCCTGCCGTGAGACAGAAAAACCGGTTGTATGAGATGTACAGCTTAAGTAACAAAGAAGCGGAGAAGGCAGTGAGAATTAGTAAAGAGGAAGTGATGGCTGCGGAAGAAGAGAAACTACAGAATTATTTTGAAGGAAATAAAAAACTCTTCTGGAATGGGTAAAAAACACAAAGCGTGGCCCAAAATAGAATGCTGCAGGAGTGATGAATAGGAGCAACGAAATCGTATGGGACGATTGTGAAGTGAGGAAACTCTGTCAAGAAAATTTCGGAAAGCTGTACGGTAGCGGGGAAAATAAGACTGAAGAGTTTAATAAGAAGAATGTAGAAGGAATAGTGAATGAAACTGAGGAGGATACTGGATTAAATGAGATATGTAAACGGTAGGAAAGTTGAAAAATCGTAAAGGAGCAGGTGTGGATGAAATCTGGGAAAAATGCTAAAATATGGGGGTGCAAAGATTGTGCGAAGATTGTGTGAATTATTCAACTCATGCCAGTGTAGAAGAATGCCGAGTGGTTGGAAGAGCGCGATCATTGTGTCACTATATAAGGGCATGGAGAACAAAGTGATTGCAAAACTGAAGAGGAATAAGTTTGCTCAATAACCTGGTAAAGTATTTGGAAGAGTACTGATTCATAGAGTACGTAAAACTACCCAAACTAAGATTTGGGATGTGTAGGATGGCTTGATGCCAAGGAGAGGATGGTTTGATCAGATGTTTGTTCTCCAGCAGGTGGACGAAAGTGTTTAAGTGTAAAAAAGCTGTACTGTGCGTTTGTAGATCTGGAGAAACCATATGACCGAGTCAATAGGGAGAAGCTCTTGGAAATATAAAATGAATATGGCGTAAGTAAAAGTCTAATAAACGGGATGAGGGTGCTAGGGTGAGAGGAGATTCGAGTGAATACTTAGGTATTGAGCAAGGAGTGCGACAAAGCTCCACAGTTGTTCAGTGTATACACGGATAACTGTGTTATGCAATCATGTACCGATACAAGCGGTATAATTATTGGTGACGTAAACGTACGAGTTCTGGTGTATGCAGATGATGCAGTCTTATTAAGCGAGAATGCGGATGAGCTACAAGCAGCTCTGAGGAAGTTTGATATAGTCTGTCAGAGCATGGACCTAATGGTAAACGTTAACAAAACAAAGATTGTGGTGTTCAATGGGGAAGGTGAAAAGGAGAGTAGAGCATTTACCCTGCATGATGAAATTGTTGAACAAGTGAATAAGTTGGTATATTTGAGTAGAATGTTCACTGGAGATGGTATAATGGATGGCGAGATTGGACGACGGGTCAATGCTGCAAGGAATGTAATATAATGGCGTGTTTGCCCGTCAGTACTGTGTGGAAGTGAAATATGAGTATGTCAAAAAAAGGGCGAAAGCAAGATAAATGCCATGGACATGAGATTCCTGAGTTAGGCATGCGGTAAAACGAGAAGGAATAAGATGAATAATGAGTGTATAATGAAGGAGTGTGGAGAAGGAAGGACGATTATTGATAGGTAGTGATAGGTAGTAATACACTACGTTGATTTGGCCATATCGAAAGAACACAAAGGTTAATAAAGCAGAGATATTCGGGTGAAGCTACAGGTAAAGCCGCGCCTGGCAGGCTGCGTAAATCTTGGCTGAATGCAGTAGAGTGTATGATAAAATGAAGGGAGATAAGGAGCTTTAAAAATACACAGACGTGTCAGAGACAATGTGAATCTTGCAGAAGCTACGGAAGTATGCTGGGATAGAGAAGCTTGGAAAAAATTGCAAATGAAAATAGAAGACATGGATTATGTTACCTACCCCACAAAGGAATGGCGTAACTGGTTATGTTATGTTAACAATAAACTGTTTCTTTGACAGAGTTGACTAAATCTTTAATTGGTATGTCAAGTTTCTATTTCTGAATGCTTTTATCAAAGTAAAGTTTTTCACCATTTTACACATAACATCATAATTTGATAAAATTTTCTTAAATTTGCTCTTTGATATGACATTTTTCACTGTTAGTCTTCGACCGTTAGAGGGTGTTCTGATTTGTCATTTTCAAGGCAGTTTAAAAATACTTCATTTATTAAGAATCTAGTTATTCTTTACTAAAAGTAGACTCTATACCTAGTTCGTTTTATAAGTTTATCAAGCTGTTATATTAATAGCGGACTTATGTTTGCGTTTTCATACCTTTCATATTTCTAAAATTTGTACTAACATCTTTAAAAACCCAAAAGCTAAGTATTTAATCATGACTTATTAAGTCATCTCTGTATTAAAAAAAAAACTGAAAATCAAAAACTGTGTCAAGTGCAGAAATAAAGGACAAGGAATTACCTACTGAACTAATAAAGTAAGCATTGAAATTTAATTCAAATTTATATGACATCAATTCAATAATTTTATTGTACATGCGTATGTATAAATTACAGTTGACAGTCAGAAAAAAATCATTTACATTTACAATTTACATACCTAATGTAATTAATAGTAATAATTTTAAACTGGTCCACCGGCTTAAGTAATTTTTCTATAAATAAAGATTGCTCATTTATTCTATCATAGACAAAAGTGAGTATGAGACAATCAATTGCGCCTTGAACTTGCGACCCATAACAAATATTTAATTGAACCTTCCTCTTGTCATATCTATTTATTATGTAAGATCCCAAATTTTTGCCGTTAGCAATCATACTATAAACTCTTTTTCATTGACCTACCTATCATTGATACCTTTAATAGTGTTAATACTGTTAATTTAATTCTCAAATTTCACTTTTCGTTGTTACCTAACTTGAATGTAGTAATACAATTTAAGATAACCGTTATTAAAAAAAATTTTTTTATTTATTAACTAATGCATTTGTATACTGTGTCCATTAATTTTCTATTGTTTGTCCATATTATACATGGTGCTACAATAATATGTTAATATCTCAGGGCGTGATTCTAAGACCATTTTAAAAAAAGAACTTCACGCCTAACGTCTTAACTTTCAACGACATGGTGGAAGTTTTAAATATTTTTATGACGTTTAGTATACTTACACCTCATATGCACTAAGAACCATTATGTGGTGTACAAGGGAGCCAGTATATACATAAAAAACTGATGCTATGAATGGGATTTGAAAGGATGTATTCTGTGGCTTATCAATTGCTGTCTATCTCTTTTCATTTGTTCGCTATCCTTTAATTGTCAATTATTCCATACTTCCTATAAATTGTTATAACTCGTTTATTTGATGAGATAAACAGTGCTAAATATGTTATGTATGCAATTTTTAGCCTAAATTAGGATGGTGTGGATTTTTAAGTTATGGCATAAAATTATGTTTTGTTAATAGGAACCGTATGTCATTTTTCCTGTATTGAAAAGCCGCTTTTTAAAAATGTAAATACGGTAATATTATTTTCAGTAATTATTTCCAAAGGGTATGTATTTCCTTTAGAACTCGTTTCATAATCCCTTTTAAAAACCATCTAACTTTGAACAAAAAAGTGACTAAGCGATTCTATAAAAGAAGCTTCAAATACTCATTTTGGAGTATTTATGATTTCAAATAAGAATAAAAAATGAATTTGATAAGTAGCATATTTTCAGATACATTTGCCTTTGTAAGCAAACACGACGGAATAAGTAAAAAAATAATTTGGAACGGTATAATAAAGTGCATTTGATTAGATACGGCAACACAGCATATGGTCACGACGACCTTAAATATATCAATTACTACAGTATTTATTCTGTAACTTTTTAGTTAATACTATTATTGTAATTAAAAATTATTATTAATTTTATTAAATACATAAATAAAAAGTTTACTTATAATAACTATTATCGTGTTTACATTACGAGTCTTTATTCCATCACATACTTTACCCACAATTTGCTCGAAATCAGGTCACTGTACAATATTTTTTCCCAACAAAATAATACGCCGCTACTGATTCTTGAAATAATTTATTTTTATTTTTATTGATAATGCTAATTCATTTTGAGTAAACTTTTAACAATGATAATGATAGCTTAGCTATTAAAACGCGTTCGGCGTTTTTAATGTTTGTGTATTACGTAGGTGTATTTTGTTTGTTGCAGGTCCTGCCACAGTTCCTCTATTTCAGATTTTTTAAGTAAACTTTTAAACAAAAATAATAATGTAAGGTGTCGATTTTAAAAACAGTGAGAAAAGTGGTCACGAAAGAGATACATGAATTACTGATATTATTTAAGAAATACGCAGTTTTTATTGCGCAGGATTCGTCAGGTTTTGTTTTTTTTTTTAATATTTTATTTCATGTTGTTTGGTTTGTTAAATACTTTTGAATTTAATACTTTATAATTTCAAATCAATAACGTTTAAAGGGTAGATAGCATATGAACCATTAATAATGTTCATAGTTCCTATTTTTCTAACCACAGTTAAGGTTTTTTTTAATAGTAAGCATTGTAATTTTTATTTTTAATTTATTAGCTAATTTACAATCTACTCTAATAACAGACTCAGTAATGAGTAAATATTATACATGTTTCGTGTTAATAAGCGTTGGATACCATCCTTTGATGGTTCTACAATTCTTCCATTGTAACTAGGTCTTCTGGCCACTGTCTTGTAAATCTTTTATTGATGAGAGGTTGATTGTGTGATTCTCTTATGAGCCGACTGCTGTGCTTGGTGTTACGTTCTTTGGATTTGCTAGCGTGTAGGTTAATCACTCCATTTATGAAAGGTATCACAAATTCATTATGGAGGGTTTGGTTCGAACCGTACCATGGAGCGTTAGCCATCATGCGAACTGTCTTGGACTGGAAAGTTTGAAGTATCTTCGTGTTAGAGGGTTTACTGCAGCCCCACAGTTCGATCCCATTGTCCAAACTGGTCTTAGTATTGTTTTGTAAATTATTAGTTTGTTCTCCAGTGATAGATGTTTTGCCTAGTAGCCAATATATTTTTGTCACTTTTGACAGGTTGAGCGCCAAGGTGAAATTATGATAATTTCTCCCAGGACCAACACAACATTTGCATTGTAGTGTTACATGTTAAAGTGTCCAAAATATGTAAAATAATTAACATTTTTGTTTTCTTTCATATAAACTACGCCAGCGGGCATACGTGACCGACGTGACCCCAGCGGCTATTAGAGGTGCGCAGGACCGCGGCGGCCACGCCCGGCGGGCACTTGTGCAAGTTCTGACTCGAATATTCCCGTCGAGTTTTACTTGTGTTGATGTGTTACAAGTGCGTTTGTTTTTCTTGCAATTCATACGTTTTATCTGCGTCAACATTCTTGTAAATATGGATCGAATGAGTAACCGTGTCAAAACTATCATAGAAAATGCACGAAGGGTATTCAGCGAAGGTAAGTATTCCTATCATAATTATCTCAATGCTCGTAATTTAGTTTTTGTGCTTTGGGTTTTTCTTTAGAAAATGATTCTGAAGACTTCAGTTCGACAGGGATTCACTGACCGATCCTCCCTATCTACCATCTAGTTCTGAGGAAATTGACATCGGTTTTAGTGAAGGAGATACATTAGGTTCTGATGATGAAACTGGGCGAATCAATTACGACAATCCCAATCCTTCAACGAGTATAAGTGTTTCCAAAAAACAGCCACAAAATTCATCAGCACAAGAAAGTAATCATGAAATTACGGAGCTTGAGAATGAGCGTGAGACGGAAATCAATGGTGATTCTGGTAACTCTATTAGACAGATATCAGATGAATCGGAATGGTTTTTACCCCGAGGAAACCATCAAAATTTCAAGTTCGACAGTCCACATGACACCAATCCGGCATATATTGCTATTCTATCTAATCAGTCTCCATATGAGTTTTATTGTGCTTTCGTTACAAATCAAATGTTTGACGAAATGGTAAATCAAACAAACAAGTACGCTACACAAACACTCGTGAACGAAAGTAATACTCCAAGGCTTCATTCCTGGGAACCTACAAGTCGCAGTGAACTAAAGCGATTTTTGGGTCTTCTCGGATATATGGGGTTAGTATGAATGAATTCCATCAGAAATTACTAGAGTCGAAATTCTTTTTACAAGAATGACCATCCACAATGTCCAGAAATCGTTTTGAAATATTACTGAGAATGTGGCATTTCTCGGACAATGATGAGTGCGTTGATGGCGACAGATTACATAAAATTCAACCGTTAGTAAACTACTTGACCAGAAACTATCAAAATATATATACACCACGACAAACAATCTGTATTGACGAAAGTCTCGAGCCGTTCCAGGGAAGACTTGTTATGAAGCAGTACATCCCACAAAAGGCACATAAGTACGGAATCAAAATCTTCAAGTTGTGTTGTGTAAATGAGTACACTTGGAATTTGAAAATTTATGCTGGTAAAGAAAATGACGCAGGCTGTTCTGTTCCCACAAAAGTTGTTACTACACTTGCTAAAGATTTGTTGTAAAGTGAACGAAGTATCGTAGTAGATAATTTTTATACAAGCTTAGATTTAGCGAATATTTTGCTTGATAATAAAACACACCTATTAGGAACCTTGCGTTCAAATCGACGAGGAAATCCGAAAGAAGTTACTGGGAAAAAATTACGCAAAGGTGAAGTTGTTGCGAGAGAAAATGCACGTGGGATATGCGTGCTAAAATGGCATGATAAAAGAGATGTCCTTATGCTCTCTACAAATAATGCCGACGAGATGGTTGAAATACAGGGAAGGACTGGGCCCATACAAAAACCTCAAGTCATCGTAGACTACAATGATGGAAAATCATCCATTGATCTATCTGATCAGTTATCCAGTTATAGTTGTGCTTTACGACGTACTCTAAAGTGGTGTAGAAAAATAGCAATTGAACTTTTACTGGGAACAACTGTGGTAAATGCACATTTCATTTATAAGCAGGTAACAGGAAAAACCATTAGTATCACAGAGTTCAGGGAGAATGTGTTGGACGGATTGTTGAAAGCAGAAGATGTTCCAGAAACGGATAATGTAGATGAAAATACTGCGCCTCGCAATTCTCATAGCAAGTTGATGAGAAATCACAGACTGGAGAAAAAAGAGGGAAGAGCAAGAGATACACGAAAGTATTGTCGTGGGTGTTACAAGAAGAAGCAGAAGAATGAAATTACAAAGAATATGGTAAAGAAAGTAACAACATTCTGGGCCGATTGTATTGGTACCCCCACATGTGTTTGGGCTGCTTCAATCGCATTCACCATAAATAAGTAGTCACAGGGTTAATTTCATGTTTTTGTGTTTGATTCTTTATCATTGATTGTTCATTTATCTGTAAGTACTTGTGGTTTAAATACAATAAATTTATATTGAATAATATGAGCTCACTTAAAAAAAATACATTTTCCTTTATATCCGAGTTGAAAAAGATGTTTTTCACAGCCCAGCGGCGTATAAGTGTTCTCTAGGACCATATCGGTCACGTGTTAATAAAATATACATTGAAACAGCGACCACCACAGAGCGATGTCTACTTAATTCTTGAACAGATCGGCGGGCATTATGACCGCCGTTGTCCCGCGAGCTAGTATCAAAACCGGACATAATGACCGCCATGGCCCTGTTACGTTTAGTTGGCTCTTTTTTGCTTTGATGCGTCCTTCCACGTGAGCTTTTTCTTTTTATTACAACGCAAGCACAACGCTAATTATAACCTTTCCTTTTGTCCCATTTTATTATTGGCCAAATTCAGCATAAAATGCGCAAGCTAACCCCAGACCAGTAAAAGCGGCCAAAGGTCACATTCAAATTTTTAGTTTCATCAAAAAATCTTTACTAAATGAATTCAAAAATTCCTAAAACTTACTTTTTGCTCCAAAAATACCAAAAGCCTTACGTCAACATAAGGAAACTAATAAAATCAAATCTTTAAGAAATTGTGCAACTTCTGCATAAAACCCAGTATGCTTTAAAATTTTGGGATGAAAATAAAAACCCTAAATTAACATAAATTGAACATAGACACATAAAAGATGTATTCCCAAAATTGATGATTTTTGATTATAAAATACTAATCCTGAGGAATATTTAACTGAATTATTGCCCCAAAATACTAATCCTGGATAATTTTCAACTTAATTAATGTGATCGAAGCACCTCTTATCATAAAATACTAATTCCAATCAAGTTTTAGCTCAAAAATTTAAAAATAACAAAAAGTGAGGGTTAAGTAACATAGATGCCCCCTTAGGAAACCCCAAAATTGGAGGAGTGGTTTATAATGTAATATACTATTAATCCTGAACAAAACTAAACTCTATTTATTCAAAAATCGGTTCAAAAAATCATACTGAAACTATAAGACTCCTCCACTAGCCGAATTACATACACTCTAAAAATTTCAACAGAATGCAGTGACTCGTTCGTGAGGTATAGAGTATATGGCAGAACGAACATCAACATTTTGATTCGCTGTTTTGAGAAAGTTTGTTTAACCTAGCGTAGTACCATTCTTCATATATAATACATGTATGGTAAAAGAAGGAATACAATAATAAACCAAGGTAATAAATACATACGGTTGACTTAACAATTAAACTTAAGTTTACTTTCGCTAAGAATTAAATTAAGATAACGATAATTTAGGCAATGTTGGACATTTTCGCTCACTTAATACTTGCAACCTGCATTTCGGTGGATCACTAATACCTAACTATCCTAAATCAGTAATTTACATTTAACTATTACAAAAGTGACAATTGCGGGCTTGATAATCCACATGTCTTTATCACAGGTATTATGATTTAGCTTGGTTGTATTGATAATAATCTTACTGCGTGATTAAACATATTTTTACTAACCTTAGATTTATTGCTGTACAAGTTATTATTTACAATTTTGTTTATGCTAACATATAAAATCCAATGACTAAAGCTCTATACCGTTCAAATTTTAGGTGCGACTTCCTAACCCAAGGCTTGTTACCTACGGCACTACGTGCTGTGTAGTAACTCCTTTTCAGTGTTGAAAGTTGCATAAATTGTGAATTCATGTTGTAAATGTGTTGCAATAATAAGAGAATGTTGCAATCATCAACGCCGTCTCTTTCACACAATTATCACCACCTTGCTTGTGCTCTTTGTCTACTGACTTTATTTATAATTTATCTTTGTGTGTATTTTGAATTGATATTTTTTCATACAAACGGCAAAAACTTCCAGTCAGTTGAAAGTGTTGAAAACACACGGGTAAAATTGAAAAAAAAACGAGATGCTTAAATTCAACTTTAATTATTTAACGCAAGTAGATATCAGAAAAAAAATAAGCAAATAATTTGCCCATGCCTAAAAGGTTTTTAATAATTATTTAGACTATATTCAATTGAATTTATTCAACTTGTAAGTCCCTGAAAGTCAATTGTAATTTAATTTTCCCAACAAAAGAAAAGTTATTGTCAAAAAATTCGGCATTGAACAAACACCGAAAGTATCCGTTTTGGGGTCCCCTGTCCAAAAAGTGATTAATGATAAGGGTTGAAAAGGAAAATAAACATATGTTGGGGTAGAAAACTGCCTTTACCGAAAAACCGTGACGAATCGTTGAAAATTTCTACACACACGGATTTTTGCTAAAAATGTCGCCAGTTAATAATTAATTACATTGGAAAATTCAGCAAATCAAAAGGTGTCTTTGTTTGTTACTTTGAAATTCGAGACCCATAGGATTTGCTACGGACGAGCGTATATTTTAAAAATTAATACTTCTTTTAATAATAAATATGAAAATACTGTTAAGTAGTATTTCTTGTTTTTTTTTAACTTTTAAAAACGGGGGTGGATTTGAGAGAAAAATAGTTAGTTGCAGTTCGAGGTTCGATTTAATCGTACCGTTGTCATTGTTTGATTACAAACCATCACTGTAAACCGTTGTGGCTATTTGTCTTGTTCTTTTTCGTGTTGGTTTTAATGTAAGTTTTCCACAAAATTAAAGTGGTCGGGTAAACAAAAGTATTGATAAATAATCGTAAGGTTTAAGGATTTAATCCGCGAAGCGGACGTGTGAACAATATATCTATAAGTAATCGCTACCGTCTTGGATTTAAACCGCGTATCTTAACCCGTTTAATATTGGTAATTAAGTGATTAATTAAAGGATTATATTCAAGCTTAAGTAGGTATTTGAATGTAGATTAAAGCTCACAGCAACTAATTCAACAAGCTTATGTAACCTATTACAAATCAGTTATTGCCTAGCAAGAAGTTGCTATTTAATTACCACGCGATATTGAATCGCATATAATTGTCATTTGATAACAAAGGGTAGTAATTTAATCGCCAAAACGCCGTTTCGCAAGCACGCTTCTTAATTTGAAATCTGTTAAAGTAGAAGAACCCGCGTCAGACAGTACAGTGCCACCCTCCCTCATTAAACACTTTGCACAGACTGGAATTTTCTGCCGTCTGGATTACGATGGGTTTCTGCTTCAAATATCCTATAAAAATACATGACAGAAACTGTTCTACTAGAAAACAATGTGAATTTGCAGAAATTTCTTCCTAAAGTTCTTTACATTTATTCCACATTATCAATTTTTGTGCTACCAAAGTTCAATAAAGACTATGATTCTATGAACAAACATGTTTATCTGGAGGAGTGCTGTTTATACGAGATTTTAATATAAATAAGTTTACAACAACAGAGAAGATGAATAACGTAAACAGTACTTTTGATTTATCAATTTTTCCGCGGGCTATTGTACCAGTCAATAACTAACATTTTCAATATTAACATAAGCTTTAGAGACTACAAATCAATAAGTAAGCTTGACCTCTATTTCTTCGACCTTGGTCAGTAGTGGAGAGAAACGAAACATATATTCGGAATCTACCCGGAAAATGCTTTCAAATGACGCCCACATTACTATACAGGTGACTATTAAAAATTTGGTTGACTTTCACCTTTGGTATCAAATTCGGAGGACCATATTTGTAATTGATATGCTATCAATCGGAGACCATATATTTAGAACAGGCAATGTATTACCCTGTTGTCGCGGGTACGAGCACTGGCCTTTGACCTCAATTGTGATGCGTTAAGGTGAATATATTTAAAATCTCCAAACTACACCCGCATTTCCATTAATTTTTCTGGTTTTGATCTTTGTTGCAGTACAGGCTGTCCGATCGAGGGCCAAATAGGAATTGCACATTCTTAATTGGCATCCTATCGTTTATGGAAACAAATTTAAAACAAGTTATGTCGTTTATCCTAATTTCAATGTGTTGACATCCATTAAATATATGGTTGAAATCTCCCCGTAAAATGCCTTCTAATTACACCCATACTACTATGGATTATTCGTAGAATTGGACTTCACCTTTGACACAGTGGGCGTCACCCGATCGAGGTAAAAATTGAAAGTTCACATCTTTAATTCGTACGCTATCAATTAGATTTGAAACAAGCTTAGCCGTTTTCTACAATCGTAGATACGGACGGACGCACGTGCCGGACCAGACTGGCATGATGAAATAATAAAGATAATCTACGCATAACCTAATAAACAATAACTGAGGCTAACAGTGATTGGCGGATCTATAATCGTTTTTTGGAAAGTGCACTAAAAATACAGCACTTCTTTAAAACAAAGCTATAAATATATTGAACTCATAAGAATTTATGGCTACACATAAAATTAATTTATAATACACATACAAGAATAGGTAAAACACTGGCTTACTCATAAATTTGGTTTATCGTAGTACCTGTGTAAGTATTTATAAATAATTAAAAAGTATGTTTTGACGAACGTAATGTTCCCCCGAACTCGGACCAGTGCTCATTAAGCTTTATTCGATCTCTATTATCTTCATCATGGAAGTTAGGCGATAATACCAATCCCTAACTACCGGCTAATTGCCATCACTTCCATTTTGACTAAAATCATGGAAACAGCCAGCAATCAGCAACTGATCTTTTTCCTTGAAACTAAAACTCCTTAGGTTTTAGGTCGTGGAACTGGTGATCTTCTTTCATATATGATCCAAGTTTTGAAAAATAGAAATACTGTTAAATAGTTGTAGTCACTTTGAATATCTCAAAAGCATTTTACCAAGTTTGGCATACGTGTCTTTTTTAATAATTGTGGACGTGAACAGGCTAAGTTTGGCTTGCCGTGCTAAAGCACTCAGGAACACTTAATAGGATGGATAGCGGGATATTGAATTGCCAAGAGATATGAACGGCTATCTTAGTTTTTTGCATGGCATAAGTGGGACGAAGAGAGACCTTTTCAGAGTTTAGAAGCCGTGTAAAAGAATGTGGACTACGCTCGTTTGGTACGATAAGTGGAGATTTGAACTGCATACTGAATGAGCAAACTAAGTATTTCTAGCAAAGAAGGCCGGATATGGTATCAAAGAATGTAATTTAGCAGCGCAATATCCTTTATAATATCGATAACACAAAGAAATAACAGAAACGATTCTTTTATGCTCAAGGGACTGTATATCAGAAGTTAAGCACGGGCCATTTGCAAGTCGGGAAGTAAATTACTGCTTAGATCTGTTCAAAAAACTTATTTTTACGAGCAGCTGTTTTGGTAACGAGAAAATGGTCAACCCATGATATATTTTAAGATACAGTCATTCCCAACATAATTGAGTCTGAAGACTTAAGATCTGAGCCATTCATACTTACAACAGGAAATGATCGACCTTCTTTGGGGGACACAAGGTGACGTTGAGTTTTATTAGGATTTAAATTTAACTAGATTATTGCTTCCCCATTCGAGAATATGTTGAATGTCTTTGTTGATTGAAATTGTCATTTCAGCTTTAATGTCTTGATCTGAGATAGAAGGTAGACTACAATTATGAGCAGACTACGATGAGCTACAATGAAGAGTGCTGTCGTCAGCAAAGCAATTAATCGGGATATGTGTTAAATAAATAAGATCATTTCTGCATAGCAAAAAAGGTGTAGGCGTTATAACTAATCCCTGTGTCACGCCCGCGTTTATGCTAACTTCTTTTGAAAAAAGCCATCTTGTACGATACGTATTCGTTTTTTATTAAGGAAACTAGAAACCCATTTGATGAGGGTATCATTTAACCCAAACGGGGTGGGTTTGGTAAGTAAACACTTATGTCAAACTTGGATCTAAGGCGACTACAACTGTTTCACCGGATTGGTCTAATGCATTGTTCCAAACTTGGGTCACATATAAACGAAGATCACTTATTAAACGGCTCTGACTAAACACGTATTGGTGCTCACTAAGGAGCTTGCTAGTTTCAAGGAAAGAGAGCAGTTGCTGATTGATGGTTTTTACATGATTTTAGACAAAATGGAAGTATTGGCAATTGGTCGGTGGTTCGAGGAATCGGTCTTATCGCCTTTTTTTGGAATAGCTTGAACATTTGTTCCATAATGAACGAACATCTCCAGAAGACATACAGATTGAATAGAGCTCAGATAGGACTGGTACTAGTTCGGGGGAACATTTCTTCAAGACATAAGCTAGGATACCGTTTGTGTCGGTCGCCTTAATGAGATCAAGCCTACTGATAATTGATTCTAGAAGCTTGTATCGAAAATGAATTGGTTTCATAGCGTATGAAGAAGAGTAGACAAGGGGCACATCTTGTCCTGAATGATTGAGACAGGAGTGCAAATGAATCTACGATAACATTGGCTTTGTCTACAGAATCAGCAACTGCAGATCCGTCAAAAGATGTCAGGGAGGGGAATAAAGATGTACCAAAGTTCTTACTGATTTACTGATTTAGATAAAGACCAAAGTTTAAGACTGTTTAAAGAAGATGCACCTAATTCATTGCATTTTCGTTATTAAAACAACTATTTATCTTTAGTGATAACACATGCAAGTATTTCTAGCACCAACGTAGTCTGAATGACTCTCGACCGTTTTATTAGATTTGCATTTAATACAAGATTTATTTGTCAAAGATATTGCATCAGCACAAGCCTTATTAAACCAGGACTCGTTTACTTGCCAAACTCACCTCGTTTGGATTAAATCATATGTTCATCAACTGAGTTTCTAGTTCATTGATAAAGGACGAATAAGAGCCGTAGGTGATGCTTTCATTTCAAAAGAAGTTGGCATTAACGCGGGCGTACGATAGGGATTAGTTATAGCGCATACTTTTTTTCCGCTATACATAAATAATTTTATTTCCTCAACAACTATTACCTACTCATATTAAAGCTGAAATATCAATTTCAATCAACAAAGACATTCAACGTATCCTTGAATGGAGAAGTGATAATCTAGCTAAGTTTAATGCTTACATAACTCAGTGTTATTTTGTGTCCGATGTACTTAAGTATAAATGGCTCAGACTAAGTGTTAGAAATGACTGTATCTTCAAATCTATCACAGTTTAACCATCTTCTGTCAGTTACTAAAGCAGCTCGTAAAATAGGCTTGTTGTACAGATCTCAACAGTACTTTACCTCCTGGCAACTCTTTCTGCTGTATCAGGCCCAAATTCGACCTCATCTAGAATATAATTCTCACCTTTGGGTTGGTCCTTAACTTCTAAAATACAGTCCCTTGACCATAGAGGAATCGTTTCAGTTTTTTCTTCGTATTATCGGTATTACAATGGCTATTGCGCTGCTGAATTATATTTTTTGATACCATCTCTTGCCACTTTTGCTAGTAATACTCGATTAGCTCATTCACATCATCAATATGTAGTACAAATATTCACTTGTCGTACCAAATGGGCGCAATCCACATTATTGTACACGGCTTATAAACTTTGGAATGATCTCCCTAGTTTCTGTTTTCTTCTCATTTATTTATGAAAAAATTAAGATAGATGTACATAAGTATCTTTTGGCAATTTAGTATGCCCCTATTCAAACTCTTAAGTGTTCCTTAGCACGGGAGGGCAAACTTAGCCTGTTCAGGACCACAATTATTAAAAAACTGATGATTTAATTTACTGAATTACTGTTATGTTGTAACATAAATTTAATTCTGAATTATTATTTTATCAAAGAATGGTGTTATATAGGCGAATTAAAATTATGCGCTGACTTCAAACTAATTGGATGAATTATAATTTAGCAATAATATAATTTATATTTTGAATTATGATCTACTTATGAGACCACCGCGCTCTGTGTTTTATTATATTATTATGTTCCAATACGATTTTAATTCTCCACTTATTGCAAAGCATATAACATTAAGTGTTAAGATTTATTATTATTTATATAACTTTAATTCAGAATTATTGTTATTGTGTACATAATTTTAAATGTGAATTATTATTACTGACTTCAAACTAATTGGATGTATTATAATTTAGCAACAATATAATTTATATTTTGAATTATGATTTACTTATGAGACCACCGCGCTCTGTGTTTTATTATATTATTATGTTCCTACACGATTTTAATTCTCCACTTATTGTTAAGCATATAACATTAAGTATTAAGATTTATTATTATTTACATAACTTTAATTCAGAATTATTATTATTGTGTACATAATTTTAAATGTGAATTATTATTACTGACTTCAAATTAATTGGATGAATTATAATTTAGCAACAATATAATTTATATTTTGAATCATGATTTACTTATGAGACCACCGCGCTCTGTGTTTTATTATATTATTATGTTCCTACACGATTTTAATTCTCCACTTATTGCTAAGCATATAACATTAAGTGTTAAGATTTATTATTATTTACATAACTTTAATTCAGAATTATTATTATTGTGTACATAATTTTAAATGTGAATTATTATTACGTGAACACTAATAATTTATGACTAGCAACCATGCCAACCAATTCCGGGTTAGATTCCCGGCTGGATAGACTAAATAGAATGTTTCCAAGCATGTGTCGATACTCTTAGAACCCTCCGCTTGGGGCGGCAAAAAAATTCTGAAATAAAGTTATCTACACGTGAATAATTCGAGTAGTTCAGTGAATTATTATTGTGATTATTCATAAATTTGTTTAATGTAATTATTATATTGAAACATAATAAATGCAATACTAAAATTATGTCTAGACTAATATTAATTCTATTAATTTTTATTAGGTTGCTACATAAATTTATTTAGTTTTTATATTTTTTTTTGTCGATCCGATTTCTGTTATGCCAAGAAATAGAAAATTGGAAAGCAATGTTATGTTTTATGTTAAAATTGTGTTTGTTTTAATATTATGGGTAATTGAAAGTAAGCATATTAGAGAGTAACTAACGAGCTTTGCGCATAGGTACCATTTGGACACCATTGCTATTTTATTACTAGAATTTCTTAATTTTTTACATTTTATCAGGTTAAGATTTGAATGCTATTTTAAAATAAAAAATATTCACAATTATTAACGTCTATTTCTTTTTTTATACAAGAAAGCGACTTACACCTTTTTTCTAATTCAGTAACAATGTGTTAGCCAGACCAAGTGGAACACTGATTATATGTATTTTCGAAGGAGATGCCATGTTAATTCATGTCATTCTACTTACTGAGTGACATTTCGATAAATTTAGAACTTAAAAAGAATAAAGATGAGCATCTTAATTTTGTTCTCTCATTAGCAAAAAAAAAATTGTAAAATTAAAACCCAATTGTTGTTAGCATTAACAAAACTAGAGCGAAAGTAATTAATTGCAGATCTAAAAATACAATTTTAATTGACAATGTTAATCTTTTTGAACGTATAAAACAGCTGCTTTAGCAACCAACTTCCTTATAAAAAAATTAAAACAAAATAAACAAGTTAATGACTTTCTAAATCTCACTTCTATATTAAAAACCTAAAAATAAAAAAAAATCTAATTTTGGCAGATAATACTAAACACCGCGCTACCTTGCTCTTGCACATAAACGATTGACACTGCACCATAAAAATATTTAGGTAATAATCTTAATCTTGATTAACTGATGACATCAATGTAATTACCACACCTTAGATTTTGATCTAGGTGTGGATAGGTACCATGTAATGGACCTTAATTGTCTTAGTGTATTTAATGTAGTGTGCCAAGTATCCATTTGCTTCATTATTCTTAAACTTAGTAACAGGTGATGCTATTCACGTTTTGAGGGCGTATTTAAAAATAATATATTGAAAAAGGATTCATTAGTAAGCGTTTTTATTACTACTTTACCACACGATGTTTAGTTCTTTAAATGTACCGGTTGGTACCACATTTTACTATTCGATTTTTTTTTTTAAATAATAATGTCATTAAGTAAACTCTAAACCAGTTAATAAATTATATTTGCATGTTCAAGTCAAGCCAATTTTAAAAAAGAGGGAAGATACATTAATAATCAATATGTTTAGCAGTAAATGCTTTCATGAAGACATTTAATAAGCGATATACTATTACTATTATTATTTATCTATGATTTGTCATAGAATAAACGATTATTTCAACAGTATGGAGCACTGTCATACGCAGTTATTGTCAACACAAATTAAAGTTCGTGATTTAGAATTGTTAAATTTCGTTCATTGGTAAAACGGAATCTACATTAAATGGCAAACTTATTAAACGTATAAAGCACACTATAAGAACACTATCGCGAAATTTTAGAGTGAGAATTTATAATTATTATAAAAAACGCCTTAAAATTCTCGTATTTGTTTATGTGTAATTGTAGTATTCTAGTATTGTTATTGTTTTCAGTGCATTGAACGTCATAACTTGAGTGAATGTATGGCCCCATTATTGTAAATTATAAGTGCTATAAATAAACAGAAATTAATGCAGTACGCAAATAACTTTAAAATAAGTACCCTCTGTGTAAAAAAAAATTTTCTTTCACACAATCTGTGTCAACCGTTTAGGTATAATTCCAGTTTAACACATTTAGAGAACATAAATCATTGCAATTAAGATTAAATTAACATAGCAGAGTAAGCGCTGTTCAACATTACTGAGATGAAATCAATAATGATAACGAACCCCTACCACCAATTGCCTACAGAGGAAAAAACTAATCAGATTAATAAAACCGCCCTCATGAGTACCCATTATTTACCCACATTCAACGCATAACTATCCATTAAAATAATTGCCTATCGACTGTGGTTTTTACTTGTAACAATATTGGCCAAAAGAAAAAAGAAAAATTAATAAAATGAATAAACACTTCCTTGTTTACAGTTAACAAATTTAAATTACTGCGACAAAATTAGTTTAATCGCGACCTGTTCCAACAAAATTTCACTAAAATAAAATGCAAATTTATTATTATGAAAAGTGATGTCGTCCTTGCCTAGTTGCGCAACTGTAGCGTACCTCAATTTACATTTAAATTTAAACATCCTCACACCATAATATAATAGTAAATAAATAATACCTGTATTATTAGGATGAGGTGAGGCTCCATTAATCCTATTGGAAGAGTTTGATTTATGGGTTTCACCACTACTTTCAACCTCGGCCATATTATCCGTACACGAAACTTGAGAAAATTAAAGAAAAAAAAAGAAACGTTTAAATGAAAAACGTTTTCGTATTGAATGATTAGCGTTTATTATTTGCGTTTTAGACTACGATGCTCATTTAAATGTAAGGTTTCCTTGCTCGATTATAAACGATTGTAAACGTTTTCAGGCGAGGAAAGCGTTTCTAGGTGCGAAAAGACAGAGATGCTGGTTACAGGAGGCGCAACTGTATTCGATCGAATCTCTTGAAACGGGATGAAAAATTTGGAAAATTACGCATGCGTTTTGCTGCTTCATCTTGAAATATTAATAATGAAATCTAAATAATCAAATATCCCAAGAAGCGTAATGTTTGTTCGCAATATTTACTTTTCGTCCACATAATATCACTTAAACTATATTTATCTAAATTATAATGATAAGATAATATTTTACAGTAATTAAAAAAATTACTTTCACTTATTCCATTAAAGTAATCAACATAAACCCGCATTTATAATTTTTTTTTAATCCTATACAAATTTTTAAGTAAACTTTTATTTCAAATATTTATTCAAAAAATAATTTTGTTAGATTCTTTTGCCCTTAATACATTTTTTATGAAATTGAATAATTGAATTGATCAAGTAAAGTTTTGCTAATCAAGTCCATACGCTAGGCAATGTAACATAAGTCATTATGTCGTAAATTCAACGCCATTTATAACGCGACCGATAGTTGTATTTAATATGTACCTGAAATGCAAAGTAAAAACCAGTTCTATACGGGCGTAAGTTGCTCAAAACAAAGCTTATGGAAACTTGAAAATAATAGAACAATAGT
Organism: Vesta saturnalis; assembly: GCA_036346205.1. Taxonomy (NCBI): domain Eukaryota; kingdom Metazoa; phylum Arthropoda; class Insecta; order Coleoptera; family Lampyridae; genus Vesta; species Vesta saturnalis. The sequence goes on along the minus strand of JARFJB010001382.1, from coordinate 3,433,327 downwards.
TTTCAACTACTTAAGAGTCAGCGGTTCTCAATAGAAGCTACACTAGTTTCATTATGATATTTTGATGTTTGTATCCATTTATCGATTTCGTTATAAACAAATGATATGTTTTTATAATAACTACCAAAATTCTAATAAACCTCAAAAAGACTTTAAACACATATCAATTCCTTTTTCTAATAAAAAATCTATTTTGCTAAAAAATCAAACCCGTTTTTGAACAAAATTTCAGTGTTATTTACAAAACTAAAATCAAAAACGCCAAAAGAACAAAAACAAATACCATTTACAAAATTGCTTGTAACAACTGCAGTAAAATTTATATTGGAACTTCTTTACAACCTTTAAAGAATAGACTAACAACTAGTGCAATAATCGAAATAAAAGAATCATTTAAGTTCAAAAGGAACCTTTAACGAAAAATTGGATCTCATAAAAAAATTAAAGTGGCCTTTATAACGGAAAGTCGACTTTTTCGATCTTAAAGCTCAGTTTTACGTACATACCTAACCTTAGATTTAAACTCGTATTTCATAACACATTCAAGTACCTACCTAACAGAGTGTCTAGTGAAAATGTATTATGATCACGGTCATACCAGTGATAGTTCATCCTCTAGTTCTGAAGATAAACAAGCGATTGTTTTAAGAAGACAAAAAATATATAGGCCGAGAACTCAGTGTCTAACTGAATATGATGGTGTAGAATTTTGTGATCGATTCCGGATAACTAAACCCACTGTGGTTACCGCTACTACAACAAATTGTAGCTGAATTAGATTCTCCTACAAACAGGTAAGGAGCAACACTTGTAATAGATGTTGTTAA